>JANFOE010000216.1:0-600000 GCA_025667525.1 Glebionis coronaria
CTGTGCTACTGGTATTAAATAAGGTACTTGGAACATTCTATTATCAGGATACGTCTTACATTAATGATTATGTATGGGAGATGAAGCTTGTGCTTCATGATGATGGAATTGTTACTGGTTTGTTGTAGTCAACATTCTTTGGCTGTGAGTGATTCTTATTCACCAAAGGCATATAACGTTTCTCATGTGATTCGCTTTGGTAGAATTGGTTTCTACCTAACTCGAGACAGTCCTTGCTGATGTATCTAGTTGTGTCTCGGCATGTGGTTTCAGTGAGTTGTGGTTAAGTAATGTCTTTGTATTATATATGTCTTTTTTCCTAGCTAACTGATTGTTATTAATAGGAATGAGTTTTCATTCTTATAGGGATGTTTTTGCACTGGGTGTGGATGGTTGTGTCTATGTAACAGACTGAGATGTAGAACGTCATCTACAGCCATTGAACTTCAATGAGATTTTGGTGTTATATAATTTACCAAGTTGAAACCCTTTACAAAAAAAAGGTACAAAAACATGCGAAAATATTTAAAAATGGTCGAAAATGTGAGAAGATTAAAATCGCTAACACCCATATATTGTAGTTCATTTTATGGTTAAAACTTGGGAATATATTCACGGGACATAATTACCAATGAAATACACACGAAATATGTAATTTTGGATAATTTTGTGGGTAAACAAATGAGAAATTCATGAGTAAAATTGGTTCACCATTTAGCATTCTATTTGTGGGTATTTTGATGTGCAATTTGTGGGTAAATACTCATGTATGACTGGTTTTGGGTAACTTTTAGAGTTATACGTTTGAATTCTTGTAACGGATATCGTACAAAAATGGACGAAAACATCCAAAAACACATGCAAACGTGCGAAAACGGACGCAAACTTGAAAACGGACAAAACATATGAAAACGGACAGAAAAACTTTCAAAACGGTATGAAAAGTATAAACAACTGACAGAATGTGAGAATGTCCATTAATTACAATTTGGATAAGATTTGCTAACTCTACAAATAATGAAGGAGCACTTATGGTGAGTTTTAGTAAATTTATATTTTGGGTCCATGCATATTATTGTCTTAAATTTAAATCTTGTCTTTTTAATAGTCTCTAAATCTTTTCTGTATAATATAGCTGAAAAAATCAAAAAATCAAAATCAAAATGAAAACAAAAAAATCTGAACCGAAAAATCATTTAACACTAGAAACCGATGGTTTGATTTTTACCTTTTCTAAAACCAAAAATTTTCACTTCGGTTTTGGTTTTCAACCAAAGTCGTATCCAAAATCGTATCGTAAAAATGGAACCGAATTGAACCATTTTATTATATAAAAATATTTAATATCATATAATATAAATAAATAAACAATAAAACTAAAATTTAAACTAACATTTATTTTGTGAGTGAAAAAAGGTAATATATTTATCTTAACGTTTATATGCGTGTTTGTTATGAGTGTGTGTTTGTTTGACAATATATCATCAGATATGTGATAATAATTGTTTATGTGTTTTCTTTAAAGCCGTAGAACTTTCTTGTGAGATCTGCGGCGGTCCTCATTCATACACTGATTGTCCTTCTGCTCATGACAATCCGGAAAACGTGTATGCGACTAATGGTAACTATTACACGGAAGGCTATCAAGCCCGACCGTAAGGTGATCGTAACTTGTTAAGTTATCATTCCAACAACTTTCTTTCACCCGTTTTTTCTCCTCAAAACCACAACCCAAACAACTTTAATAGAAGCAATCCAAACCCACCTCGAGCTTCTAATACCTATCACCCACCCGCTCCCCAAGTTCCACCCATCACTCAACCCACGACATATAACCATGATGTTGAAACTTTCATGAGGACCCAAGGAGAGGTAGTTAAGAATCTTCAAATCCAAATCATTAACTTCAAAGGAGATATCACTAAACAAGGGAATGATATTCGAACCGAGCTTCAAAATGATATGAAAACTTCTTTAAGCAATCAAACGAATGATTTGCGGAATATGATGGCTAGTTTCTTTCAAAGTACTCAACCCTCTAATTCGGGCTCTCTTCCCTCGAATACCGTCACCAACCCAAGAGCGAATGTGAGTGCTATTACTACACGCAGTGGAGCAACTCTAGTAGGACCATCTACCCCTCCCCCGGTTACTACATCTACACCACCTCCATCCCCATTTATTCCTCCTACTTTCACGCCTAGTACTACTTCTACATTACCGCCTCCACCTCTTATGGAAGAAGTACTGAAGACTAAACCTTCATCATCCCCACCTTCTACCTCTACACCTTCACCTTCTACACCTACACCTACTAAGCCCATTCCTTATCCATCTATGTTAGACAAGTGAAAATTGCTCACCAAGGATGACATTCAAGTGACAAACTTTTTGAAAAAGATTTCGGGAGTGAACATCACCATTAGCCTTGTTGAAGCTCTTGCCCAAATGCCTAAATTCGTTAAGATGTTTAAAGATTTACTTAGTAAGAAGGGGAAGATGGCCAAGTTTGTTAATACTCGATTGAATGAGAATTGTTCTGCAGTCCTTCTTAAAGAACTTCCGGAAAAACTTGGAGATCCCAGTCGTTTTGTGCTACCATGTACTTTTAACCAAACCGAAGAATTTTCTGCCTTAGTCGATCTCGGGGCAAGTATAAATGTGATGCCATTAAGTGTTTGGAAAACATTATCATTACCCGATCTTACACCAACAAAGATGACTCTTGAGCTAGCAAATCGAACTCTCGCTTACCCCGTTGGTATTGCCGAATATGTGTTTGTTAAAGTTGGTACCTTCACTTTTCCGGTCGACTTTGTTGTTGTTGATTATGCAATGGACCCTCGTATTCCGTTAATACTTGGACGGCCATTCTTGAGAACCGGAAAAGCTTTAGTTGATGTTACCGAAGGTGAACTAATCTTAAGGGTCGGGAATGATCAACAAATTTTTAAAATGGGGAAGATCACAAACAAATCTTATGGAAGAGAATCGGCGAATATGATTAATGTGCTTCAAGACGAGCTTGATTCAACTACTTGTGAAAGTACAAAGCTTGATAATTTTGTCGTCTACAACAATCCTATTTTAGATCCTATCTATGATAATCCACATTTTCAAGAAAATGTGGAAGATTTTGAAGATCCTCTCTCCAATTTGGATGCCCCACCAATAATATGATGCTCCACCAATCTATGATGATGATTCTAGTTCCGATGTGGATGATTATGATAATTTTACTTCAGAGTATAAAGACATGCCAACATATGATGATTTTGATGATGTGGATACTCTTTCGAGTGATTCTTCAAATTATGACCTTGCTTCTACTTTTGATGAAGATCCTCCACCAACAATGCTTGATCCTACTTTGGATGATAACTCATTTGAGGAAGATTTTGCTACTTTTCTCAATACTTACTTCCCTAATGAGAATGATTCTCCTCCTTTGGACTTTGATTATGGTCTTTATCCTCCTTCGGATATTAAGAAACCCTTTTCAAAGGAGAAGAAACCGGAAGACACCAATATCCGTAGTACCTATGTCTTGACACCTCTTTATCCACCTTCTGAGGATGAGATTGTGAGATTTATGAGCGGATCTTCTTCAAGGTCTACTGAGCCTGAGTCTTATTTTCCCCTAAAGGAAAAGGTGTTCGATCCCGGTATTGCAATTTTTAAGCCATCTCAGTATCCATCTGATGAAATAAAAGGAAAGATTTTTGGAAAAAATGGAGATATGCTTGCACTTCATCATACTTTCTACAACCGTGCTCAACAACTGCTTAAGGGAACCTTGCCTACTCTTCTTTGGCTTGTCTTGTTCACCTTAAGCTTGTGCTATTTGATGGACGAAAACCATGTATTTGATCCCGGTGGATGTTCTTCAAGGTTTTTACCATGCTAATCAAGGTCGAGTCCGACTCACGACTCGATGATAAAAAACAAGCACTTCTCGGGAGGCAACCCGAGTATCTATCCTTTTTATCCGATTTTATAATAAGTGTAGGGGGGACCCTACTATGTGTTTGTTGTTTTCTTTCTTATCATGTGCAGGGATTCGAGCTCTAAAAGATCCATTCTTGATGACTTTTGACGACCCGTGATTCTGTGTACCCGTCTTCCCGGTTCTATCCTAAACTCTTTTGATTCACTATTTTATATTCTTCAATATTAAAATAGAAATCACTTTAGTTGTCTCTTCCTTGGCAAAATTTAAACAACGTGCACAATGTCCTAAGTGTAGGGGAGTTTACTCCCACATGCTTAAACATTGAGAAAAATGTTTATATTAAGTGTAGGGGGACTTCTATCGAAGTTAAGTGGGCTTTTCCTTGTATTTTTCCCCATTTTAACCGAAAAATTGATTTTTCGACATTTTTCAAAAATTTTAATCTATTTTGGCCTATTAGTATTTTCCTTTGTTATCGTTAATTTCTTTCACTGCTAGAATAAATTTTTAATAAAATGGTTAATAAGTGTGAAAACACTTATCCTTTTACCACTTATTTCCAATAACAACAAGACCAAAACGTGTATTTTATGTCGTAAAAGTCAGAATTATGCGTTGTTTGTGTATTTATTATGTTTTAGGACCAAAAGATGAAAAAGGAAGAAAACACGGGCTTTCACGGGCTTTTATCGAAGAAAACGAGAAAAGACGAAGTCAAAAGATCAAGAGTGCAAAAAGAACGGAAGTCCAAGGCCTATTCTGAAGATTTCTTGAAGAAAAAGTCTAAAGACGGAAGTTTAATGAAGTCAAAGAACTCAAGTCTAAATAAATGAAGAATTTATAAGACGAGTTCAATTAATCCCGAGACGACGTCGAGAAAAGTCGAAGAACTTAAAAGACTAGGAGCTGAGAAGAAAGAAAGAGGAGACAACACATGCACCTCCCCATTTCCCTATAAATACCTTCCTAAACACATTAGGAGGGTGGTTAGCTAGTTTTATTTTCATTTTTCTTTCTAGTTTTTAGAGAGAGAAAGTTTTAAGCTTTTCTCACTAAGTATTAATCTTTTCTTTCAAGATAAGTTCTTTTTAATCTTTGTATTTGAGTTTTATTAATCAAAAGTTCAACTTTAAGCTTTTAATCTTTAATTTTTTCTTCCTTTCTTGATTTACTTTAATTTTTGATCCGAAAATTATATTTCATACGGTTGATTTTGATTGATGATTTCGTGATTAAAAGATTCATCTTTTGATGCTTTTCTAAGTCTTACACGGATTAAGCTTTAAGCTATTCATGCTTTTTGGCTTATTTAGTGTTTAGCTTATTACTTTTATTTTTTCCTCAAAAGTTTAACCCTTTTAAAGTTCCTTTTATAAAGTTTACGAATTTTATATTTCAAAAGTTGTTAAATTTATGCTTATTGAGTTGATTAAGATTCGGTTAAGTGAGCTTATTAAAAGTGCTTATTGAGATTTTTGCTTATCTCCATTTTCGGATTAGTTGGTGTTCATCGCAATATTGAGGGCATTACACATTCCGACGGCTGCTTATTTGTATCGCAATAACCCATTGTGGTTCTACTTTGCGATCACTTGGTTTTTCCCCTTATTCTGATCTGGGATTGCGATAGCTCATTGCGATCGCATATTCTGACGGAACTTAAGGTTTCTTTAAGTTGAAACTCTGCCCAAATTTCGTTAACAACATTCCGATCTGGACTTTCCGACAGAAGTGTTTTTAGTATTCCGATCTGGACATTCCGATTGACAACATTGCGACAGATACATTCCGATGGGATTGAGCTTGTGTATTCCGATTAACCTACATTCCGACAATTTTAACTTTGATATTCCTATGGCTTGTTTTAGATATATTTCGATGGTTTAAGCTTTTAAGTTTTAATGTTTTACAAAGTTTTAAGTTCTAAATTTACTTGTTAAGTTTTTAATCATTTACATTTTACTCAACGACATTTTCTTATTTGCTTTTGGTTTAAAAATAGATAATCAACCAACCCAAAATTATCTTCCACCAAGAACAATTGAGTCGCACTTTCTACCAATAATCAATTCGAAAAGACTTGGAACAACGAACTTTGATACTTAGTAAAATCTTTTTATTAAATGGCGCCGCTGCCGGCTCTTTTCGTTAAGATTAACGGTTTTAAGTGAGAGACGCGTTGGATTTTGGGATCCGTTATCTTTGAACGTTATTTTCCTTGCTTTAAAATTTTCAAAAATCCTAAAAAAAGTAAAAAATAAAAAATATATAAAATTTTCAAAAATACAAAAAAATAGAAAAACATAAAAAACCAAAAAATATTTCTTGTCTATTTTGCTTTTCCTTTTGTAGGTGTGTATGTGTACTCGTGCTCGTAAGAAGAAAGTTGCTCAAGCCGAAGTCATTACTCCACCTATTGTCACCATGGACAATCAACCAATGATCGAGCTTTTGCAATCGCACGTAGAGGGCAACACTGATGCTATTGTCATACCCGAGATTGGAGCCAACAACTTTGAGCTTAAATCCGGCTTCATTCAAATGGTCTCTGCTCAACCTTTCTTGGGGCGTTCGCTTGATGATCCTCATGACCATATAAAAAGGTTTCTTCAACTCACCAATACGGTTAAGTACAATGGGGTTTCACAAGAAGTTATTCGCTTGCAACTTTTTCCTTTCTCCTTAGAGGGACAAGCCCGGAATTGGCTTGATAAGGAACCGCCACAAAGTATTTTTACGTGGACGGATTTAGAGACCAAATTCATCAATTACTTTTTCCCACCCTCACGTACTACCGCTTTGCGGAATGAAATCATTACATTTGAACAAAAGTACGGTGAGACATTTAGTGAATCTTGGGACCGTTTTAAGGAACTTTTAAGAAAGTGTCCACAACATGGTTTCACAAAAGTACATCAAATTAATACTTTTTACAATGGTTTAAGCATGAATGACCAAGATTCACTAAATAGTGCTTCGGGGGGTAACATTTTGGTTAAGTCTTCTAATGCTGCATGGGACATTATTGAGAATAAGTCTAGAGTGCAAACCAAGAGTGTTCGAACTAATGTGGCTAGTGCTAGCACTAATGAGAGCGACAAGAGAATTGATAAGCTTACTTCACTTGTTGAATCACTTGCTCTCCAAACCGCCAACAATGCCAAACAAATCACTGCCCAAGCTAATGCTTTGAGTCAATCATGTGAAATATGCGGGGGATCTCACTCATACACCGATTGTCCTCAGACTCATGACAATCCGGAAAATGTGTATGCCGCCAACGGTAACTTAACTACGGGAGGCTATCAAGCACGTCCTCAAGGTGACCACAATTTGCTCAGCTATCGCTCAAACAACTTTCTTTCACCACCCGGTTTTCCCCCACAAAACCCAAACAACCTCAATCGCAACAATCAAAACCAACCTCGTGCTCCTAATCAATATCAAACCCAAAGAACCCCATATCTACCTCAAAGAAACAACCAAGTTTACCAACAACCCGCTTATCAACCACCTGCCTACCATACTCCTCCTCCCAACAAACCCACCGTATTTAATCACGAGGTTGAAACTTACATGAGGACTAATGATGCGATAGTGCAGAATCTTCAGCGGGAAATGGCCAACATGAAAGCAGATATGGTGAAACAAGGGAATGATGTTCGAGCCGATATGCGAAAATCTTTTGCAAGTCAAACGAATGACTTAAGGAACATGATGGCTAGTTTCTTCCCAAGTAATCAAGCCTCTGGATCGGGTTCTCTTCCGAGTAACACCGTTACTAATCCAAGAGGGGAGATGAAAGCAATCACCACTCGCAGTGGAAAAGGTTTAAAGGAACCCGAGCTTCCTAAACCTACACCGGTGATTGTGACAAAGGATAACGAGTCCCTTCTCTGGTCCCTCAACCTTCTATTTCTCCAACACCTCCAACTTCTACTTCTCCAGTTCCACCACCTTCTACTTCCACCCTTCCACCACCCAAGGATGTGAGTGAGAATTCCATTCCAAAGCCTTCATCTCACCCCAATATACCTTATCCCTCAAGGTTGAGGAAAGAGAAATTGAAGAACAAGGATGATATTCAGGTTTCTAACTTTCTCAAAATGTTTAAACAACTGAATTTCAACATCTCCTTTTTCGAGGCTCCCGCTCACATGCCCAAATATGCTAAAATGTTTAAAGATCTTCTCAGTGATAATGAGAAACTCCTCTATATCGCTCAGACCCAACTTAATGAGAATTGCTCCGCAGTGCTCTTAAGGAAATTACCAACCAAACTTGGTGATCCGGGTCGTTTCTTGATTCCTTGCAACTTCCCCGGGGTAGAGAATTGTATGGCCCTAGTCGATCTAGGTGCTAGTATAAACTTAATGCCTTTAAGCGTTTGGAAACAATTGTCTCTACCCGAGCTAGTCCCCACACGAATGACTTTGGAATTAGCCAACCGTACGGTTGCTTATCCGGTGGGGATAGCCGAAGATGTCTTCGTTGGTGTCGACAAATTCACCTTTCCGGCGGATTTTGTTGTCGTTGACTACGAGATGGACCCCCGTGTTCCATTAATCGTTGGACGTCCATTCCTGAGGACCGGTCGCACTCTTATTGATGTAGCCGCGGGCGAATTAATCATGAGAGTTGGTGACGATAAAATCGTCTTCAACATGGGTAAACTTTCTAAGCAGCCTTCTGAAAATGAGAGTGTTAATTTCATTGACGTTCTTGATGAGGCTTGTGAAGAACATTTCAAAGACGCTTGTAAAAGTGGTTCTTCTTCTCCACCCACTGTTGAGACCGCTGCCTCTATTGCTCCATCACTAACTCCATTTGGAGAAAGTGATTTCATTTTCAAAAACTTTGAAGCAGCTTTGGGAGATGTGGACTTGCAATATGACGATTCTCCCTCCAATTGGGATGAAGAAATTCGTACTATTGAGAAACTTCTCAATGAGGACCATATTTCTCCACCATCTCCTAAGGATATCTCTATCAATGATCCGAATTTGAAAATGTCTTCTATCAAAAATCCTCCGGATTTAGAGCTTAAGGACCTACCGTCTCATCTCGAGTACGTTTTCCTTGAAGACAACAAGAAGTCACCCGTCATCATCGCAAAGGACTTGAAAGAGGAAGAAAAATCTCGACTTATCGCCGTGCTGAAAAATCATAAAAAAGCGATTGCTTGGAAAATCTCCGATATTCGTGGAATTGATCCTCACTTTTGCACACATAAAATTCTCATGGAGGACGACTTTAAACCCACTATTCAAAGCCAATGAAGGGTGAATCCCAAGATCCATGACGTTATCAAAAAAGAGGTTATCAAACTTCTTGATGCGGGAATGATCTGCCATATCTCGGATTCACCATGGGTTAGTCCCGTCCATTGTGTGCCTAAGAAAAGCGGAAACACCGTTGTGCCTAATGAAAACAATGAGTTGATTCCTACTCGTCTCGTTACAGGGTGGAGAGTTTGTATAGACTATCGCAAACTCAATGATGCTACGAGAAAGGATCATTTTCCCCTTCTTTTCATGGACCAAATGCTTGAACGTCTAGAGGGTAATGACTATTACTGCTTCTTAGACGGTTTCTCCGGGTATTTTGAAATTCCCATCGATCCCAAAGACCAAGAGAAAACTACATTCACTTGTCCTTATGGAACATTTGATTATAAAAGAATGCCTTTCGGCTTATGCAATGCTCTTGGGACATTTCAAAGGTGTATGATGGCTATCTTCCATGACATGGTTGAAGAAACTATGGAAGTCTTCATGGATGATTTCTCGGTCTATGGTGATTCTTTCTCTCATTGCCTTGCCAATTTGGAACGCATGCTTAAGCGGTGTGAAGACACCCGCCTTGTTCTAAATTGGGAAAAGTGCCATTTTATGGTAAAAGAAGGCATTGTGCTTGGACATAAAATCTCAAAAGCCGGTCTTGAAGTGGACCGTGGTAAAGTGGATGTCATAGCCAAATTACCTCCACCTTCAACCGTGAAGGGTGTGAGAAGTTTCCTTGGTCATGCGGGCTTCTATCGTCGATTCATTCAAGATTTTTCTAAAATCGCTCGCCCGATGACCCACCTCTTGGAAAAAGATACCCCTTTCATCTTTTCCAAAGAGTGTCTTGAATCCTTCAATCTTCTTAAGGATAAGCTTACTAAGGCACCGGTCTTGGTTACCCCTAATTGGGAGCTACCTTTTGAATTGATGTGTGATGCTAGCGACTTTGCTATTGGATCGGTTTTGGGAAAAAGAGTGAAGAAACACTTCCAACCAATCCATTACGCTAGCAAGACAATGACGGGGGCTCAATTGCATTATACCACTACCGAAAAAGAGCTTTTAGCTGTAGTGTATGCTTTTGAAAAGTTCCGCCCCTATCTTGTCCTCTCTACCACCATCGTGTACACTGATCATTCCGCGTTGAAGTACTTGTTGACTAAGCAAGATTCTAAGCCACGACTTCTTCGTTGAGTTTTGCTCCTTCAAGAATTCAACATAACATTGAAATTCGTGACAAAAAGGGAGCCGAAAACCTAGCCGCGGATCATCTAAGTAGACTTGAGGATCCTTAAGGATCATCCGAATCAAGAGATCAATGACTCTTTTCCCCTTGAGGCCTTAATGTCTATCAACTCCAATCTTGATGACACCCCGTGGTTTGCGGACATTGCAAACTACTTAGCGGGTGGAATTCTCAAGGAAGGGTTAACGTCCCAACAAAAGAAAAAGTTCTTTAAATAAATTGAACATTATTTTTGGGACGACCCTTACCTTTTCAAACAATGTGCGGATCTTGTCATTCGTCGATGTGTGGATGGACCGGCAGCGGTACAAATCCTTGACGCTTGCCATAAAGGACCCACCGGTGGTCACTTTGGTCCCAATTACACCGTGAAGAAAGTATTTGACTCTGGATTTTATTGGCCCTCCATTTATCATGATGCTCATGAAATGATTAAACATTGTGATGCTTGCCAAAGACAAGGCAAGATCACACATAAAGATGAGATGCCTCAAAATTTCATACAAGAATGTGAAATCTTTGACGTATGGGGCATCGACTTTATGGGGCCATTTCCATCATCTAAAGGGAACAAGTACATCCTCGTAGCCGTTGACTACGTTTCCAAATGGGTTGAAGCTAAGGCTCTCCCTACGAATGATGAGAGGGTAGTTGTGAAATTTTTGAAGCAACTTTTTACTCGATTCGGTGTTCCTCGTGCTATAATCAGTGACCGCGAGACTCATTTTTGCAATGATCAATTCGCAAGAGTCATGGCTAAGTACGGTGTCAATCATCGTCTTTCCACCGCTTATCATCCCCAAACTAATGGTCAAGCTGAGATTTCTAACCGCGGATTGAAGCGAATTCTGGAGCGTACTGTGGGAGAGCATCGTGCCTCGTGGGCCGATAAGTTAGATGATGCTTTGTGGGATTTCCGTACCGCTTATAAGACCCCTATTGGTTGTACATCTTATCGTCTTGTGTACGGGAAGGCATGCCACCTCCCTATCGAGCTGGAGCATAAGGCATACTGGGCCTTGAAGTGGGATAACTTCGACATCAACAAAGCCGGCGATCTTCGGAATATTCGACTCAATGAGCTAAATGAACTAAGGAATGAAGCTTATGAGAACTCGTTGATCTACAAGGAGAAGACCAAGATCATCCATGATGCTAGGATTAAGAACCGAGAGTTCCACGTTGGTGATCAAGTCTTACTCTTCAACTCTCGGTTGAAGATCTTCTCGGCCAAGTTGAAGAGCCGTTGGTCTGGTCCATTCACCGTCGCCAAAGTCTTCCCATATGGCACTATTGAGCTTTCTCAGCCAAATGGGCCCATGTTTAAAGTGAATGGTCAGCGCGTGAAGTTGTACTTTGGTGAGGACATCTTTCAGGAGATGATTCCATGCCTCACCACATTCCCCTTGAACTAGTTCTCGGTCGAGTCAGGCTCGTGACTCAGTTAACAAAAACAAGCGCTTCTCGGGAGGCAACCCGTTCATCTATCCTTTACCGTTTTCGTAATAAGTGTAGGGGGAGCCCCATATGTGTTTCTTGTCTTGCTTCTTATTCTGTGCAGGGATTAAAGCTTCAAAGATCCATTCTCGATGACTTTTGACGAACCGTGATCTAGTGTACCCGTCTTCCTGGTTCTATCCTAAACTGTCGTGATTCAATTTTTCATATCTTATATGTTTACATTGAAATCACTATAGTCGTCCTTTCCTTAGCAAGATTTAAACAACATGCACAATGTCCTAAGTGTAGGGGAGTTTACTCCCACATGCTTAAACATTAAGGACAATGTTTATTTCAAGTGTAGGGGGACTTCTATCGAGTAAGTGGTCTTTTCCATGAATTTTCCCTCATTTTAACCGGAAAATTTGATTTTTCGACATTTTTCAAAATTTTTAATCTATTTTGGCCTTTTAATTTTCCTTTTTTAGCGTTATTTACTTTCTTTGCGTGAATATTTTGACTCAACCCGAGTTTACTTATCTAAGTTTACTTATCTAAGTTTACTCTAGCTAGTATCCTTAACGTGTTTAAGTCAAGTTTTGCTAGGCTTTTATATAGGGAACTTTAAAACGCGAAAGTCTTAACTCTCACGGGTTAAGAACAAGAACTTTTCGCAAGTTCCTATAATTGATCCTAGAGAGTTGTTTATCAAGGGAACATTAAAATGCGAGTTCTAAACTTGAAAAAGTCTAAGAATTTGCAAGATCCTATAGATAACTCGAAAACCCAAAACTTTGATTTAATTGGCTAAGCATCCACGAGTCTCATTCCTTGAGATTTTAAATTGTGGAGAACGAGAGATGATAGAGTCAATTATAAGTTTGGTATTCTTTCGTGAATTTATGTGAGTTGATTATAAGCCTATTCTCCCATCACTTGCGAATAAATTTACCTGCAATAAATAAGGTTGTACGATTTGAAAAGTTATTTAGTTTCTATCCCAAGATCGTTTAAAAGTTGCTCGTTATTAATTAGAGTTCATAGCCAAGGCATAACTTATTGAAGCGGGATGCGAAGATTGGCGAGTCCAAAAAGGTCCTAACAATACATAAGGGCTACATTTTGTTGCTAAATATCCAAAAGTGATGTGAAGAATCATTTATCAAAAATCAATATGAAGGATCGAGACACACGACGAAAAGCAAAAACTCCCCAAAAGATCATGGAGAAGTCTATCCAAAAAGGCCCTAACAAGGTATGAGGATAAATAGATCCAAGTCCTAAAAGGAGGCAGATCGTTGTATATCAAAGTCCAAAATAAAGATTGGAGAAAAATGAGAAGTCGGGGTCCAAATATGAAGAATCTCTCAAAAAGTTCAAGAGAAGAAATTCCTATAATGAAGAGAAGACCATTAATTCATGAACTTCTCTCAAGATTCGAAGTATGAACTCGCTGCCAAATATCGGTCCGAGAAAGGTCTCAAATCGTGAAGCGAGTTATGCCAAGATATGAACTTAAAGAGGTCCCGAGAAGCAGTTTTAAAAGATTTTTTCCTTTAGCTAACTATTAATTAAATCATACCACTTTATTTTCAGCCTAAATAACTATCATAATAAGTCAAACAATGCATCCTCGTGATCATTCAAGACAAAATTAAAATTTAAGAGATACACCTAGGAATAAGGGAGTCTAAGTAAATAATTGGCCCACATGAATTCGTGTTAGCTTGCTAACTTATAATAACAATGATCTCGTTTTTAAGCTTGGTATGGGGAACGTGAAACTTGAGGATGATAAACGTTCATGGCAGCCAAAATCCAAAAGTAAGTTTTTGATTTCTTAACTTGTTACTATCTTTTTATTTTCCTTAATGTTTAGTAATTAATAAAGGCCAAGGTGGGTTATTTATGATGGAAAATGTAAACCGTGCTTTTAAATTAATGCATTGCATGAGGGCATTGCAATGGTCAAGTGTAGGGGATTTAATAAGTGTGAAAACACTTATCCTTTTACCACTTATTTCCAATAATAACAAGACCAAAACGTGTATTTTATGTCGTAAAAGTCGGAATTATGCGTGGTTTGTGTTTTTATTGTGTTTTAGGACCAAAAGATGAAAAAGAAAGAAAACACGGGCTTTCACGGGCTTTTATAAAAGAAAACGAGAAAAGACGAAGTCAAAAGATCAAGAGTGCAAAAAGAACGGAAGTCCAAGGCCTATTCTGAAGATTTATCGAAGAAAAAGTCTAAAGACGGAAGTTTAATGAAGTCAAAGAACTCAAGTCTAAATAAGTGAAGAATTTATAAGACCAGTTCAATTAATTCTGAGACGACGTCGAGAAAAGTCGAAGAACTTAAAAGACGAAGAGCCGAGAAGAAAGAAAGAGGAGGCAACACATGCACCTCCCCATTTCCCTATAAATACCCTCCTAAACACATTAGGAGGGTGGTTAGCTAGTTTTATTTTCATTTTTCTTTCTAGTTTTTAGAGAGAGAAATTTTTAAGCTTTCTCTCACTAAGTTTTAATCTTTTCTTTCAAGATAAGTTCTTTTTAATCTTTGTATTTGAGTTTTATTAATCAAAAGTTCAACTTTAAGCTTTTAATCTTTAATATTTTTCTTCCTTTCTTGATTTACTTTAATTTTTGATCCGAAAATTATATTTCATACGGTTGATTTTGATTGATGATTTCGTGATTAAAAGATTCATCTTTTGATGCTTTTCTAGTCTTACACGGATTAAGCTTTAAGCTATTCATGCTTTTTGGCTTATTTAGTGTTTAGCTTATTACTTTTATTTTTTCCTCAAAAGTTTAACCCTTTTAAAGTTCCTTTTATAAAGTTTACGAATTTCATATTTCAAAAGTTGTTAAATTTATGCTTATTGAGTTGATTAAGATTCGGTTAAGTGAGCTTATTGAAAGTGCTTATTGAGATTTTTGCTTATCTCCATTTTCGGATTAGTTGGGGTTCATCGCAATATTGATGGCATTACACATTCCGACGGCTGCTTATTTGTATAGCAATAACCCATTGTGGTTCTACTTTGCGATCACTTGGTTTTTCCCCTTATTCCGATCTGGGATTGCGATTGCTCATTGCGATCGCATATTTCGCCGGAACTTAAGGTTTCATTAAGTTGAAACTCTGCCCAAATTTTTTTAACAACATTCCGATCTGGACTTTCCGACAGAAGTGTTTTTAGTATTCCGATCTGGACATTCCGATTGACAACATTGCGACAGATACATTCTGATGGGATTGAGCTTGTGTATTCCGATTGACCTACATTCCGACAGTTTTAACTTTGATATTCCGATGGCTTGTTTTAGATATATTTCGATTGTTTAAGCTTTTAAGTTTTAAAGTTTTACAAAGTTTTAAGTTCTAAATTTACTTGTTAAGTTTTTAATCATTTACATTTTACTCAACGACATTTTCTTATTTGCTTTTGGTTTAAAAATAGATAATCAACCAACCCAAAATTATCTTCCACCAAGAACAATTGAGTCGCACTTTCTACCAATAATCAATTCGAATAGACTTGGAACAACGAACTTTGATACTTAGTAAAATCTTTGTATTAATGGTTTTAGTAAGTTTATATGTCTTTGACATATTAGGCCCGTCATGAATCTTTTGACTCAACCCGAGTTTACTTATCCAAGTTTACTCTAGCTAGTATCCTTAACATGTTTAAATTATAGGGTTTTATATAGGGAACTTTAAAACGCGAAAGTCTTAACTCTTACGGGTTAAGAACAAGAACTTTTCGCAAGTTCCTATAATTGATCCTAGAAAGTCGTTTATCAAGGGAACTTTAAAATACGAATTCTAAACTTGAAAAAGTCTAAGAAGTTGCAAGAGCCTATAGATGACTTGAAAACCCAAAACTTTGATTTAATAGGCTAAGCATCCACGAGTCTCATTCCTTGAGATTTTAAATTATGGAGAACGAGAGATGATAGAGTCAATTATAAGTTTGGTATTCGTTCATGAATTTATGTGAGTTAATTATGAGCTTTTTCTCCCATCGCTTGTTAATAAATTTAATTGCAATAAGTAGGGTCGTACGATTTGAAAAGTTACTTAGCTTCTATCCCAAGATCGTTTAAAAGTTGCTCGGTATTAATTAGAGTTCATAGCCAAGGCATAACTTATTAAAGCGGGATGCGAAGATTGGTGAGTCCGAAAAGGCTCTAACAAGGCATGAGGGCTACATTTTGTTGCTAAATATCCCAAGTGATGTGAAGAATCATTTATCAAAAATAAATATGAAGGATCGAGACACACGGTGAAAAGCAAATACTCCCCTAAAGATCATGGAGAAGTCTATCCGAAAAGACCCTAGCAAGGTATGAGGATAAATAGATCCAAGTCCTAAAAGGAGGCGGATCGTTGTATATCAAAATCCCAAATAAAGATTGGAGAAAAATGAAGAAGTCGTGGTCCAAGTATGAAGAATCTCTCAAAAACTTCAAGTGAAGAAATTCATATTATGAAGAGAAGATCATTATTTCATTAACGTCTCTCAAGATTTGAAGTATGAAGTCAATGCCAAATATCGGTCCGAGAAAGGTCTCAAATCGTGAAGCGAGTTATGCCAAGATATGAACTATATGAGGTCCCGAGAAGCAGTTTTAAAAGATTTTGTCCTTTAGCTAACTATTGATTAAATCGTCCTACTTTATTTTTAGCCTAAATAACTATCGAAATAAGTCAACAATGCATCCTCGTGATCATTCAAGACAATAATAAAATATAAGAGATACACCTAGGAATAAGGGAGTCTAAGTGAATAATTGGGCCACATGAGTAAAGTGTTAGTTTGCTAACTTATAATAACAATGATCTCGTTTTTAAGCTTGGTATGGGGAACGTGAAACTTGAGGATGATAAACATTCATGACAAACCAAAGCCCTAATGCAAGTCCTCGATTTCTTTACTTGTTTTCTTCCTTCTAATATTTTGAAATTTTATATCTCTTTCCTTAATGTCCTATGTTTAATAAAGGCCAAGGTGGGTTAATTATGATGGAAAATGTAAATCTTTCTTTGCATTGCACGAGGACATTGCAATGGTCAAGTGTAGGGGATTTAATAAGTGTGAAAACACATATCCTTTTACCACTTAATTATAATAATAACCAAGCCAAAACGTGTATTTAATGTCGTAAATGTGGGAATTATGCGTGATTTGTGTTTTTGTTGTGATTTAGGACCAAAATATGAAAAGGGAAGAAAACACGAGCTTTTATCGAAGAAAAAGACAAAAGACGAAGTCAAAAGATCAAGAGTGTAAAAATAACGGAAGTCCAAGGCCTAGTTAATGAAGAAATTAGAAGACGAGTTCATTTTATTTATCGACAAATCCCGAGACAAAGTCGAGAATGACGAGTTTATTGTCAAAGACGAAAGACGAGAAAGAAAGAAAGAAAGAAGGATGCTTCCAACCAACCATACACTCCACTCCTATAAATACCCTCCTAATGACACATTAGGAGCTGTTAACTAATTTGACACATTAGTCTTTCCAATTTATTTTCTTGCACTTTCATATTGTCATTTACTTAATTGTTCTTAATTTGAAGATTATTTCAAGTAAGTTTGTTGAATCTTTATCTTTAATTTCAAGCTTTTCAATCTATCTTATTCTACCTTTCTTGTTTTTGATTTGATCTTGATTTGGATTAAGTAAGCATTTTGTTTAATCTTAATGCTTATTTTATTAAAGTTTTCATCTTTTTGTTCTTATCAAGCTTTTATACGATTTAAGCTTTTAGCTTATTATGCTTTTTAGCTTATTTGTGTTTTGCTTATTTTAATTTAAGTGTTTTCTAAAGTTTAATCTTTTTCTTTTAGTTTAATTTATAAATCTTACTTATTTAGTGTTTTGAAAGTTTCTTATTGGTGCTTATTTAGTTCTTTTCATAATTTATTTGGTTAAGTTTCGATTAGTGCTTATTAAAAAGAGCTTATTCGATTTTGCTTATTAGCGTATTTCAATCCATCGGAAAAGGGTTTACCTTTTCCGACGGTTATTCCGATCATTTCCATCGGATTAGGGTTTTGCTTTCCGACCATTATTCCGATAGCTTCTATCGGAAAGGGGTTTAGTATTCCGATCGGTTTTCCGATTGGTATTCCGATAGTAGTGGTATCATACATTCCGATCATGTTCCGACGGGACATTCCGACGAATTTTCCAACCAAGATTCCGATAGTTTTACTATATATTATTCCGATACTATAATAGTTATTCCGACAAGTTTTTCCGATAACATTCCGATGGTTTTTCGAAGGTATTCCGAAAGTAGTGTTGGGAATCTAAACTTGTTAGATTCCCTGTTCATTGATTTAAAACATAATTAGGCTGATAGATAGTCCCTTGCCTGTGCCTAGGAGGCAGGCAAGTTTCGCAAGACTCACAGAGATCCGAGTCTCTGTGAGCAACCTCAGAGGAGTCCATGTCAGAGACATTGTCAGGGAAGTCGAAGATTACCTGAAGACATACTCCTTGGCTGTGATGGATAACAGCCAAGATGTATTAGGGACTCTGAGGGGTTGAGAGTTAACAGGGGTGGCAATACCCTGATAACTCTCAGCACACTTTGGACATGCCATTTGTGTGTTCGAGAATATGAAGAATAAGGAAACTGTTTTGGACAACTGTTCCTTAAAGCATAATGGAAGACTACCAAGAATAGAAGGACATCATGTGACTGATGTGGGAACTTGTAAAAGCTTGTGTAGTCGACATCAAGTACTGTTTAAGTCAAACTCGTAACACTATAAATAGGATGTGTATCCATGCATTAATGTTTAACACTTTGAGATATTAAGAACATTAGTGCGTATAACTAAGTGAATGAAACAGCTACGACTGTATTCATAAGTTAAGGTTTATTGTTGTTCAAAGTGTGCACAACACATTGTCATCAAACGGTGTTATCCATAACACTTGTAATTCTTTATTATACAATAATAAGATTACGTTTGAAAAGTAATACCTTGTGTTGATTAAGTTAATATTAGGGTTTCTTGCATTGATTAGGGACTTTTCAATTGGTATCAGAGCGGTGTTTGATATTAAAACCTTCAAGAAACATCGTTCTCCGTTTTATAATCAAGATCCACCATGCCGGAAACCTCTAGCCCACACTCACCTTCCACAAACCCATCTTCACCAAGACTTAACCCCCCAACAAATGACGATGATCTACCCCAACTTCTTGACTCAAGAGGTGGATCACACGTAACCAGTGTACCAGTCTTTGATGAAGAAGACTTTGCCAGTTGGAAGAGTCAATTTCTTGTATACCTTGATGGACTTGAACCTTTTCTCTTAGAAATTTTAGAAAATGGTCCATATATTCCCATGGCGCTTACTTCTACTAAAGAAAACCCTCTTCCCAAGCCTGTCAAACAATGGACCGCAGCTGATAGGAAATTAGCAAACCAAGATAAACGTCTTAAAAGCATCATAATTTCCTGTCTTCCAAAGCATATCATGAAGTCTGTCATTCAGTGTCCCACAGCTAAACAAATGTGGACAGACCTCATTCTTGGCCATGAAGGACCCTCTGAAACAAGAGAGACAAAGATTCAGGCACTCAGACTTCAGTTTAATGCCTTTAAGTCTCTTGAAGGTGAAAAAGTTCAGCAAACCTATACTAGGCTGAAGATTCTTCTAAATGACCTCGCTATGAATGATGTCACTATTGGTCAAGCTGAGATCAATGCCACTTTTGTCAACAGCCTTCCAAGAAAGTGGCTGAGCATGAATCAGACTCAGAGAGCTAACAACTCAATCAAAAATGATACCCTTGCTCAGCTCTATGGTAAGTACAATTATGAAGAAGGGTGATCGATACTATCTACAAATCAGAGACTGAAAGATTTGTAGTCCAAGGAGCATCTTCCAAAGCTTTGATCTCTGCAACACATCCTCTTGACAGCGATTCTGATATTGAAGAAGATACCCGTAGCAGCCAAGAGTTCTTGTCAGACCTCAATGCAGAATTTCATGAAAGAGCACTGCTAGCCAACCAAAGAAGATACTACAAAAGATCTGGAAGAGTAGGATCAGCTAGCAAACCAACTGACAGGTCAAAAGAAACATGTTTTGCCTGTGGAAAGCTTGGACATTTTCAAAAAGAATGTCCTTCCACCAAAACATCCTCACCCTCTTATCCATCATCTTCATCCAAACCCTACAAGTTCAAACAACATAACAACTCATCTCAATCCAATTCTTCAGACACTGAGAAGAAAGATTACAAAAATAAGTACAAGGCACTTAAAGCTGAGTTAGAACAGATGAACTTGAAGATTGAAGCTATGTCCAAAAAGAAAGGTGGTGAGAAAAAGGCTGAGAAAGGGTTGGTTGCTGAAACCTATGATTGGAATGATGAACCATTGACTTCAGATGAAGAAGACACCACAAGAGTCAGGGCTTTTATGGCAATAGCTGAGGATGAACCAGCTGTTGGAAAAGGTGATGCAAGATCAGGACAATGGGTTGACATCACAATGAAAAAGGTACACAGGCTTCTATCTATGTCTGATAGTGATGAACGTAAGCATGTCCTTGATTACACCATTGTTGATTTGCACTTTGTTGAGGAACAAAGGAAGAACCTACTTGATAAGTTTCACTCTGTTAAAACTAAAATGATAAATACTAAGGCTGAATGTGAAACTCTCAGGCGAGTTAACTTAGAGAAAATATCCCTGCAAAATGAAGTAGCTAGATTAACCTTGAAAAACATAGCTTTAAATGATCAAGTCACTGAATTAAACAAGGTTATTGAAAAATGGCTGTGTGCTAGGTTTACTATTGATGAATTGCTTAGGGATGAAGTGCCTGCTGACTTAAACAGGGATATAACTGCTAAGAATAAAAAGCTGAGGATTATCACCAAACCTAAAGACATTGTCTTTAAATCTACAGAGACTATTCATATGTCAGATACCTCTTTGACTAATGACCCTATCTCTGAAGATGTGGCTGAGCTACCACCTTTGCCCAAACTCTCTGGAGTTGAACCTAGCAGTTCTTCTAGATCTGCTAAGGATGAACTTAAGACAGATATTGAGAATCCTCCAGCCAAAGTTTTTCGTGTGCCTGCTAAACCAACTGGTAAACAAGTAGCTTTTAAGCCTGTTTCTACTAAAGCTGTGAATAAGGTTGACCCCACCACTGAAGATCGCCTGTTGTCTCTTATGAAAGAAGTAGAACTCTTGAAACAACACATTAAGCCTTCCGCTGAATGCTCTACTTCTCATGAACCTAAGTCAGTCCTAGGTGAACCCAAAGGGGAAAGGTTAATCAAACCTTATTGCAATATTTGTAAGAATTCTCACCACTCGACCTTAGATCATGACAGACACATGGCAGCTAAAAGAGCTCAGACACCCTCTAGGGACAGACCACAGAGTTCCAAAAGACAACAGGGAAATTACAATTCTTATCCTCCCTGTAAATTCTGTGGGTTCACAGACCATCACTCAGACGAGTGTGGTGACTTCCCTGGGTGTGATATCTGTGGGAGTTATAACCATGAAACTATGAACTGTCCATCCCAACGCCAAAAGTTTTTCAGGAACACAAGAGTTGCTAACAAGCAATTCAGGGAACCCACTGGAAAGTGGGTTCACCATAGGAACTAATCTGTTTCTATGTATCTGTGCAGAAATATCTCAAGGAATCGGTATGGTATCTAGATAGTGGTTGTTCTAGACACATGACAGGGATTCAACAATACCTGCACAGATACTCAAAGGAGCCAGGTCCCAAAGTGGTGTTTGGAGATAACTCTTCAGGTGACACAGAAGGATATGGCTCAGTGAATTGCAATGGGATCACATTTACCAGGGTTGCATATGTGAATGGTCTTAAACACAATCTTATTAGCATCAGCCAATTATGTGATGCTGATTATAAGGTTTTGTTTACTAAGACTCAGGGAACCATATTCAACAAAAATAATGATGTTGTGCTGGTTGCACCTAGAAGGAGAGATGTTTATGTCATCAACATGGCTGTGTGCTCTGAAGACAGCTCAAATTGTTTTCTTGCCAAAGCCTCTGAAAGTGTCAACTGGCTGTGGCACAAAAGACTGTCTCATCTCAACTTCAAGAACATCAATAAGATAGCCACTCAAAACTTGGTTGCTGGTCTACCTTCAGTAATGTTTTCCAAAGACAAAACTTGTTCTGCCTGTGTCAAAGGAAAACATCACAGGTCTTCATTCAAGACTAGGCAATCATTCTCTATTGACAAGTGCTTACATCTCCTTCACATGGACTTGTTTGGGCCTGTCAAACCTCAAACCATTAATCACAACAAATACACCTTGGTCATAGTTGATGAATTTTCAAGATATACATGGGTGTTCTTCCTCAGAAGGAAAAGTGATGCAGCTGATACCATCATATCCTTCATCAGACAGGTTGAAAATATGAATGATGTCAGAGTCAAAGCTCTAAGAAGTGATAATGGTACAGAATTCAAGAATCATCAACTTGAATCATTTTGTGATGAAAAAGGGATTTCTCAGAACTTCTCTTCAGCTGGCACTCCTGAACAAAATGGTGTGGCTGAAAGAAGAAACATGACTCTGATTGAAGCAGCAAGAACTATGTTAAATGGTGCAGCCTTACCAAAGCAATTTTGGGGAGAAGCTGTACACACTGCCTGCTACACTCAAAACAGATCAATCATTGTCAAAAGACATGGCAAAACATCCTATGAAGTTTTCAGAAAAAGATCTCCAGACGTCAGCTATTTTCATGTGTTTGGATGCCCTGTGTTTATTTATAACTACAGGGATAAACTTGGAAAGTTTGATGAAAAAGCTGATGATGGATTCTTTTTGGGATACTCTCCAACAGCCAAAGCCTTCAGAGTATTCAACATCAGAAGACAAGAAGTAGAAGAAACTTTCCATGTCAGATTTAATGAAGATGATGAAGTCATACAGAGGACAGGAACAGAGGGTGATGAAGTAGATTTTAATGAAAATATTTCTTTCCCAAGTGATGAGTTCACAGAACCCAGACCTACCAGTCATCACCACTCCAACACTCTCACTCCTTATGTTCCTGCTTTTGATCCTCTGTCTACTCACAACATAGAAGTTCCTACCTCTCAGGAACTTGATGAAGAAGAACCTCAAATCTCTGATGGTCCTTCTCATGATATTAATGACTCACCAATTCTTCAAACCTCTGAAGTTTCTCCTGCTGATAATGAAATAGCTTCCCTTGATGTGGCTGAAGAAGACTCAGACACTGAAGTAGTCTTTGAAGAAAGCCCTCCTAGTCAGCAGGATGAGACTCAAATTGTACCAGCTGTGCCCTCAAGTACCCCTATTCTTGAAACTCCAGCTCCTCAAAATAAGTGGTCAAGAGATCAACACATTCTTCTTGTCAACATTATTGGGGAACCAAATGCAGGGGTCACAACCAGACAGCGAATCCAAGACTCAGAGTCAGCCTCAGCCAATGAATGTCTATTTGCTGAATTTCTTTCTCAAATTGAACCTAAAAGAGTTGCTGGGGCTCTAGTAGAAGATGGATGGGTAGCTGCTATGCAAGAAGAAATCAATCAGTTCAAAAGGAACAAAGTATGGACACTAGTGCCAGCTCCACCTGGAAAGAATATCACAGGCACTAGATGGATCTATAGAAATAAGATGGATGAGATTGGGAACATCATCAGGAACAAGGCAAGACTGGTAGCACAGGGATTCTCCCAGACTGAACGAATTGATTATGATGAAACTTTTGCACCTGTTGCTAGACTTGAGGCCATCAGAATCTTTCTTGCTTATGCTGCCTATATGAACATCACTGTCTATCAGATGGATGTAAAGAGTGCGTTCCTCAATGGTGATTTAGCTGAGGAAGTCTATGTTGCACAACCTGAAGGATTTGAGAACAGCGAGTTTCCCAACCATGTGTACAGACTTCACAAGGCAATGTATGGTCTGAAACAAGCTCCAAGAGCATGGTATGAAACTCTTTCAAATTTCTTATCTGAAAACAAATTTATCAGGGGTTCTATTGATAAAACACTCTTTACCTTCAAGGACAAGAGTGATTTCATCATTGTGTAGATTTATGTGGATGATATCATCTTTGGGTCAACAAATGTCAATCTTAGTAAACGTTTTGCTAAATTAATGACCAAGAAATATGAGATGAGTATGATGGGTGAATTGACTTACTTTTTGGGTTTTCAAATTAAACAATGTCCTAAGGGAATTTCTATTTGTCAAGAAAAGTATGTTAAGGATTTACTTAAAAACTATGACTTAGCTGACTGTGCATCAGTGAAATGCCCCATGCTTCCACCCAATGACTTGGGCCCTGATGAGTCAGGGGTCTCTGTCAATGAGACTTTATATAGAGGCATGATTGGGTCACTGATGTATCTAACAGCCAGTCGTCCAGATATCCAATTCTCCACATGTCTCTGTGCAAGGTACCAAGCTAACCCAAAAGAATCCCATCTAGTGGCTGTTAAGAGAATTTTCAGGTATCTCAAAGGAACACCATCCCTAGGACTATGGTATCCAAAAGAATCAGGCTTTGATCTCAAGGCCTATTCAGATTCAGATTATGCTGGATGCTGTATTGACAGGAAAAGTACTTCAGGCAGCTGTCAAATCCTAGGAGGAAAATTGGTTGGATGGAGTGCTAAGAAACAAAACTCTGTGGCTATGTCTTCAGCTGAAGCAGAATATGTCACTGCAGCCAGCTGTTGTGCTCAGGTGCTCTGGATGAAAAGTCAATTGGCTAACTATGAAATCTTGTATGACAAAGTGCCAATCTTTTGTGACAACATCAGCGCCATTGCCATATCCAACAACCCTGTTCTTCACTCTCGTACCAAACACATTGATATCAGGTATCATTTTATCAGGGATCATATTATAAAGGGAGATATTGAGCTGCATTTTGTTCCCACAGAGCTACAACTAGCTGATATCTTTACAAAGCCTTTGGCTGAACCTACGTTCAACAGGCTAGTTGCTGAGCTAGGGATGCTCAATATCTCAAAGCCTGTGGCTTGATATTAAATGTGTTCATTAAATGATTGATTCTGTATTAAATGTTTTATTAAATGTTTTTCACATGAAACTAGGTAGTTACTTTCCAAGTAAATGCAAAAAACATTCTCACATTTTTTTAATCATTTATTTTTCGGATAACGAGGAGACAAACTTTTTGAAAGGTCAAGGGGACCCACTTGAGCAGTCATTTTCGCTCTTGCATTTAATTCGGTTGAATAACTGTTCACTCAAGTTGAATATATATTGTCTTCTTTCTCTTCTCACCCACCACCATTCTAAAAAATCATCTTCTCTCTCTAAACTCTTATCTCTCTCAACCATCCGCCATTTTCATTCTCCTTCTACCTTAAATCAATGGCGTTTCCCGTACCAAAAGCCTCCAATGTGAACTTCGAGATCAACGAGAGCATCATCGCCTCCAACAACGCCATTGGATGGATCAAGGCACCAAACAACACCTACTCAGATCTGGTAAATTTCATGCAGAATTGTGACCTAAATGAAGCCTTCACCAAATCTCCATCCACCTTTTACCAAGAATACCTTAGGGAATTCTGGTACTCGGCTGAAGTCGTTGAAGACACCATTACATTTAGCCTTTCATGCAATGAACATCCTTTTGCCTTTTCCCTCAATGATTTTTCTAGTGTGGCCGGACTCAAACATGGAGATGATTGCTTGAAGACTGTTGACAAAAAGGCTGTCAAGGAAGCCTTAGCCACACTAAACCCCTGCCATGATGTTAACCCTGCCCTTACACCAGCTGAAGTCCTTGCCAAAGCCCCTCCGAAGATTAAGTATTTTACTCCTATGTGGCGTGTCCTCTTCACCCACATTGTGAAGTCCCTGGGTGGAATGCAGGGATCACAGGATCAGATGTCGTCCAATCATCAGGCTATTGCATATGGACTTATCGGGGGAGCTGATGTCGATTTTGGAAGCATCCTTTTCTCAAACCTGGTAGAACAACTGAAGGGACGGAATCAGGTCAGGGAAAAGAACATTTGTTATGTGCGCTACCTGTCCCTGATCTTTGAGAGTTTGCTGGGAGAGAATTACCATAACAAGGCCTTGACAGCTCTGAAGCCCTATCGCATCACAGGCGCCATCTACAAGGAGATAGGAGCTGAGGATATCCCTGTCACTGCACACATGCTGAACGTGGCCAACCAGGTACCCAACGCTGAGAAGCCCTTGCTCCCTTCCTCTGAGAAGGTGAATACTTCTAGTGTCGCTGGCAAGTCTACGTCTTTGACCTCTGGGCAGCACACTACTAAGTCCAAGGCTTCATCTGGCCAACAGCCCAAGAAGAAGAAAATCCCCTCTTCTTCCCACTCCAAATCTGTTAGTAAGGCCAAGGAAAAGAAGATTGACACCGCCTCTGGTCCAGATACTCTTGTGGATTAAGAATCTTTGGCTGACAAACAACAGGCGTCTAGTGTCTCTAGGTCAGCAGAGACAACAGGAAACCAGCCAAACCAAGCTGATATCTCACAGGTAATCAGTGTACATTTTTAGAGGTTCACAAGCAACCACTCTCATTATGTCTGTAGGAGAGAGTGGTGAAGTTAGGGTAATCCTCGACCCATAGAAGTCTGTCATTACACTTAGAATTCTTTAAGACTTCTGTACACTCTGTCTTTGCACCAGGGAGTGATTCATTTGTGTTTATAAAGCACCCCGATGACCCTGAACCCTCTAGACAGTATTCAGGCTAACAACAACCTGAATACATTAATGTCTCAACCTTGATGGTTGTACTTCACACAGCCTCTTGGTTCCCTCATTAAAAGAGTCCCAAAGGATTTATCCTTTAAGGGGGAGCTGAATCATCACCCTCAGCTTTTCTAGGGGCAGCGTAACAGGCGACCTACACCAACATATGTTTCACTCTTAAAAGAGTCCCAAAGGTTTTACCTTTTGGGGGGGCTGAATAATCACACTCAGCTTTCCTAGGGGCAGCGAATGGCGATCATTAAACAACATATGTTTCACAATCAAAAGAGTCCCAAAGGTTTTTACCTTTTGGGGGGGCTGAATAATCACACTCAGCTTTCCTAGGGGCAGCGAATGGCGACCATTAACCACACTTCATTCACACTTAAAAGAATCCCAAGGATTTATCCTTTGGAGTGGCTGAGTAATCACCCTCAGCCTCTCTGGGACAGCGAAATGGCGACCATTCACCTTATATTTTTTCCCTGTTACTAATTACAACAATCTTGCAGGCTGAAATTGTACAGCCAGTCAAAGAACCTCAGGTACATGAAAAGGAGGCTGAAACAATAACTCAGGACATTCCTAATGAAGAAGAACTTGTGCTTAATGCTGATGAAGAAATGCTCTCAGTAGAAGATTATGTCTCTGAGTTTGAACCCATGCCTGAAGATGAATTCCCTGAGGGAATGTTTGATGAAGAGGAGGAAGAAGATGAGGATGACCAGCTGTCAGCCTCTCCTCCTAAAGAAGATGACAAGACTTCTCCTCTCAAGGAAGCTGTTGACACACCAAACTCTGCTACATCTGCAACAACAGTCTTCCAACGACCAACATATGATCCAACAGCTGAATTCCTCTTGTTTGATCATCCTACCCAGACCAACTTCGACTTGATTCCAAGGGAGGATGACTTTGCTCAACAAAGCCTCAATATCAAGAATCTTCAGCCAGTACATCATCAATCTGATATTGAGCGCTTATCAAGGAAGCTGGACGTGATCAAGTCAGAGATGCACAATTTCACAGTCACTTTTCCAGGCATTATAAAGAAGGCTGTGACTGAAGCTGTCACTGAGCCAATTCAAGAGGGTGCAAGAAAAGGTGTGGCCCAGGGACTAAGTCATCTCTCGACACGAATCAAGGATGCAATTGACTCAGTTGTCCCTGCCATGTTCCATGAACAAGAGAACAACATGAACAGGCACTTCAATGCGGTTCGCAACAGGCAATACAATCATGCTGGTTTTATTGTCAGGCGTGTTCAGGCAAATACCAATGCCAATGCCAACCTCCTGCTGAAGATTGCCAGGGCGTCAAGGAAAAGACAGCGTGCCATGGCTGCCTCTGTGGAGCAGATTGCAAGAAGATTTCAGGCACGTTCATCCAAGCATAAGAGAAGTCAGGATGAACGTGAGGGGGAGAAGAATGCTACACTCAGCCTTGCATCTGCTGAACAAGGCTCATCTTCAGCCAATCCCTCAATAACACATGTTCCTCTTCAGGTCATCACACCAGTTATAGTACATGATGATGAGGATCAGACTCAGGGGGAGCAACAAACACAAGATGGAGCTGACTCATCTAAATCCATGATCTTAGTTAACATCAGCAAGCCTGAGGATGATGATGAACCAGCGGCCAAGAAACTTAAATTCACTGTGAGCTCCCTACCAAAATCTATTCAAATCAGGCTCAAACAGCGTTCCTCAAAAGAGCTGATGATTTGAAAAACATAAGTGTGGAGTCCTCTGTCTCAAAGAAAGGTAAAGAGATAGTTTTGGTTGATACTGACACCAAACTTAAGAAGATAGCTGCGATGCTAGAGACAGGAGGATCCACAACAGACCTTTCCCACTTTTCAACCTTTACACCTTCCGATGAGAGTCCTTTAACGCCTGAAGAAATAGAGCAACAGGCTGAAGAATTCAAAAGACTAAATGAGCTCAAGGCAGCCAAAGAATTAAATGAAGCTACTCTGAGGAAGATGACACCACCTGAAAGGGAAAAACAAAAACAAAGGTTGAGGGAAATGGAACTTAAACGCACTAAGGCCTTAAAGAAAGTCAAAGCTGACTATGATGCCTGCGTGAACAACAGGTATGCTGCTGGCAAGATAACCAAGTTTAGATACACCATTCACAAATCCACAAACACCCCACAGATGATCTTATGGAGGGAAAATCAACAGAGGAATATGGATGTGTTTGACAACTTCAGGTTAAAAACACTTAGGTTATCAGAATGGTTTGACCTCGAAGCCTTAGCTGCCAAAAAGTCTGGACAGGCAAATTTCCTTCTGCTTAAAACTCTTAAGGCTAAGTTTAACTGGATCAAGGAAACAGCTGCCAAACTCAAGATTGATCCCCCACCACAGCTTTTCGAACAAGGACCCCCAAAGACAGGCAACAAAAGAATAAGAATTTCCCAAATCATTGATGAAACTTTTGTTACTGAAGATGTTCGTGTGGATGGCATGCACAGGGATCTGATCCTTCCTAATGGTATCGTTGGCCCTGTTGATGGTCAGACATACTCAGTGCCTGAAAGAGGAATGGCGTTTATGAACAAAGCCTGCCAATATGCTTTTCAGAGGGAAGATGAGCTGTGCCTGGCTTCAACTATTCAGCTACTCTGTCACAAGAAGTGTCTCAAGATCAACTCAGAGTATTCCAAGAAGTTTGCAAAGACTTTGCAGGATGAAATTGATAACAGATTAGATGTGGCCGAAGCTGAAGAAAGAATCAAAAATGATGACTATTGAAGATAGTATCAGCCCTTTTTACCTTCATCTTTTATTTAACTTATGTATTGAACTTGTAATTTTTCTTTAAGTCTTAATAAAATCATGAGGTATGTTTGTTTAGATCTGTTATGTGTAAGAAGAAGCTGTTAAACTCACTTACCTTAACTTAGTTAGATCTAGCATTATTTATGTTTAAATAGGGGGAGATTGTTGGGAATCTAAACTTGTTAGATTCCCTGTTCATTGATTTAAAACATAATTAGGCTGATAGATAGTCCCTTGCCTGTGCCTAGGAGGCAGGCAAGTTTCGCAAGACTCACAGAGATCCGAGTCTCTGTGAGCAACCTCAGAGGAGTCCATGTCAGAGACATTGTCAGGGAAGTCGAAGATTACCTGAAGACATACTCCTTGGCTGTGATGGATAACAGCCAAGATGTATTAGGGACTCTGAGGGGTTGAGAGTTAACAGGGGTGGCAATACCCTGATAACTCTCAGCACACTTTGGACATGCCATTTGTGTGTTCGAGAATATGAAGAATAAGGAAACTGTTTTGGACAACTGTTCCTTAAAGCATAATGGAAGACTACCAAGAATAGAAGGACATCATGTGACTGATGTGGGAACTTGTAAAAGCTTGTGTAGTCGACATCAAGTATTGTTTAAGTCAAACTCGTAACACTATAAATAGGATGTGTATCCATGCATTAATGTTTAACACTTTGAGATATTAAGAACATTAGTGCGTATAACTTAGTGAATCAAACAGCTACGACTGTATTCATAAGTTAAGGTTTATTGTTGTTCAAAGTGTGCACAACACATTGTCATCAAACGGTGTTATCCATAACACTTGTAATTCTTTATTATACAATAATAAGATTACGTTTGAAAAGTAATACCTTGTGTTGATTAAGTTAAGATTAGGGTTTCTTGCATTGATTAGGGACTTTCAAGTAGGTATTCAGACAGGTTTGAGTTGTTGTTGATTTTATTTTCTATTTTTATTTTATTTTAATTTCAAATTTAACTTTTCCCGCCATTTTTACTTAGTGTTATAATAAATTTGTTTTGTCTTAGTTTTATTTTAAGTTTGCAAATTTTACTTTTTGTCGAGTTTTAAGTTTTCGTCATTTATCTTTAAAGCTTTAATTTTTTGCCACTTACTTTTTAATCATTCATCGCTTTATTTACTTTGTCATTTACTTTAAAGTTTGCAATTTTATTTTACTCAAGGACAACCTTTTCTTTTATCAACCAAAGACAACTGAGTCGCACATTTAACCATTGTCAATTCGAATCGAGACGAGACGATAAAAACTTTCATACTTGGCAAAAACTAGGTATTACACCTAAAGAAAATATGGGCTGAAGTTTTTGCAACCAAACCGCAAACCTGGCGGTGATCCGACTCCATCACAATACCACGATTCACCAAACTACACTTAGTAAGCAGGCGATCAAGGCGAGCCCTCCAAGAAAAAACGTTTATCTTGTCTATATAAGAGCGTACCTCCTTAACTCGAAATATACCATCTCTTGAAAGATCACATATCCATCTGTCGTTGGAAGAAGAAAGAAACATGATCAATATACTCGCATAGCTCGTTCCATTGCTGACGTTCTACTACTTCACGAACTCGCATGCAAAAAGAAGCACCCATTGAGGCCGAACCAAACTTATACTCTACCGTAGAGTCTTGGATCAACTCTAGAGCAAAAATACGAGGGAATTTGATACAAAAGGACTGCTCGCTAATCCATGGATCCTGCCAGAACCGAGTGTTACTTCCATACCCTACACGTTTCTTATAGTCAGAATTAAAATCAAAACATTTTATAAATCAGCCCATCCATTTCACGAAGAATAGAACTTCACAACAAAGAGAACTTAACCGAATGTGAACGAACATAGTGACCATACAAGGATTGGATAACACGATACCACAATGAACCATCTTGGGATATGAAACGCCAAACCCACTTCAAAAGTAAGGCCCAATTTAACGCAAAGAGACTAGAAACTCCAAGACATCCATTTTTCTTAGACCCTAAAACCTTATCCCAAGCCACCCAAGAAATCGTTTTCTCCAAAGGATCAACCCCATTCAAAAAATTACTACGAATTTTTTCTATTTATTTCAAAATACCAATAGGTGCTTAAAAATAGAAAAAATATAGATGGGAGAAGCTCCAAGAACCGACTTCAAGAGAGTTAACCTGCCAACTATAAACAATGTCTTAGTTTTCCACTTAAAAAATGTTGATGCATTTTCTGAAGTGGATCAGACTAGTCAGAAAGACGAGACATGCAATCTCCCACCATCACACCAAGATATCGAAACGGAGTTTGCAAAACAGAACAACCAATAAGCGAAGCTGACTGGTTAACCAAATTTTCATGCACTCCTTCTCCCATGATTTGGCTCTTATGAATATTAATTTTCAACCCAGATGCTAAAGGAAACATTTATATACTCTTAATAATGTTACCCATATTAGATTCGGACCATTCTCCTCAAAAAATGGCATCATCAGCATAAAATAGATGTGAGATAACCATCGAATCATTAATCTTGAGACCTTTAAAGACACTTTCGGTAAGATATCTATCAAAAGAAATATGAAGAGCTTCCATGAAAAGAATAAATAAAAAAGGCGCCAAGGGGTCACCTTGTTTTAACCTACAAAACATCAGAAATTCATGAAATGGATTGACATTCACCAAAACAGATGCCATAGATGAACTAAAAGTACCACTGATCCATTTACACCAGTTAGGACCGAACCCCAAACGCGTGAAGAACATCCATCAAACAGTCCCATCTCACGAAATCATATGCCTCGAAATCAACTTTAGAAACCATTGCTTTTTTCATCCTTTTGCACCTACAAGTAACTCAATAAGAATGAAAGGACCATATAATATTTGTCTGTTGGCTATGAACGCGGATTGAGTGTCATACACGAGATCCAAAATAATTTTAGATAAACGAGTAGCTAAGATCTTTGTAATAACTTTGTAGACACTTCCAATCAAACCGATTGGACGAAAATCAGACACAAACTTTGCATCAGCGACTTTAGGAATCAAGGTAATGAATGCCGCGTTGCACCCTAATGCAAAGAACCTTTAGCAAAGAATCATTGGACATCCGAACAAAAATCTGGACCAATGAAGCTCCAATATCTCCTATAAAAATCAAAAGTGAAACCGTTAGGACCCGGACTTTTATTTGTACCACACTCCCATACAGCTCGCCTAATTTCATCAGAGAAATATTAGAGTCTAATATCACGGCTTGATATTCTGAGAGATTATTAGGAAAGTCAATATTAATCTTAAGCCGAATACTAACAGGTTTTTTAGATCGGTTAGCAAAATAACTCTGAATTTCTTCTTTAACCACCTTTGGATCAGTTAGCCACTGGCCTTCATTCATAATACCACGGATAGATAAATGAGACCACTTTTTGTTGATAACGCCATGAAAGAATTTCGAGTTTTCGTCCCCCTCTATTGCCCATTTGAGCTTTGACTTTTGGATCCTGTCAGTAGATTCCATATGGTGAAAATCATTAATACGACGAGCTCGACCCAATCTTTCGATCAAAATTTCATCATAATTTGTTCAATTATCAATAGCAAAATCTATAGCTGACATTCTCTCCTTGGCTGGCCTTAAAGAACTAGAATGTATCAAATTTTGATCATTAATCCACGTCCAAATAATGGCCTTTAACCCATGAATATTTTTCTTATAACAAATCATTTGATTATTATCCAAGAAAGAAAGAGAATTCCAAGGTTGCTCCACAATATTATCAAACCCTTCCTTTTGAAACCACAAATGATAAACTTGAAACAGGGTAGGACCAAAATATGAGAAAATTTCCTTAAGGATAATAGGACTATGATCTGAAAGATGTCTATCATGACACAAAGCTGAGATGGAAGGAAACGAGGACAAGATCCCATCCGAAACTAAGAAACGATCGAGTTTTCTCATTTTGTTGGCCGAAGGTAGAGACCAAGTAAATAGTAACCTTCGAATTTTATATTTGTAAGACCTGACATCTCTATAAACCGGTTAAACTGGCACACGCTAGAACCATTGAAAGCCGAACTGAACCTTTCCTCTACAGATCTTACCTCGTTAAAATTACACATGACAATCGACTCCCCATCCCATTAAGAGATTAATAAATTAATGTACTCCTAAAGAGCTCGCTTAAGAACAATTGATTGAGGAGCATAGATCACCACATTGAGTACCTTGAGATTATTAGTACTCCATTTACCATACAGGGCTATAAAATTATGAGAAATTGTTATGTTGAATTTTTTGAAAAAATTAGATTCCCAAATGCAGAGAATCCCTCCCGAATTACCAGCTGAATCCCTAGAAACAAAATTAAAATTAGAATTTCCCCACGTGTACTTAACGTCAATCTGAGAAATTCCTCTAACTTCGTCTCTTGTAAAGCAAGAAAGTTAACCTTATGCGTGACGTTTAACTCCTTGACCCACTCCTTCTTGGTCTTATGACCAAGATCTTTAATATTTAAAGAGAGTATATTCATTTAATCAACGTGTCATCTCCTTGAGCCCCTATGATGGTACCAACATCTTTAATGCAACCTTCCATTTCGTAACCCATTGATTGACCAACCCGAATCAAATCATCAAGAAGACCCAAAATCGATCCCCCTTTATGAGCTTGAGATTGACTTGAACCAGAATGTTTGTTAAGGGTCACATTATCAAAACTATCTCCAAGATCCCATGTGGCTTTCAACAAATCGTCTAATGCACCGCCCTTATCGACACCAACATTAATGGCATCATGATTTTTTTCTGCTTCCTTATTAGGCTCCTCTAGAGTATACCCAGGCGTATGTGATATTGAAGTGTCTGGCTCTTTCTCCTCGACGATGGGTTGTTTGTTCAACATATCATATATCTCAAACGGATCCTCAGAATGTTTCCCTCCCTCTTTTTGGCTACTATGACACTCATTACACATAGGAGACGTAGAGTTATCCTAAAAAATGGTATCTGGTAAACTTTTACCTCACTATCAATATCCAAATTATCGCTTGCATTTTTTTACCCTTCCGGGATATTATTATTATTAATAACTGAAAGTTTATGGACTTATATTTAATAGTCATGTGATAGGATCGAACTCGAGATTACGAGATTGCACACAATACGTAAAGAGTTAATTTAATTAATAAATATTTTTATTGTATTTATTAGTTTATTTAATAAATATATATTTATGTATTTATTAAATTAATCCGAGCAAGTTACTATAAACATTAAGGATCGTTAATTAACTAATAGTTTAATATTAAGGAATGTTAAATAAATATATAGTATGTAAACAAAAAGAAAGAAGTTTGAAAGATTCCGGAACACCCCTAAGGGGTGTTTTGGTCGGTCGGTTAGAGGCTCCAAGGGGGGGGGGGGGGCGGGGGCAAAAGTTGCCTTTTATTTATCTTAGGCTACAATGGGTTGAGGCCTATAAATACACCTCCCTATCCCTCATAATTTATACAACAATAATCTTTTCCCCCTTCTCTTCTTTGGTTCGATCGCAGGATCAAACCCACAAAGGGTTTCAGTTGGTTTTTCTTGGTTGATCGATTGTGTACGTAATCTAGTCCTAGCCCCTCTCTAGGGTTGCTGGGTAGATTATTTACAAGCGTTGTAGCTCGGTTTTCACGTGCTAGAATCACGGTTAGCTCGTTGTATTACGTGTGTACAAGATCGTAATATAGTCTTACTTTAGACTATATCTTGGTATTACGGTATAAAACCGAATTGGTGATTCGTTCTTCGTCTTGTGGATTTGCTTTAGCGTAAAGGTATGTAACCCTAATTCGATTAATTATAAATGTATTATTATTATGATCTTGTTAAATCGCTTCCGCTATATGTACTTTGATCTCGTTTAGGGTTTTATATAATTGTTATGATAATAATAATCCTTTAGTGGTATCGAGAGCCGTTTTAACATGTTATAATTATCGAAATCTAAAGTTTTTTTAACTAATAATTGTTTTGAGTTAAAACTACATGTTTTTTAGGTTTTCTTATAATTAGGGTTTTGTTTTTTAAAAATTAGGGTTTTGGCCGAATTTTTAATAAAAAAAGGGAATTGTTTTGAAACCCTAAAATACATGTTGGAAAATTTTAGATTAAATTGCATGATTAATTGTTATGTCATGTATGGTTACGATCCGTAGAGATTTAATTGTTAAGATTTGTGGGGAATCCATGATTACGTGCATGTTTTCATGGATCGTAAAATTATATGTTTATATGATTTTGTGTGCTACATGATTATTTGATTCAATAAATCTCGAATTTGGGAAGACTTTTATATGAATATAAAGACCTAGATTTTGTGATTATTGAATAAATCGTATGCATGTGGCTATTTAATTTATTTGTTGCACATATAAATGGTTATTATGTTTATGATTTAGTTTTTTTCCTTGTTTATATATAAAATTATTGAATTGTTGTAAACAAGGGTTTTTTTATGAAAAGAAATAATATGGACTAAATCATATGAAAATAATGATTTGTTTGAGATCTAAATTACATAAGATTAAGTTGATTGGTGAATTGCAATAATAATCTAACGGCCTACTCCTTTTGACAAACTATAAAGTGGGTATAACGCACCACTGGTCATGTACCCGGTTAAGGAAGGAGGTGTTATGCCATTAGTCGCTGACCAAATTTCCGGCTCGCCTGTGCGTCAAATTGAAATTACCTACGATTATTAGTTGAATTATACCTTAAGGGTGATTTATCGCAAATTCACATCCGAAACACAATGAATAAGGGTATTGCTTTGTGCGTAGCCGAGTTCTAGCAAAAGTACGTTGTGAATAGTTGTGGATAAATTCTTTAATTGGTTTAACCAATAACTCAACATAATTTATGTAGAAATTTAGTCTCGTGAAGAAGTTTACTAAATGTTTTATTAAACTTATGCCATGGAGTTGTATGCATGCTTCTCCATACATTGATTTTGACATAAAAAATTATACCCTTAAAATTTAAGTCGAATGCTCCTAATTGACGAACACTTGAAATTACTTCCTCATCAAATGAGATTTTTGGGTGATGTTGTGATGGAAAGAAAACCATTTGTAGAATGAGAATTCGTATGATGGTTTTACGTTACTCAGATTAGACGACTTAATTAAGTTACTCGGTGAGATCTGGAAACTTAATGCATTCAGAAGGGATGAAACATGTTTACAATGCAAAACGTTTTTTTGGCAATTTAAATCCCTTAAATATCTAGATATTGAAAATTATTTGTCAATTGAATTGTTTGACAAGTCGCTATGTTGAGTACATTCATTACTAGCAGATCAACTGATGTAATGGATTTATGTCAATATAGTTCTAGAATTCAAGGAAAATAATATGGTTGTTATACCTGGGTAATTTTATTTTCTTGAAAGTATTTTGTTATCGAAAATACTAGTATTTGAACTTATTTTTGTAGAAATGGCTCAACCCGAAAACAATATGACTATAAGTTCTGCGTTCAAAGCTTTCTTTGATCGTCATGAACTTACTTGCCCAAACTTCAATGATTGGTATCGCTCACTAAGAATTTTGAGAGTAGCGGGTACTATCGATATCTTGACTACTCCTTATCCGGAGGATCTTCTGAAGGAGCATCTGATGCGCAAAGGCTTGAACACGCTGCTAATGTAAAGAAGCACTCTGAGGTGGCTGATTTAATGTTAGGAAAAATGACTCCTCCACTTCAACATATGTATGAGCTATTTTCACCTAATCGAATGCTTGATGAGCTCAAGGCTATGTTTGAGAAGCCGCAAGCTGTGGATATCTACGATTTGGTAGATGTTTTGCATAGTTGCAAGCAAGCTCCTGGAAAGTTTGTAAGTGCCCATTATATGGAGATGAGGGGTTATATGGAACATCTCATTGCACTAGGACAACCCTATGATCATAATATGGCTATCAAATTGATCAATAGGTCCCTTAACAAGGACTTCAATGATTTCGTTCGAAACTATAATATGCATTACATGGGGAAGACAGTTAATAATTTGTATGCAATGCTCATTGACTATGAAAATGGGTTAAAAGACAAGGCATCTAACGCTACGCCTTCTGTACTAACCATACAAAAGGGTAGAGTGAGTAAGCCAAAACCGCAAGCGAACAAGAAGAAAGGTAAAGGCAAGCGTGATAAGGGCAAACAAGTTGCGACTTATTCGAAACCCAAGCAGAACTTTGTCAAGAGGAATAAATCTCAGAAAGATGAGACTTGTCACCATTACAAGGCAAGTGGTCACTGGAAGAGGAATTGCCCTCTTTACCTCGAAGAATTGCTAGAAATACAGAAGAAGTCTAAGCAGAGCGCTGCAGCTTCAGGTGCTTTATTTATGATTAAATTGTTCAATTAAATATACAAATTAAATTCCTGAGTATATTATACGGGATGCGGTATTAACATTTGTAATACGCTGCAGGGGTTTAATCTGGAAAGGAAGCTATCCTATGGGGAACAATTTCTTCAAGTGGGCAATGGCGTACAAGAAGCGGTTGAAGCTATAGGAACATGTAATCTAGTTTTACCTTTGGGTTTAGTACTGAGCTTAAATGATTGTCATTATGCACCTACAATTGTTAGGGGTGTTATTTCCTTTTCTTGTTTGTTAAATGATGGATTCGTTCACACGATTGATAATAATGGAATTTCTGTTTGGAAAAATGGTCTTTTCTATTTTAATGCAATTTCTGTGAATGGTGTGTTTGAATTAGACATGCATGATAATGAATCCAAGAACAATAAATCTTTGCCTAGCATAAGTAAGAAGAGAAAGTTTGACAAGAACTCTTCTTATCTTTGGCATTGTAGACTTGCCCATATTAGGAAGACTTGTATACAAAAGCTTCAACGTGAAGGTCTTTTGGAAAATATCAATGATGAATCATTTGATAAATGTGAGTCTTATATCTCTAGAAAGATGACCAAGAAACCTTTTAATAGCAATATTAAAAGAGCTACTGATCTACTTGGACTTATACATACTGATGTGTGTGGACCACTTAGACATACGTCAAGGAAAGGTGCTAGCTACTTCTTAACATTTATGGATGATTATAACCGTTATGTTTATGTTCATTTAATTAAACATAAACATGAGGTATTTGAAACATTCAAAGTGTTTAAAGCAAAAGTAGAACTGCAATTAGGGAAGAAGATTAAAACTCTTCGTTCTGATAGAGGTGGTGGATATTTATGTCAAGAGTTTATAGATTATCTAAGTGAGAATGGAATTGTTTAGCATCTTACTTCTCCCTATACTCCACAACAAAATGATGTATCTGAAAGGATAAATCTTACATTATTGGATATGGTGCGATATATGTTTAATCTTACAACTTATCATTATCATTTTGGGATTATGCTCTAGAATCTGTTGTTCGCATTTTAAATATGGTTCCCACAAAGAAGGTCGATAAGACACCATATGAACTATGGCATGGCAAGAAGCCATATTTGTCTTATTTAAAGGTCTGGGGTTGTGAGGCGTATGTGAAACGTGACTCGGGTGACAAACTCCAACAACGATCTTTAAAATGTATCTTTGTAGGATACCCTAAGAAAACTATGGGTTACTACTTTTATTATCCACCTGAGAACAAAGTGATTGTTGCTAGGTATGGAGACTTCCTTGAATCTGATCTTGTAAATCAAGAATTCAGTGGGAGAAATTATGATCTAGAAGAGATTCATATAGATAAATTACCTTCTAAAAACACTAGCAAAATAATTCCTGTAGAACCAGAAAGTCTGGCGGTTCCACGGGAATTAGTTCCTCTGCGTAGATCCGCAAGGATTAAAAACGCAAATATCAATATATGTCTTAACATAGAGGATGATGATGAGTTAGGGGATCTTGGTGAACCAGCTAATTATAAATCCGCCATACTTGATCCTGAAAAGGATAAGTGGATGGTTGCTATGGATGAGGAAATGAAATCCATGAAAGTAAATGATGTTTGGATTCTTGTAGAACCACCACCGAATGCTAAAGTAGTGAGACATAACTGGATATACAAGAAGAAAACCGTCATGGACGAAAAAGTACAATTCTATAAAGCTCGTTTAGTAGCTAAAGGTTTTACTCAAACTTTTGGTGTAGACTATGAGGAGACATTTTCTCCTGTAGCAGACTTAAGAGCTATTAGGATTCTGATAGCTATAGCAGCATACTATGACTATGAGATATGGCAAATGGATGTTAAAACTTCCTTTTTGAACGGTCGCTTAGATGAAGACATCTATATGCAGCAACCAGAAGGGTATATTGATCCTGAAAATCCAGGACATGTGTGCAAACTTCAAAGGTCCATTTATGGTTTGAAGCAAGAATCACGTCAATGGAATAAACGATTTGACGAAGAAATCAAAAGGTTTAAATTTATTCAGAATCGTGATGAGCCATGTGTATATCGCAAAGCTAGTGGGAGTGATGTAGTATTCCTAGTCCTATATGTTGATGACATATTAATCATGGGAAGTAACATTCCAATACTTAAAGCTGTTAAGGATTATCTTGGTAAATGTTTTTATATGAAGGATTTAGGAGAAGCTGCATACATTCTGGGAATTAAGATCTATCGGGATAGGAAAAGATGGTTAATTGGTTTAAGTCAAGATGCTTATATAGATAAGATTTTGAAGAAGTATAATATGCATAATTCCAAGAAAGGTTTTCAACCTATGGAAGTTAAGCATAATCTGAGTCATGAGATGGATGCATCAACTCCTGAAGGGGAGGCATACATGTAGAAGGTGACTTACGCATTGGCTATAGGATCTATAATATATGTTGTTAGATGCGCAAGGCCTGATGTGGCGTTTGCTCAAAACTTGGTCAGTAGATACCAACAGAATACAGGGAAGCTCCACTGGACTGATGTCAAACATATTCTAAAGTATTTGAGGAGTACGAAAGATATGTTTTTGGTATTTGGAGGGAAACCAGACACAGCACTGAATGTTACAGGTTTCTGTAATGCGTCCTGGCAATGTGATAAAGACGATCAGACGTGTTACTTTTTGTTATCAATGGAGGAGATGTTGATTGGAAGAGCAAGAAACAGACAATGATTGCAATGCATGCTACTCAATCTGAGTACATGGTTGCTTCAGAAGCTGCAATGGAAGCTGTTTGGATTAGGAAGTTTATTGAAGATCTTAGAGTGATGCCTTCAATTAAAGAACCTATAGATATGTATTGTGACAATTCTACCGCAATAATATTTGCCAATGACCCTGGAGTCAAGAAAGGCGCCAGACACTTTATGCGTAGACATCACTACATACGAGAACAAGTTGAAGCTCGTGAAATCAAATTGATAAAAGTTCACACAGATGATAACGTAGTTGATCCTTTAACTAAGGCTTTGCCTAGACCAAAGGTAGTTAAGCATGCCAAAGTTATTGGGCTGGAACTAGCTAGCGAACTCATGCAATAAATCTGTGATTAGTATTTGGATAAAGAATGTTATGACATTATTATATAATAAAATAAAGATTGGGTTTCGTTTATTTTTATTATTTAATAAGTGTATCATATTTTACATGTTTTAATCCATGAATAAATGTTATGCTAAATGTCCATTGTCGATTAATAATATGGGAATATTATTAAATTAAGACAAATCAAAATAGAGATAGAGTATACTTGAAAGTATATTGATCGATTTTAGATGATATTCGATGAATCGAATATAGGACTTACACCAACTATATATTTTTACTTTATGGATCTTTGTCATCAAGTAAAAAATAAATAGTTATTCTTAGACTTGAGATACCAAAAAACTGTTGTGAATCTAGTGCATCTCTATGGAATAATCTAACGCTAAGCGTGACTGGTAGCTATAAGGATTATTTTCGAAAGTGTTGCAAAGTTCATAAGTTTTGCTCGTAGTCAATATGGAATTTATTTCCTCCAATTTTGTTTTGGAGTTTAATACAGATGGGCCCCTTGTGGGATTAGTAAGATGTTTGTGTGGCCACACCCAATTTTTTTTTGGTAATCTTGCTGAATGTGTGAATGAGAAATAGAATGGTTAATGAAAGGAACTGACTGAGATCCATATCCTTATTAACGTTATATTAGAAATAAAAGGATAATAATAAATGATGAATCATTTAAAAGGTTTTGTCCATGAGACCTTACTCGAGTTGTACTAGAGACATTGCTAGTGTAACTAGACGCTAGTCAATGTAATCACGATATTTGAAATATGTCCAAGTGGGAGCTGTAAGTTTATGGACTTATATTTAATAGTCGTGTGATAGGATCGAACTCGAGATTACGGGATTGCACTCGTAGAGAGTTAATTTAATTAATAAATATATATATTGTATTTATTAATTTATTTAATAAATATATATTTATGTATTCATTAAATTAAACCGAGCAAGTAACTATATAACTTTAACGCTCGTTAATTAGTTAATAGTTAAGTATTAACGAATGTTAAATAAATATATAGTATGTAAACAAAAGGAAAGAAGTTTGGAAGATTTCGGAACACCCCTAAGGGGTGTTTTGGTCGATCGGTTAGAGGCTCCAAGGGGGGGGGGGGGGAGTTGCCTATTATTTATCTTAGGCTACAATGAATTTAGGCCTATAAATACATCTCCTTATCCCTCATAATCTATACAACAATAATCTTTACCTTTTTCTCTTCTTTGGTTCGATCACAGGAACAAACCCACAAAGGGTTTTGGTTGGTTTTTCTTGGTCGATCGATTGTGTAGGTAATCTAGTCCTAGCCCCTCTCTAGGGTTGTTGGGTAAATTATTTACAAGCGTTGTAGCTCGGTTTTCACGTGCTAGAATCAAGGTTAGCTCGTTGTATTACGTGTGTACAAGATCGTAATATAGTCTTACTTTAGACTATATCTTGGTGTATTACGGTATAAACTCGAATTGGTGATTCATTCTTCGTCTTGTGGATATGCTTTAGCGTAAAGGTATGTAACCTTAATTCGATTAGTTATAATTGTGTTATTATTATGATCTTATTAAATCGCTTCCGCTATATGTGCTTTGATCTCGTTTAGGATTTTATATAATTGTTATGATAGTAATAATCCTTCAATAACATCATCGGTAAAGGTATATTCTGTATCTCTGAAAGACATGAAGCTCAGAGACCAAGAAGATAACTCTTTAGCCCTCACCGGATAAACCTTGCCTTGGTTTATTATCTTGAAACTCTCCAAAATATTATACGACAACTTAGTTTTGATAAATAATCATTTGCGAGAAATTGAGTTAACTAGATTCTCCTCCAAATCGAAGATAGCCCCCCACTTATTTCCAATCCTATCAAAAGTGTTACGTGACCACAAATTTAGCGAGACACCTTTAACATTTACCCAAACAATCGGTTTATCACTTATGAAATCCTGAGTAGCGAGTTGGAGAGTACTGAACCAAGACTTAACCCCATTGTGTGAAAGCAATTTTACTCTCACAGAATCATTATCGGGTTCAATCATAATCCACAATCCACCAAGGTAAGTCAACTTTACCCCTGGGAAACCTTCCATATGAAGAATAATTTGCATGTTAGGAATGGAACTTACCTCTTTAACCTTGCCAATGACTTGACGAGAGAAACCCCAGTCTGACACACATGAATCATCAAGAACTAATACAAGAGTGTCAGGCCCAGCTGAAGGAACTGGATGATTCATTTTAACAGCATTGACAAAAGATCATGAGGCTACGTGATCAAAAGAATGCAATTGGGATGGTTGTTTTGAAGGGACTGCTGGTTTAGGATTAGCAGATGGACGCTCAAACCGAACAACATTAGCGTGGACATGAAAACGCCCCACCTAAAGAGTACATAAATTATCCACAATACGATCAACGTCCTCCACCTTAATGAGAACGAACAAAAGAAAATCTTTTCCCAGCTTATGATTTGCGATTAGCAGTATAAACATCAACAACCGTGCCATACGACTCGCATAATTTCCACAAGTCGCTAGATCCTACGCTCTTTGGAAAATTGTTAACAAAGATCGATTTAGATACGCGCCCAATATGATCTTCATTGCTACAATATCTGGCCTTCATACTCGAACATGGAATGATCAAATCTGAAACGCCACTAAGAAAGAAAAAAACCAACAAAAATTAAATAAACGCTACAGAAACCCTAATAATTGACACGAACCCTAAAACCACAACAATAAAATAAAACTAAATTAAAGAATCGCAATATCTGTTTCATCCTTCGTATAACAAACTGTTCACACAAGTAATAGGGATCAAACGATTCAAAGCCTAGAACCCATCGCAAGATAGTTACGAGCATAATATAACAACATGGATCATAAATAATTAATCGTTATTGAAGGACATGACAAAATTAGGGTTAAAAGCATCATGATGATTCCTGTTGGGTCAAAAAGTTGATGTGGCAGAAACACAAAGCGAAGAAAACATGAAGGCATTTGTTCAAGCGTTGACACATTGTGTCTAAGCGCTGACAAGTGTAAATTAGGCGTTGTCAGAAGTCAACAGAACTCAAACGCTGTTGGAAAATCTATTTAGGATAAGTATTCAGAATATTATTTATTAATATTCTGTATTAGTTATTTAAATAGAAGATTTACATATTTATTCATAGTTATCTCTTGTAAACCCTAATCCTTAGTCTATAAAAGGAACACGGGTCTTAGGTTTTATTCATGACTTTCATTCATAATGTAAACCTAAAGTGTGTCTTGCACTAGACGTGGGATTAATGTATACACGTCTAGTGGTTGTTGATTATTAATATAATTAGCAACCCAATTGTTTAATTCTTGTGTTCTTGTGCCCCAAACAACTTGTTTCCTAACTATTGTTCTTTTCCAGCTTTGATTGTTAATCATATGAACAATGGTTATGCCTAGCAACTAAAAGATTCGAGGAAACCAAGGTTTTCACAGTTGGTATCAGAGCCTCATGGCTCGTGATGCTAGGACCAACAAGGTGTTCGTGTTTTGAGAAGAAAAGAAAAATCCGTCTAGGGTTTTTCTGGGCGATTTTATGTGCGCAGCAGTATTCAGAAGGTCATAACATTTTATTGGACCGTTTGATCGTCACGAAATTTCTTGTGTGTGTTCTATACACATATATATAGACATCCACCGGAGGGATTGTCAATTTTTATCCCCAAAAAAAAGTTATTAAGTGTCAAAGTTGGCAGCAGTGGTGGTTTTCAAGATTTATGTTTTGCTTTAAATATTGATTTAGGGTTTCTTCCAAACCCTATAATCGATTTTATACAGAAAATATGTGTTCTTGTCCATAATGATTAAACATACTAGCTTTGGTGAGTGATTTTCTAAAGTCATGATGAACCCTGTATGATTTAATCATAGCCGCAGTGATACTGTTCATTCTTAGGTTTTCTCAAACCCTAGGTCCATTATTCAAGGATGAGGTGCTGCAGAACATTAGGGTTTCTTACACCTTAAATCAGTTGTAGTAGCAGGGAGTTTTAGAAATCATGTGGGTTGATCGTTTTTTATTCCAGTGGTATAAGATGCAGCCGTCATACTTATGTGCCTGGTACAAGAGGTACTAAACAATTAACATCTCGACAAACAAGTATTTTTTTTCCGTTACACAACAGTTGTGGTCCCAGGGCAAAAGATGGTTGCTCACGTGATGAAGTTATACGTTGGGATAGTCAAAAGGTTCCTGATTTCAAGATGGCAAGGATGAGGAGTAAAGATCCTATCTTATAGGATTTATTCTTCTTGACGGCAAGAATATCTCTCTAGGCTAAAATAATCTTATTTTGAGTGTGGGATTCAGTTAACAAAAGGAGGTTGAATGTTCACATGGGATGGAATATTTGCTCGTTATTCTATACAGAAAGGTATACACGCATATCTTTTGATAGTTTAAACGTAATAATATTTTTGTGGAACTTATTGCACTTGATTAAGGATACGTTTAAAATGAGAAAGATACGGGGAGTTGCTGATTTTTAGGGATTTGGTTTTCCAAATCTTTAGAATATTACTGATCGTTTGTTACTGAAAGTTCTTGTTACACATGTTTAAACGTTCTACATGGGCTGATCTTTCGACATTATATGGGCCTTCATTCGTGGATTATTTGTGGGATGGATAAAGATGGTACTTTTATTATTCTAGCTACGATTATATGTCTCTAGCCACAAATGATTTCAGTGTTTGAACCTAGACGCTGATAAGAATAAAGTTGACGCTGACAAGAAGTGTTGATACTTGTTGTCCGATATATTATTTTTCAAACGCTGACAAGTGTTGTCCGATGTTGGACAACACCCAGTGGTGATATATTGGATACAGGAGGATATTGGACAACAAAAGGAATAGTTGCTGCTTGGAAAATTGATACGATTTTGGCACACAAAAAGAGGTATTTACACACGAAGGTACATGGGATCTCCATTTTTATTTAGAATATCGACTTGATATTAATGGCTCAGATAGTTTTAAAATAGGGTCAATGATTTTTACGTAAGTTAGTAACAATTCGTGAAGTGATTTATTGGAGTGATATTTCTTATGTAATCGGGGTAGCCTTGTGAAAGAGTTATCCATTCAGTTCTTTTACATATGAAGATATTGTTTCATTAGGACTCGTCATGAAGAAGTGTTGGCTTAAGGGGAAGAATTCTTATGGTAAGTTTGATGTTCGAAGAAGATTTTCGCGAGTTTGTGTTCTATCATATCTTAAAGTCGTGCACTCCTAGTCATTGACTTTTAAGGTAACTTGTTTGTGCTTTTAATGGTTGGTGACGAAGACTTGTCATAACACTTGAAGGAGTTACATTATCGTGCTCAGTGTCTAAAAAAGGATGAGAATATTGACAAGAGATCAAGGTCTACTTATACAATTTAAAGTTTTCTTATAAGTTCGACGTCACATGGATAGTACAAGACATGGAACAAAAGGTTGGGTTATTCTACTTCTACATCAAGAATATTATAGTTATTTTTCTTCAAAATCATTACATAGAGCCTACATTTAGAGAATCTTCGATCGCATACTTTGTTTCCTTCCTATTGATGTGACAAAAAGGGAAAGATACTCATGCTACACTTGAGGGGAAGAAATTTAAAGATGATGTACCACTTACAAGAGATACACAAAGAATTTTGCCGACATCAACTAGGGGAAGATTGTTGGGTCAAAAAGTTGATGTGGCAGAAACTCAAAACGAAGAAAACATGAAGGCATTTGTTCAAGCGTTGACACATTGTGTCTAAGCGTTGACAAGTGTAAATTAGGCGTTGTCAGAAGTCAACAGAAGTCAAACGCTGTTGGAAAATCTATTTAGGATAAGTATTCAGAATATTATTTATTAATATTATGTATTAGTTATTTAAATAGAAGATTTACATGTTTATTCATATTTATCTATTGTAAACCATAATCCTTAGTCTATAAAAGGAACAAGGGTCTTAGGTTTTATTCATAAATTTCATTCACAATGTAAACCTAAAGCGTGTGTTGCATTAGACGTGGGATTAATGTATACACGTCTAGTGGTTGTTGATTATTAATATAATTAGCAACCCAATTGTTTAATTCTTGTGTTCTTGTGCCCCAAACACCTTGTTTCCTAACTATTGTTCTTTTCCGCTTTGATTGTTAATCATATGAACAATGGTTATGCCTAGCAGCTAAAAGATTCGAGGAAACCAAGGTTTTCACAATCCCTGGATCTTAAATCCCTATGGTTTCTAAATGACTAGTCAGTAAAAAACCTCGTTCTCAGGGATCAATCACCAGATAACACCCATAAGACGACAGGTTCCTTAATCACACGATTTAGAGGAAGGTAGTAGATCTAAAATCGAAGAAAAAAAAATATGTGACGGTGCCATTAGGGTATTTTGATGGTTTTTTTACTGCGGTTGTTGGGATAATAATCGTTTGTGTGTATGTTCGTTTGTATGTTTGTTTATCTTATTTATATGCGTGTAATTCAAGTAATTTAAGATAAAAATTATTAGGTTTAAATTGACACAAAATAAAGAAAAATAACTAACTTTGTACGTAAAACAAGTTTGTTAAAGTAAATTGGTAGAACCTGATTAAGTAATACAACATACGTTATTATACTGATTAAAATTTATGAAGTAATAATTATCAAGTATTGCATATAAAAATGTATATTAACATGATATTCATTTTATTTATTTAAACGTTCAAAACTTATATAAATTATATAAATGTGTAAAATGATATGCAAAAGACATGCAACGCGTACGTCACGAAGAAAACCTGCCAAAAGCCGAAGTCAAAGTTAATTAGGCCAAAAAAAAGAACCTATTACTCATTTTATATTACTAAATATGGTCTTTAATACTAGGAATACAGTACTGTATTTGTTAATTTATCAACATGAAATTCATTTTATTTATTTGCACATTCGAAACTGATGTTTTTTTTTGTGCAACCTGAAAAGAATTTGGACTATATTAAATTTTTTATTGTAAGAATTTAGTTAGCTTAATGTTTTCTTAATGCAAACCTCATTAAAAATCCCGAGTCTATTCTCCCTCATCGCATATATCATGAAACAGTAAAATTGAACCAAAACATATACTTGATAAATTCTAAACTTATATAAAAGTGTAAAATGATATAAAAAGACATGCAATGCGTGCGTCCAAAATTTATTTGAGTTTCTTTTCTTGTTGTAATAAGCTAACATAAAAATTGACCAAGACCTCTTCATGTGAACGGCAATATGTGGTTAGTCAAAAGCATATGTGACTTCCTGCTTTAAACTTTCTTTCCAAGGAAATTACATAATTTTCTTCTTATAAATTGCAAGTGAAGGAACATTTAAACATATACAACACTAGCTATGAAGATAAATACAATAGCAAAACGAGTGATTATAATCTTGTTTGTGATTGTGATGACTAGTCATTTTATTAAAGCAAGTTCCATATCATTTGATCCGAATCAAGGTACATTTAATCACTTCTTGTGTTTAGTCATTATTTTCCATTCATGTTTTAATTTATAACGTAATTGTATATAATCTCAGGTTATCGTAGAGAGCTTAGAACACAGTCGAAAGCACCGCCTGCTCCTAACCTAGCCCCACGTGTACAGTTTAATCCGCCGGTCGTTCACCCGAGCATACCTCCACCATCACCAACACGTAAGCTAAGATGAGCTTATCATTCTGTTTTACGGCGGTTCTTCCACCGCCAAGATTGTATCTACCGCCACAAACCGCCTTGTGTTGCTTATTTAATATATACGGTGTTTTGATGTAATAAGTGTTGTGATAAAGCATGTTGTTGTATTTAGGTTTTCTCTTGTTATTTAGGTCGTGTTTGATGAGGACTTAAAAAGTCCTAGTAGAAAAATTAGTGTCTAAATTAAGTCATTAAAGGTTTGTTTGTTTTGTGCTTAAAATTAATACATGACTTTCTAAGAAAGCCATGAAAAGAAGGGTTTTCATATAAGTATATGCCTTAATTTATAATTTTACATATTTACCCTCCAACTTCTTCATATATCGTGTAACTTTTTTTAAGGTATAAAAGTATTTTTTTTTAATTCAAACACTTTATTAAGCAAATAAAACAAACAATCATGTATTAATTTAGAAACAGATGTCATACATCTAAAAAGAAGTTTTAATTTTACTAAACTTAATAAAAATAAATTAAACAAACAGACCCTAAATCTGATGAATCATAAGCTTATATTGTAAGTAACAACTAACTAACATAACTATTATATGCATGTTAGTTTTTATGAATGCAACACATTGAATTGGTAGCCTGCCTATGGGTTCAATAACAACCTTTAAGCTTTAACTTCTTAAAAGATTTTGTTTCTTATAATCACAAAACACCATGTACTGTGTGGAAAACTATAAAGCTTGTCTGCCTATCGGGCAGGTCATGAAACTAATATCATATATATCGCATGAAACCATAGGCATACTCTTCAATTCGAATTCTAAATTTAAATGAAAGGGAAAAATGATACAATTAACTAGGTTAAATCAAAGAAATATTAATTGTTGATTTCATTAGAAGTCCCTATTGAAGAAGCTAAGTTATGATTACAAGTCATTTTTGAATTACAGATGTATATTTGATGAATTCACCTTATTACTTTTGGTACTACTAACAAAAAGCAAGTTGATGAACATGATCTTGTTGGAAATTTTAATCCATTAATCTTTGGATTAGGCCTAACCCAAAACCCATTACAGATTATATACGGTTATTTAGTTAGGGTTAGAATAGTTATATCCTCATCAAAGGCACCGATTCAATATGTATATATATAGATAGGCCGGGTTATAAAGATTGTAAAGTAACCCATTCATTCATATATCAGATTTATTTTTAGGGTTCACCCAATCTTCTTCCTTCCCGATTAATTCTTGTTTGATGTTATTACCATGATGATTGCTTTGATCAATTTCGATCCTGAAGATATAAAGATTTAAAGGCCTGTAAACAGATTTGAACTGAAGCTTATTTGGATGACTTCATTGCTTTCCTACTTGCAACTTTCTTCAAAGTAAACACAAGTAAACAAGTAACTATTTTAAAATGCATAATACATCCAAAAACCTGTTTTCAAAGTAGGTCAAATTGATTGAAAACCCATAATTGAATCATTTGTTTATTTCTTTAACAGCTTTATGTTAGGTTCATTTTTTGCCTTATTAGAATCCAAACAATTTAGAGATCAAATTTTGATAAATTTTTTATTAAAAGTTGAAATATCTTACGAACATGAGGCATTCACATTACACCAACTCTATTTTTTAGATATAGACTCTTACATATATAGTTCAAAAGGAGGGAGCATTTGAGCTTTACCAAACAAACAATGAAGAAAAACAGTTTAGATAATCGAGTGGTTACTGCTTTTGATTCTGATGCTTGGTAATGTTATTCAAGCAAGTTCGAATTCATTTGATCCAAATCAAGGTACAACCTCACGCAGGACCAGTATATTATAAAGATTTTACTAACATTGATTCTAAATATACCTAATGTATGTGGTTTTAATTTCACTTTTTCAGGAAGTCGTAGAGAGCTTAGAACGAAAAAATTATCGCCACCTTCTCCTAAGGCAGGTCCAAGTCTTGGGTTTTATCCACCCAGAAATTTGCCACCAATTATTTTTCCACCTCCACCGCCACCGCCATATATGCTAGGCCGGTCACAGCAGCTTGGTATTGGAGCTCTTTCACCACCATAAGCCCCCGGGGGTTAGTTAATCAGGATTCAGGGTGTTTGGATATTGTAATAAGACGGGTTGTTGGAACTAATGTTTTTATGTTTGGATCTTCTTTTGTTATTCTAGCAAGTCAATATTTGTTCGCTCCACATCGTGGTAATCACCACTTCTTGTACGTGCTCAATCTTGTTATGGAGTTACTAGTGTATGTTGATCTTAAGCTTACATAAAGTTATTGCATTCTGACACAGTCGTAGAAAGCTTAAATAAAGTGTGTGGCCTGTATAGCTATTCCTCCTCATGTGCTATGGCACAGTAGTACGTGTGGGTGGCGAATGAACACGAATCCGCCTTATTGTAGGTTTACTCGACTTCAACCTTTCGATTCCCACTGCCACATGAGCTAATTTTAACTCGGAATTTTAGTATAGGAGTTGTTTCGCCACCACAAAAAAAGCTTCTGAGAGCTCATAACCCACCGCAACGCTTAATTAAGTTTTCATGTGTTTGGGTTTTATAGAATCGGAAAAGAGTTTGTATGAACCAATGTCTAGACATCTTCGTGTACTAAACTTACAATACGTATAGGAACGTATCTGCTGTTTTGCCAACTCTATCTATCCTAATATGACTTGGTCATCGACAAATATCTTAGGGTCCGTTAAGTTACAAGTTATTAAATCATGTTTATGATCTTTACATACTACAACATACGTGTTTTTATTTGTGGTAAGTTTGCAGCTTCCATTGTGATAGAGAATCAATAAGAAAGTATTCATAATTGGCAGCAAGGGACAATGCACATCGATAGTAATAGGTGGTTGAGAAGACTAAAATCACCACCACAATTGCTCGTGTAGAGTACCCCGATCATCGCTACACCAACACCACAAACTGCAAAATGCCCGCATGGGTAAATATAATCTTCACTGCACCTTTGGTTTATTGCATAGATACATAGTTTTCTTCATCTTGGATTTAATTTGATCAGCTTGCATAACTATAGACCTCACAACTAACACTATACAAAGATTGGAAAACGACTAACTTATCCAACACAATACATGTATCCAATAGCTCAAAGCAGCCACTCAACACTGCATAACTAGATTACACATGGCCATACATAGGCCAAAACTCACAAAACCTCACAATTATTACAAATATTCGGGCTGCAACATAACAACTTCAGAAGTCACCCGAACCACTAAATGTTGTCATCTATGTATAATTATCAACAACGAAAGAAATTGTCACAACAGAGTTAAAAGTGTGTGTTTATATAAAGAGCAGAATTCATGAGTGTTTTGAGATGGATAAGAAGTACCAAGAAAATTATACTAAACGAATGCACTATACATTCACTTTTAAGGAACCCTAAACCATATGTGAAAGTAAGTGAGAAGACGAGTTGTTTTAACGTGTACACAATCAATCATGTTCCGAACACTCAAAAGAAAGCGAGTACTTTTACTCATGTTCGTGGCCTTACCATAGTACCACCTGACCATCTTTAAAAATCAAGAACCTTACCACGAGATTTTTGTTTATTAACACCTGCGGTTTACAGGGAATCAATTTTTGTTGCATTCTATAATCAAGTTGACTTCTTTAATACCACCTGCATGTTTTGGAATAACAAGAAGTCAACCTTGCCTAATGGTTCCGGTCGTTTTAAGTTTTAACATTGCATGAAGTCCTGCCAGATATTATTCGTATTAGTAACCAGGGGTTTTTCGCGGATTTCCGGAAACTTTATGAATTTTTTTAGATGTGATGATACTTTCCGAGAAAAACAACCATTCTTTCTAATTGCATGTTAAATGCACCCGGCATATCTAAATATGTTTATATTATTTCGCTTCAAAAATTAATGTGCACTCAATGATATTTCATCTTTGTTCCATCCCTGAACCGGTGAAATGCGAAAACTTAACCAAAGATAAAGCATGCAATATATCACTGAAGCACGAGACCAGATAAAGGCTCCGTTACATATTTTTGCTTCATTTCTCGTCAAGGTTCACAAAATTCTTGGTTTCTCATATTGTTCATGTTTTTCATTGTATATCTTATAGTAACTATATTAGAGAGCCTCGCGTCCAAGCCGTTATAGACTTGCCATGGTGGCATCATAACTTCTGTGGCCTGCACCGCTGCACTATAGCAACGCTATATGACTAAAATTGTTAGGTCAATTTAGTGTCTAATGATTTTATTTAACGATCTCAATAACAAATAGTCTAAGGGCTTGTTTACTTTTTTTAGTGATACCATATTAACATCTTAACTAGCCTCTTAGTGGGAAGAGGGGGGTTTTTATGTGAGTGTGTAACAAGAAGTTTAAAAGGATTTGGGCCCACAACTTTTCCCACTAAGAGGCACAAAAAGAAAAAGAAACACCCCCTTAAGTAATACTCCATCCTTGAACATTAAAAGGTCATTGAATGATCAATTGTCATTCATAATTTGCATTCTATATTTCTAGCCTAGGTCTAAGAGAAAAACTCGAGCACTCAGTGAAGCGGGACTCAATGAATGATTTACGCGAGACAAAGAAGAACATGATAGTTTAATGAGTTATGGCAATAAACCCATCGAGCGCCATATGATCTCCTTAATCATGATGAATTCATGAAGAGTTATGACGGCCGAAGAAATGAGCGAAATAAGTTTGAATTAATTGTGATTATCCCTCTGTATATTGAAAGTTCGAAACCTTATGCCTCTATATAGTTGTGATTATCCCTCTATATATAGTTGCCTGCTGCAACTTACTCATTTTGAATATGTGTGATGTTAATGTCGAGCGCTAAAGGTTTATGACACTAGAAGCAAAGGAGTGAAGGACGTATAAGGGTTTTTAGCTACAGTGAGTTGTAAACAAGCTACTTTAAGAAGTTGAAATACACAACTATTATTATTGTAAAAGTAAAGTGTACCAAAATTACAAATGCTCTAGAAATGAGACCTCAAAATATATCAAATTGTTAATGATATCACAATGCTAATGAATCCTAATAACTTTCCGGGGATGGCGTTGGCGGCAGTGGATGTGGTGGCGGTGGCGATGGTGGTGGTGGCGGTGGTGGCGATGGAGGTGGCGGCGGTGGCGGTGAACAAAAGAAAGGGAAAACCCAAGGTTGACGACGCGGTGGAGGTGGGGGTGGTGGTGGTGGCGGTCTTGGCCGATAACGCGGGGGTGGTGGTGGTGGAGAATACACACGTTGTCGCTTATTTATACCTAACTTTGGTGCCGGTGGTAGTGAATGTATCTTAACTTTACGTAAACTCCTACGTAGTTGTAGTGACGGTGAGAGTGGCAGCACTGGGGTGAAGAATATATCACCTAACGGTTCTTCAAGTTTAGACGCGGGCGATGTTGTTATCACCCGCGATCTAAGCATTTGTCTTCGAGTAATAATAACATCTCCTATACCAAAATTAATGCGACAAAAAAAGTTTATTTGATTCATAAATAAAATGCACACTATAAGTAGTTAGCATAAAAATTAACAAAGTTACCTGATGATTCGTATGAAGTAGCATTTGCTTGAAAAACAAAATCAAGTACGAGAATCAAAAGCAATATAGCTAACAATTGTTTTGCTTGTAAAGTTAGCTTCATTGCAACAACCAAGTCTATGATTTGATATGTTCGAATGGTCATTTATATAAAAATTGCGATGACTTATGAGACACACAGTTCAATGAATTTTTAATACAAAGACATCTAAAATTTACAAAAGCATGTAAGTTCATAAGTTACTAATTTACAAGTGCTTCTAAAATAATTTTCATCTTATAAAAATATATAATAATTGTTCTTTTCTTACATTTTTACATTTTTAGTTTAACATTAAATAACTGGTTAATGGTTTTTCTAATTCATAACATTAATTCCAATCGACAAAAATACAGTAACAATTGATCAAATTTACTTATTTACTTTTAGTAATAAATAATTAAATTAAGACATCTTAGAAAAAAATGAAATATTCTTTTAAGAAAAATATTTGTTATCATACTCTCTCAGTCTTAAATTTATTATTTCTCAACAAAAGATATACAATTTAAGAAACGATAATGCTATCCTTCTCTTGTTTTTTTTTTTAACAAAATAACAGTTTTATATACATATCTATTGAATGAAACTTTTTATCAATGTTTGTAATTATAACGGGATGGGTCAACTCGCGCTTCGTTGTTGGCAGTTTTCGATTTCTGGTATCCTCATTGCTACTATATTTGAAAACATTAAGAAAGTATTAGGTTTAGTTATTGTTAGGCTCGGATAAGCAGGCGATCGGAGATGACGATGTGGTCGTCGTGGCTACAAACGTGATAGTTTACCTTGTCAGGTGACGCATAAAAAGAATTCCAGCCGATTCCAGATAGAAACGGTCAAGTATTGCATCATTGCCATCCAAAAGAATTATCATTCACTCTACTGCTACTATGGTAGGGCTGATAAAAAAATAACTGCAATGGATGCTATAGTGTTATAATATATCTTATATACGTTTAGCGTATACACTATGTTTAGTTATAAAAAAACGCTTCGCCCATTATGTCTCTTAAATGCCAGTAAACAAAAAAAAAATTCAAGCACCCACTAAAAGCTCAGATAAGTAAGCGATCACACATGAAGATATGGTCACCATGGCTGCAAGCGATAAAAGCTTACCCTGTCGAGCGACATATAATCAAAATTTTAATCAATTCCATGTAGGAACGATCAACTTTTATCATCATGGCCATTATAACTTATATACGTTTACCGTATACACTATGTATGTCTCTCTTATGAAAATCAGTTCATTTTTTTTGTTTACCCTAATTTTTTTAATTACATTCTCAACCCACCACCGACCCCACCCAACCCCATATTATCCCCATCTTCCGGAATATTCACCATCGCCCCAACCAAGACAGCCAACAAATTAATAGAGCCCAACACAATAACTCCATTAGTAGTCAACCCTTGGCACAAAATAAGGGAACAATCAGATATGAGGGTACGGCTACCATGGTTGCGAATGTCGCAATGTTGCCCTTCCTGGTGGCCTATGATCAAGATTCTAATCATATACCGTTATAAATACTCGCAGATTACCATCCTTGCCTATTTCAAAAGAAAAAACAAATAGAATATCGCTGCATGTGGTTTTGTATTCTGCAAGATCATACTTATAATTTCTGAGACTTTGCATACGACCATCATTTGTTTATTTCATCAAAGGCGCTATTAATTCAGATTCCACATTACGAAATAAACAACCAATTCTATAAACCAAATTTCCCAAACGATAGGTTTTCCAAAGAACCAAAAGTATAGGCTTTTTTTCTCACATGCAACACGCAACACACCATATAGGAGGCTCACTTTAACAGCAAACCGAGTGAAGAGGATGCATCTTCTATGGTTGCAACCACATGGGTGTCGTGCCAATGTAAAAAAAAATCTGAACTTCACCGCGTATATGAGGCTCAATTTAACAGCTAGTCGAGCGAAGAAGATCCATCCCCTAAGGCCGCTACCGCGTGAGTGCCTTGCCAAAGTAAAGAGAATCTCAACTTCACCGACCTAGTTAGAATCATCAGAACCTTATATAGCGGATACCATGACAAATATATATAAAAAAGGCAACCAACATCGAAGATGTAAAAGCCCACTAAAAGAATCAAATACTCATTTGTATTAGTTGTATAAAAAGTTCACAAAAATATAGAATGCAATCCATATCCAAACATACCAATGCTTCTCTTTTTAAATAGGCTCAGATACGCAACATGCGCGTTTATTTCACGCTAATAACCCATGACTGCATTGGTTTCAAATGCTCTCGTCTCAAGTACCAATTAGCATCTAAAATGCCCAGCCAAAAAGGCATATAATGTTTTCAAATTTGCCCACATATATGGGTTATCATCAAAGCCTATTCCATTTGTTACCAACAAAAATATATTTAGTCATCGTTGCAAAAAAATCAGTTACTATACCAAAATGAACTACTGTTCATAACAGAGACAGAGGCAGAGTGTATATAGTAAACATATATAACTTATAGCAAATGAGAAAAGAGGAAACATCAAGCGTGGTTGCAGACTTAATAGGTTGCTCAGCCAAACACAGACATTCACGGCTCTAGACGAACATATTCACATACATATCTGGCATGAGATTTAGGGTCCGTTTGGTTAATGGGTCTACCTAGGTTTAGGGTGAATACCACCCATAATCTATTGTTTGGTTGTCTCAGCTTGGCTACACGCGCCACATTTACTCCCAATTTCAATGGCAGGCACTAGTGGTAGGTTTACATATTACAAAGTATATTGCATACTATTTTTTACTCAATAAAAATATGAGCCACATGTTTATATACTACTATTTGTTTTATTTTAATTTTCAATTATAAAATACTACTGTTTTACTTATGTAACAAATACATATTATTAAAATAATTATTAATTTTCTCTCTCCACTTTTTTTCAAAACCTACATCAAATCTAAACCAAATCAAACCTATATTTAAATCTAAACCCATCAACAAACCAAACGGACCCTTAGGTCACGCAACATAATCAGAAAATCAACTAACCCATTAGCCGGATATGTATGCTTTCGGCTAAAATGATTTATTTGCCTTGCCAATATGTGGAGAACCTCAACTTTATACATTTTCGCATCTTATCAGATTCTAAAGTAAACACATTTAAATTATAGAGAACTCTAAAAACAACAAATAGCCAAACTCAATATTGGAAAGGCAAAGAACTAAAATAATTCACCAAAATAAGTGTGTTAATCTTGTGTAATGAAAACGGGACCGTTTATATCGAACCTTTATAGATTCTCAGAAGTTGGGAACAACAAATCCCAAACAAATCAAAGAACCCTCATCCAACATCACACACCCAACACCATTTTCATGCACTATGAAAGGCGACGCCAAACACCCATCGACACACCGATCATCATCACCACAAACAAAACATCACAAATCAAATCATCCACAAAATGAACGGCGAATAGACGCTAAAACTCACCAACGTCACAACAGATAAGAAACCTCACTTACCACGAATGACGACATTGAAGGAATCAGAGGTATCAAAGAGAGTGTTAAGGTTTCGATTTGATGGGCTTCGTAACCTTCGCACAATTTCTAGATCTGTGTCAAACAACAATATTTAATGTGTGTGATTTTTGTTTGCTGAGATTTGATGAACATAATGGGGCAGTGGTGAATATTCTGGAAGAGATGAGGATAATCTAGGGTTGGAGTCGGTGGTGGGCAGAGAAAGTAATAAAAAATCAGGGTAAAGATTAAAAAATGAACTATTGTTCATAACAGAGACATAGTGTATACGATAAACGTACATAAGTAATAATTTTAAGAAAAATGTAATATGATAAACTTGATCAAAAGCTCTTACTTATTTTTATTAGTAGACAACTAAATTGAGATCTAAAAATGTGAACTGTTAATTTATAACGTGAGTAGCATTTTTTGAAAGATATTATGTGAGCCATGATCTGACAGGTTAACCTAAAGCTGCACAAATTATCTTGTCTAACATATGAAAATTCAGAAATCATGAGTTCTTAATTTTTTAGTTAATGGGTTTCCTCACCAAAATTTATTACTCCAAAACTTATTTAAGTACAAAGGATGCATGTAAATTCTATATTTCTGCCGTTAAAAAGGCAAACAACTTCCTATAAAAAAAGAAACATACCAAAAACAAATACGAAGTCACATAGAACATAATGAATACTAAAACTTATTTTGTCTACGTACTTTGACTCCAAGATTATCAGCAATAGACTGGACACTACCCGAAATATCTAAATCCTTATACATATCATCATCATATGGGTCGTAATCATCATCAATATTCTTGTAAGAATCTTTCCATTGTTTCCACGTACTATTAGTCCTATATCCTATATCAGCCATTTTAGCAACAAAAACTTTTTTCATATTATTATCCACAAGTTCAACTACATTCTTGTTATTACGCTTACCGAAAAGATCACCCATTTTCCTATGAAGAGTATTCCTTCGATTATCCACAAGAGAAAATTTTCCTTCAACAATCTTCTTTTCAATCTTGTCAAATTTCTCGATAATCGGGGTATACCTAAATTTGAGATGAGGGTACCATCCAAAGATATAAACCCACCCGGAAAGTCATCCAAAAAACCAACTTAGAAGTCCCACCATTTGTAGTCAAAATTCTCATATTTTCAACAAACCTTAAGCATATCAAAAGAATTTGAGTTCCTAACCTATTTAGTTAGACTAACCTCTTTACTATGTCCTACAACATCTTGCTTTATCCTATCACTTGAAGTGGTATTCTTCTTGCCTACCATTCGATATTCCTGAGTAACCAATGTAATGTTCACATTATGGTCAACCAGTACAACGGTAGCTACTTGCTTAGGCTTGTTAACATTCTCTTCCCCAGTTGATCTCGTAACCTTAGGACAATCTGCAAGTACATGACCAAATATCTTACAACTTGAACATCTAGGTAGTTTCCACTCATATTGACCATGAATAGTGCTTAAATAGAAACTCTCTCATTTGAGTTTAGGCATAGCCACCACGACAGTTTATTTCAAATATGCATCAATACGTAACTCAATCATTTCTCTAGCTTAACTAGACTTTCCCCATGATTTGAAACATTTTTCAGTCGTATAATAAATAAACATCAAAGGAGTATCAGGTTTTGTTGTAATTGCACTCAGACCATCTTTACTAAAAGCCGGCATAGGAACACCCAGACGTTTCACCTAAAACAGAATAATACTGACATCTTCTTTCAACATATTCATATCTGGATCTTATTTATTAAGGATAATTGTGTTATTTCGAATAAATTTAGATCACTTTCAAGCATATCATTCATACCATCCATATAGTTAAATTGAAAGAATAATAACCTGGTTGATAAGTTAGGCATTGATTTCACATATATAAATTTACACCAAGTATTCTTAGCATAATTCGCAACAATATGGTATCCTATTCATTTTCCAAATAAAAAATCATACACCGAATTAACTAACCTTTCACTGGTTGTTCGTTTAGACTCCAAAGGGAGTGTCACCTCACCCCATTTGTTTTCGGTGTTATGAAGGTGCAAAAGTTAATACCATCCCGACTCTTTTTACTTCTAAAAAAATTAGCAAATGACGTACCCTGAGGATCAAGAGTACCATTCGATGTCTTACCGTTGTCAACATCCATCTCACTCGAATCATTAGAAAATGAACTATAGCTGAATGTGTCACACCATTAGCCATAAATATGCCCCCTCATTACCAGTAGCCATAGAATTTTTAACTAGACTTATATTCTCATCCATTTGATCATCGAAACTACTTAAAACATGTACACCTTTAGACAAGGTTACCACATGACTACCCTTAGTAGTCGAATCACGTTGTATCTCCTTTACTCCTCCCCCAACCCCCCATATGGTTCAAAAACCTAGCTTCCATTCCTACCACATACGAATCACACAATCAACATAGACAGTCTTAACCACACACCTCAATCAATAAATAACACACAACACTCAAAAGTATTGTGGTTCGATCAGAGTACATAGTAGGGTTTTCATTATTCACAACACCACATGCTCGATAAACCAATGATATTAGACCACCCAGATACAAATCAAACAGAACTTGATTTAAGGCAAAAGATAAAATCAAGGGAAAATTCTTGAAATGCCCCAAAGTGCAAGTTCATTTCTCTAAATGTCCCTACCAAATGAAAAATTCCCAAAATGTCTTATGCAACCTATGCAACCTATGCAACATATGCAACTTTGCTAAAAAGCTGAAAAGTGTACTTTTATTCCTTATGACACATGTCAGAATGTGTCATAGAAAAGTACATGTGTGTAAGGTCTTGTCTCCTATGCAACTTTTATGTCTTTTATGCAACTTTAATAAAAAAATATTTTTTTTTCAAAAAAACAACTTTTAATAAAATCTTTTTATTTACTTATTTTATATTATATTTTTATGCAACTTGTACTATTTCTAGACAATGATGTGACCTTTGTGTAAGACACTTTTTGGCAAAATATATGAACTTACTTTTTATACTTTTTATGCCAATTTTTTATATTAAAAGGTACCATGAATTTAAGTGTAAAAGTAGGTATGTGTAAGTAACATATTATGCAACCTTTATTTAATTTTTATGGAACTATTATATATTAAAAAATAATAAAAAGTACCATGGATTAATGTGTAAAGGTAGGTATGTGTAAGTAACATATTATGCAACTTTTATTTACGTTTTATGCAACTTTTATATATTAGTAAATTTAAAAATAAATAATATAATTTTTATAATTAAAAAAACAGAAAAAAATTAATAATTTTTTTTTTAAAAAGTATTAATAAATCCCTTTTTAAATATTATTTAATTATTAAAAAAATAATTAAAAAATAATTATTTTTTTTTAAAAAATAATTAATAATTTTTATAATTAAAAAATAAGAAAAAATTTATTTATTTATTAAAAAAAATAAATTTCATAAAAATAATTAATAATTTTTATAATTAAAAATTAAAAATAATTAATAATTTTTATAATTAAAAAATAAATTTTTTTAAATTATAAAAAATATAATTAAAAAATAATTTATAATTTTTATAATTAAAAAATAAGAAAAAAATTATTAATTTCTTTTTTAAAAAAACTGTAAATAAATCCCTTTTAAAATATTATTTATTTATTAAAAAAATAATTATTAAATTCAATTAATAATTTTATAATAAATTAAAAAGTTTTACTAACTTTTTTTAAAAAATATCTAATTTAAAAATTTAACATTTCTTTTAAAAAGAAAAAAAAGTTTGTAAAAAAGTTTGTAAAAAATATTTAAAAAATAGATAAAAAATTTGTTTATAAAATAAATAATTTTTCTAATTTTAAAAAAGAAAAACAAAGTTAATTAAAAAAATTGTTTATAAAAAGTATAAATAATTACTATCGTTTTTAAAAAGAAAAAGAAAGTTTGTAAAAAACTAAAAATATCTATTTTAAAAAATTAAAAACATTACAGACCCAAAACACTATAACAAAGCACTTAAACACAACCCAGTTTCCAATGTTTTATTATCTCTATACACCAAACAAAACACAAAACCGCCTCTCACAGCCATTTTCACAGCGATTTTTTAAAAATATTTTTAACTGTTTTGTTTTTTTAAAATATTTTAATTTATATATTTTTTAAAATTTTATAAAAATAAATTTTTATTTTTTAATTCGTAAATGATAAACGTAAATAAAAGTAAATAATTTATATTCGAAAATTAAAGTATTTATTCAATACGAAAATTGAAATACAATACGAAAGGAAATTTAAATAAAAATATATAATACAATTAATCAGTTCCCGGATCGGAATCCGATAACTGACCAGAAAAATCACAACGAAATTGCTTTTGGTAAGCTTCTTCGGCCCTAATTTTCTGCTCCAACTCTTTTTGTGCCCTAGCTTCTTCTGCCATTTCTTCATGAAATACCCGTTCATCATAATAAAGTTGACGAAACTCAATATCATTAAGTAAGCCATTTGATTCATTTGGATAGGGTGGATCGGGAGAAACATATCGGCGCCGTTCTTGTGATGAAGAAGCGATATTAGTTTTGGGGGCACTGAATTTATTTAGCCATTCATTATTTTTTTCAATTCGACCCTTCAATTTTGTCGCTTTTCGAAACAAAGCTCTTTGCATGCTAAAATCGTTATCAGATTCATTATTTAGAAACGTGTCGATTAAAACACGTTTATCTGGGGAAATGTGAGGACATTTCTCACATGCTGTGCGCAGTTTCGTGTTAGCTTCGTATGCGTTATCGAAATCATAAGCTAATGTGGTAAGTGCATTCTGACGACGTTGTTGCTCAGTTATTTGTATCTGAATCATAGCTTGAATCTCGTCAACAGTGTGTGGAAAAGAGCATGCCATTATGATATAAATTGTGTTTGAAAATAATGAAAGTTGTGTGTGAAAATATATAAACTTGTGTGATTGAAAATGTGATATTTATATACAAATATACAAAAGTTGCATAAAACGTAAATAAAAGTTGCATAATATGTTACTTACACATACCTACCTTTACACATTAATCCATGGTACTTTTTATTATTTTTTAATATATAATAGTTGCATAAAAAATAAATAAAGGTTGCATAATATGTTACTTACACATACCTACTTTTACACTTAAATTCATAGTATCTCTTAATATAAAAAATTGTCATAAAAAGTATAAAAAGTAAGTTCATAGATTTTGCCAAAAAGTGTCTTACACAAAGGTCACATCATTGTCTAGAAATAGTACAAGTTGCATAAAAATATATTATAAAATAAGTAAATAAAAAGATTTTATTAAAAGTTGTTTTTTGAAAAAAATTATTTTTTATTAAAGTTGCATAAAAGACATAAAGATTGCATAGGAGACAAGACCTTACACACATGTACTTTTCTATGACACATTCTGACATGTGTCATAAGGAATAAAAGTACACTTTTCAGTTTTTTAGCAAAGTTGCATAGGTTGCATAGGTTGCATAGGTCGCATAGGTTGCATAAGACATTTTGGGAATTTTTCATTTGGTAGGGACATTTAGGGAAATGAACTTACACTTTGGGGCATTTCAAGAATTTTCCCTAAAATCAAAACCCTAGTAACATATCTAATCGACTTGGCACATTATTTATGTCCATATCAAACGAAAATTAACCACAAGGATTAAAAGATAACCGAGTAAGTAATAAGTTAGAAGATTAGACCAGAAAAGGTGAATCGATTGAAAAGTGAAAGTTAGGATTAGACCAGAAGTCGCCAAAGTAAAGGAGTCGTGGGTTTTTCTTCCAATTTATTAGTTCTTTTAGATGGCAGGCATTTGGCATATCATATACTCTTTTTGTTTTAATTACTAGTCTTTCTTTTTATTTAAGGGTTCCTTTATACTATTATTTTTTTCTAAATAATATAGTAAGTTTATTATATTGCACCTATTAATGCTAACCATGACAAACTCTAAATAAGAGCAAAAATTCGATAATTACAACTTTTTATTTAAATTGTTTACTTTTGTAATTTATTTTGAGATGGAGAGCAAAAATCAGTAATTATTACTTTTTTCTAAAGTGTGTATTTTTGTTATTTATTTTGAGACGGAGACAGAATCATGTTTGAGACATTTTGCAACTAATAAAATTTGAATTCAAAATCTCGAATTAATACCCAACACCTAGTTTTATTACTGTTTAACCATTTCTAACTATTGAAGCACATATCACTCCACACAAAAAGGAAAAATCTTATTAAAAGACAAACATGATCCGGGAAAAGTTTATTGCAACTAGTGGGAGTTAATTAGTACTAACAATTAACAAAAATCATGGTGAAATTTCCATCAATTTTCCTGTGAAAATGAACGTAGGTAATTGCTAGTTGGTCGACAGAAAATGCATGCACAGATAATAAATACTTTTTTTTTAATAGGAGATAACAAATACTTACTAACAATAGAAAATTGGTTGTTGAACGTTTTAAAAAACACAACATGTAGTACTTTTTAATAATTTTATTTTAAATGACTAACTAAATAATAACTTTTGACTAGGTCCAAACAATATTTAATTTGTATTATGTCGAACATGACCATGAAATCTGAAGAGTATCACTTAATTTTTGGTTTGCTAAAGAAGAACATGGGATGTGCTGTCTAATTCAACTTGGCATAAACTAACATCATATAACTCGTAATCTCATATTTGTCATGTGTATTAAACGTGGTGACTTGTCGGATCCACATTACGAAAAGTCAAGATATGAAGATAAAAACTAAGCTTGAAAACGAATCCATGGTTTTTGTGCTACTTTTGATATCTAAGCTATCTATCAATCGGTGCAATTGCATGACAAAGAAAATTAACTTGTTCATAAGCTATTGGCAGCAAATGCTACCCATTTGCTAACTTACTAAAACCAGATAAAAATAAAACTGTCTACGTCTCAACCTCAACATAATGGAAGACAACATTATGATCCACAATCAATAAAACACAGATAAAACCAGAAGCAACATCTAAACTTTAAGGAGAGATAAAACCGTCTATATCTTTATCTATCTCTCCTAAATTGAACACCGTGAACGATAACATTGTGATCTACAATCCGTGAAAGACAGTATTAGAATTCGTAGCAACAATGTAATCGATCGTTATTATTTTGCGATTCTATTGTTTATCTCTTTACTTTAGAAATGCATGCACTAGACCTAAAACTTACAAACAAAAGAAGTCAGCTAGAATACAGGAAGAGACAAAACTTCGAAACGTGGGATCTGTCATATCCAACCTTAAATATTGAAAACTTAATCAGAAATTTATTAAACAAAACGTTTAATTGTGTTGACTTACCCGAAATAATTATGTCAAACTCCTCAACTACTACTAGCTACGTTGTCTATGGAAAATTATTTACCAATATATTGTTTAAGACTAAAAAAAACGTACAAAATTGTTAAGTAAGGAATAACATAAACGCATGATAACTCGAACCTTAATAGATCACGAGTCAAACCTTAATATAGTACTGTAAACCGTGTAATGTTATGACGCTGGGATAGATATATTTGCATTTTCATGAGATTAATTTTGCAACTCAAGAAAAGCCAACAACGCAGTTTGTTGCTTGTTTTTCATACAAGACTGTAAATTATTCATAATACAATCAGTGTTTTTATTATTTGCCAAAAATAACATTTGCATGCATGATAAATATGGTAATCGTAAATTAAACGTTTTATTCAGGTTTAATAATGAAAATTTACATGCTTGTAGTATTATTTAGCAAAAGAATAAATCCAATTTTATTATGAAATTATAAGCAGTGTATATGAGCTTTAAGTTACTAAGTACGTTCTGGCGGCACTAGTGAAAGGTGGCAGTTCGTCGTAGGTGGTCTCTTCGCTATTGGAGGTGGTGAAAGAAATATACGAAAATTCCTTGGTTTGCATAGCTTAGGTGCGGGTGGTGGTGAAAACTTGCGTATGTACGAAAACTTGGATATGTTGGCATGTTGCGCGTATGGGTAAGGACGGTGGTGGTGGTGGATAAACGAACTTATAATGCAGACCTTGGCTGAGCTTAGGCGCTGGTAGCGGTTTTGGAAGCTAATTTCTTAGCAATCTGCCTCCACCGAAATGTATATCTCCTATAAATTAAATTTTGCATAATTTGTCAAGTGTTATAATATATGGGTTAAATTAAAACTTATGGGTTAAACTTTCATAAGAAAGTTTTTTTGCCAACCTGTTTTCTGACTAGATATTTCGGGTTAAATTAGCAATCTGCCTCGACCGAATATATTTTTTCTAGAAACTTGGTCTGACCACTCTTAGGTTATTTCACAAAAGATATTATAAACTCGAACTTTGTTAAGAAAGATATAAGAAATCGACAAACAGTGGCGATTCCAGGAATTCAACTTACGGTGTGTACTATTTTTAAAATATTTGCACTCAGAAGTGTGAAATATTAAAAAAATATAAAATATTAAAAAGTTTATAAATAAAAGTATGAAATATTAAAAAGTTTACATATAATAGCATAGTTTATTATAAATTTTCACACTTAAAAATATGAAATTATTTGTTATACCAATTTGTTCTCACTAAAAAACACTAATGATATGATGAACTTTTTAAATTAACACATCTTAAAATATGAACAAGTATTATAATAAATGTGAAAAATCAAATAATTTATTGTTACGAAAATTAAATAAAATGCATGCATAAGTAGGACTGCAAAGACTCAATTTGTTGTTAATGTATACGATGTCAAAATAACACGTACATCTAGGGCATGTTTGCTATTGAGTACGGAATCAAATGAATGGAATCAATCTATGATACATTTGTTTGGTTAATAATTGTATAATATTATGGGAATAAAAATGAGGGTAGATACTCATAGAACAATAGATGTGATGAGAGGCGTCTTTCAAATTTCATTCCTTATTTACCTATTGTTTATTAGTTATTAACACAATTCTATTGCCTGTCTTATAATCAAACCAAATAATATTATTCAATATAATACTAACATTTACACCCATTAATATTCCACCTCTAAATTAAACCCATATCTATAGTGATTCCGGCTAGCATATCAAACAACCTCCAAAATAAACTTTCAACTATACAAGAATTATTCTTATCTTGCTTACTTGAAGACATCAATAACCTAAATTTCCAACTGGGTGAACTCTTTTAGATGGGACTATAAAAAAGCAGCCAACACACTCAAACAAAAAATAAACCTCAATATGATGGGCGCTCACTATTGTGTCGAAATTTTTTATGCCAATCAAACCCTTTTCCAAAGATCCGGCTTTAAGAAATCGACACTTGTTTCAGTCGGCATAATTAGTAAAAAGTTAGGTTTGAACTCAGGTCAATATCTAACTAGTCGTTTTTTACCAGTCAACTGAGGGTTTTGCGATAAGGGAATGATACCAACAGTGTCGAGACCCAGTTGATCGTAAGTTAATCCTTTGCTTAAGATGACCGTACGTTAATACAGTTAGTTAACTCCCACTAGTAACTATATATAAACTTTCATTGGATCATATTTACGTTTAACGAGATTTTTCCTTTTTAAGTGGAGAGAAATGTGTTTCAAGATAGATTTCGTATATCAAAACACGAATAGCTAGTTTTTGCAATGAAGATAACTTTACAAGTATTTCTATTGCTTTTGATTCTTGTACTTGATTATGTTTTTCAAGCAAATGTTGTTAATGTATACTTGATTATGCCGCCGCCACCACCAATGCAGCCGCCACCACCTCCGCCACCACTGCGTTGTCGACCTTGGGTTTTCCCTTTCTTTTGTTCACCACCACCACCACCTCTGCTACGACCACCTCCATCGCTGATGCCACCACCGGTGATTTATTAGTATTCATTAATTAAAAGCATGATATTTCTAATTCTTGATGTCACATTCTAGAGCATTGGCTTATATTTTCATGGTATTAGATTTGTATATCTATAAAACTAAAATTTCGATCTAATATACTTCATAATGCCATTGCTTGTGCACTTCAACTATGGAAAACTTAAATAGGATGTTTATAGCTAAAAACATTGTCTTGCTACCAAAAATATTCACGTCGTATGGTACTAAAATATTTATGGAGTACTTAAATACACCTAACCTAATTATTTGATTTGGTGCGGGGTTTGTGGAGGCTTATAGAGGCTTGAGCTTTTAAAAAAAAGTAAGTCTCATTTGTTACGTTAGCATATGTAAAGTTATAAATTTTTATAAGTCTCGCTCCGAGACTAAAAACTTTAGGTCCGGGCTTATAAATCATAAGTTATTCCACTAACGAGTGAAATTATATAAGATATACCAAAAACGTTTTTAATTATATACTCCCTCCGCCTTATATTAATTTGTTTCTGTTATATAATATTTATTTTGTGTTATATTATCTTTAATGAAAGTTATACTAAAGAAAAGTAATACATTATAAACTCTATCGATTCATGAATTTTATATCAATTATCATATTATATAAAAGAAATAATTACGGTAAAAAATGAAGACTTGCAAATGTCAACTTATACACTTAATGTTTAGTAATTTGCAATAATAAGCCTTAGCCATTTGCCAAACAAGATTACCAAAATATGAATTCCCATTTCGACTTATAAAAAACCCTCGCCACGGCTCCAGCCCAAACTCAAACCCAACCCAAGCTCCAACCCAACCCCAACCCCAACCACACACCGTTGCGCCAAATATACCCAAAATTTTAAAACCCATAATGTAGTTGCTACATGATATATGCCGAACAACGTTGAGAACTCAAGAAACCGGAAAATGTGAAACATGATGTGAAATCAAGAAAAAAATACAAAGACATGTTTATCTTTATTATGTTGCAATTATTATGCCTCAAGGATCTAGCTACGTCTTATCGATCGAGTTATCAACGATTTAGTTGAAAAACTAGTGTTTGCAGCCGCCAATAGTCCTAACATGTCGAATTAGAAATCAGATCGTCGTAATAGCTAGCCTTATCATATATGTCTCTCAGCAACTTAGCTCAGGGATTAAGCGCTATACCTTAAGTATATGTGAGTTTGTCGTGAAATCATATCGATGAATTTGGCAAATAATTACTTGATCACCCCATAATTAACCCAAATCTTGCAGCGTGAATGAAGAGAGTGACCCTCAGCGACGCATGAGGTGGTGTCTCAATTACGGATAGCCTAATATATCTTAGTATTGTGTTATGGGTTAAGTCCATTTAATAGCAAGATATTTTTCAAAATATACAAATATAATAAACTTTTAAAAATACTAATATCGTATATGTACTTTAAAACATTGTCTCGATATCATACGTGAGTACTTTTAAAAGAAATACTAGTATACTAACTAAAGTGTGCAGATGCCTGCAAAGTATCAACGCTTCTTCATTCTAATATATATGTTTCAGAGTATGTGGATCAAGTCTATATCAAAAGGCTTATGAAAATTTACACACAACCATTATTATGTCCAAGGAAATTTTCCTTTCAAACTCACTGGATTGATTTTGAAGCAGAATTGATGAATGGTGAGGTAGTTTTCACTAATTAGCAAGAGCGTTTTTCATGTATGTATCGATACGGATAATATCATTCATGTCATGTATTGGTGTGGTTCTTTCAATTCATTATATTTATGTAAGCAAAGACAATACACTGATGAAAACGGAAGAGGCTGTGCAAGTCATCAACTCTTGTAAAATCTGTTTTGAGTAGATAATCTATGTTACCTGAACAACAATTTTTATATTAGTAACATCAATTCTTTTGGAAATTCTCACATAACGAACCATATAACTCTTAAAAAGTTATAAAGATTTCATAACTATCACTTATATTGTTTTTAGTTCATTGTACTTTATTATTTTGATGCATATTTCACCAAACATATGTATATTGGTAAAGCAATCAATAGACTTCACATCCAAAAGGAACAACACCATTAACAATGATATATAAATAATTTAACATGTGACTAGTCATACCACCTCAATTAATGTATTATATCTAGACGGTTTTTGAAAGTACATATGCGATACTAGTATTTATTTAAGTTCAGGTATGATATTAATACATTTTGAAAAGTATATTAATATTGTATGCACTTAACCTTTTATCCATTTGATAGTACGTACGTTTCATAGCCTCGCATGCATGCAGGGACAGAGCTAAGAATTTACTTTGAGGGGGCTCAAAAATATTTTTATCGTAACATACAATTTTTTTTGTTTACAAACTATTGTAGTGTTTTTTATTTCCAAAAAATGTTCACATAGCATGAAATTTAACCATAGCTGAAATTGCTATAATATAGTCTTGAGGGTTAGTTTAAACTTTTAATAAAGTACACAGCTTGGTCCACTGGTCATTTAACAATATTGGCAAAAGGCAAAAGATCTTTTATATGTTTTTGTCTTCTTCTTTCTATGACACCTCAAAACTTCCATTGAATAAAAGATTATTAAGCTACTAACGAAATTTTGTCTAGTCTTTTATTCTTCACAGGTAACTGTAAGGTGGTTCCGCTGTTCTGGGTAAGCACCCACCAGCCCCTTCACTGGCTCCGTCTCTGCATGCATGCACATGCTATGAATTAAAGTGTAATATTGTGTAGCATTGAAAAATGGTGTTAAGGTTGTGATTAGAATTTTAAATATTTTCACAAATCGCGTTATTACTTTCCAAATAAAGTATTACGAACCTTTAATTGTTGGGTATCACGAAACCTTATTGACATAGTTCACGAAGAACATTTAGTTTCTTGGAAACAAAGATAGAAAAGCAAGATTAAAAAGGAAATGTATTGATTTTCGTATGTTCTATGAGACCAATTGATTTGTTTAAATAAAGAAACATTAGATAGTTTAATGCAGTTACTAGTGGTTATAATAGTTATATTCACTCAACAAACATGTTGGTTGGGTTTTGATGAAAAATATGTCAAGCCCTTTATAATCGATTGACTAAAATCCTTTAGGTTTTGGGTCGCTGCCTCAAATGACGCAAAAGGGCCCTACCCCTTGACCCCCGCATGTTTTTCGAGGCCGATAACATATTAGCTAAACGAGTGTGTACTCCATAATTTGGTAACTCGTATATGAACCGAATATGAAATCAAATTAGTCTTTAGTAAATTCAATTTCCTAAAATTTAGTCAATGACAATACATCACCAACATATCCTCATTTTAGTGTAATACCTAATTTATTAAAATATATATAAGAATAGATGCAAGAATATAAAACAAATATAACAAAACAAACAAATACATATATGAAAATGTCTTGCGATTAAATTTTCATTTTAGTATACACATTTCAAATTTTGAGAATCGGGGTGTCGTAACGACAGAACCATGTCAACTTATTTGAATACCTAAAGGTACTATACACATAAGTTTCTACAACACCTTATTTCTCAGACTTGACAGTATTACAAGTCATGTGTCCTTGTTCATTAAGGAACATATAGGAAACCAAGTCCAAGCTTCTTGAAGCGGCAAAAATTCATGCTCACATAGATGCTCCAAGCTTCTTGAAGCCATGTGTCCTTATCCATTAAGGAACATATAGGAAGCCAAGTCTTGTATGAAATTTTTCAAAAGGACCATTAAGAAGATACTCTTCAACCTAATCATCATTTGTAGGTCTGAACACATACCTTTAGAAGATAAATGCATGTGCTCCAATCTTTAGCTATCAGGTTTCCACATTGAATTCAACTTCTTACGTTGTATTAGAAGAGATTTAGGCACTTCATAGGTAGTAGATTTAGATTGACTTCAATCTAATCCCTATTACTAAATTAAACACCAAGTCTCTATCTAACGCCTTCATCAAGTAGTCAGCTATATTATGTTGTGACCAAATAAACTCGATAGATATCACACCATTCATGATTAGCTTCCTAATCATACTATGGATAACACCTAACTGTCTAGACTTGCTATTGTATGCATGACTATAAGCTTTAGTCGATGTGGAAGCCCTATTGCAATTAATAGAAATACGTGTTACTGGTTTTAGCCTTATTAGAATCTAATGTATCAAGTTTCTTAGCCATTCATCTTCTTTACCACGAGCAGCCAGTGCTACAAACTCAGATTTCATAGTATACTGATGCATGTTTGGTTCATGGAAGCCCATGAGATGACTCCTCCAAAGCAAAAACAACCATCTACTAGTAGAAGATGAATCTTCACCATGATTTATACAGCTAGCATATGAGTAGCCTTTTAACACTGAAGGGTATCCAATATATGATTAACCATAATTCATGGTACCTCTTATGTACTTGCATACCCTTGTTATTGCATGCCAATGATGTCTACTAGGATTACTAGTAAATCTCCTCAATCTACCTACTGCATAAGCAATATCAGGTCTAATGCTAGTCGTAACTTACATCAAGCAACCAATAGCTCTTTAATATTAGAGTTGATCCACTAGATCTATGGAAGTACTCACTGGAGAACAATCTTCACGAAAGAATTTTGAGTATTTTGTTAATATAATAATATATTGTAATTACAATCCCTTATTCTCACATTTAATCTTAATACCAAGAATAAAATCTACTTCTCCTATTCCTTTATGGAAAACTTTGATGGGAAACACTTCTTAGTTTTATCAACTTAATTTTGGTCAGAATGCCAAATATCAACATGTCATCGACATAGAGACAAATTATAACACCCTTATCGGAGCCATAAAATTTGCTATTTACTCATTTGTTAGATTGGTTTAACAGGAAACACTAGACAATACAACCTCTTCAAACTTTTGATGCTACTACTTAGGTGCTTGCTTGTTTCAGTCCATACAATGACTTAACCATCTTACACACTATATGCTCCTTACTGGGCATAAAAATCATTTTGGTTGTGTCTCCCTTATGTAGTCATTCACTTCACAAGTAAAAAATATTGTGGTTGTTTTTGTTCTAGAATCAAGTATTCTATAGGTGGTAAGACCTATCAATCAAGGACGGTTGATTGAAGTTTTGTGTATATACACTTAGAGAGATCATGCTTTTGATATTGGATTTTAGAATAGGGGAATTTTGTGTGGTATACATTGAGGGAGGGTTATTGATTTGGTGTTCATAGTTTCCATCATTGTTGACAAGCAAAGGTATGTGTTCTAGTTCATGTTTATGTTCCTTATAATTGCATATGTGATCCTTAATCTTACACTCCTATTAATCTTGATGTCGTTAATATATATGATATATTATGTGCTAAACTCCAACAATAGCATCACGAAGACATATGCTATGTAATTACATTAAATTCTAAAAAATTCGTGTCAAAAATAATTTTTTCTTGATGAATGATTATGATTTAATTAGTTGCTGAGGTGTAATTTTATGCACTTTGAGAGGTCATTTCAACTTTTATTTGTACTATAAAGATACAATACGTGTAGAATTTTATGGTTCTTAACCCTAAGAAACTCCATTTTTTCACTCATATCAGTTGAAAAACAAGGTTTAACTAATTTATATTAATCATGTCTATGTGTTTAATGATTATACCTTCTATCTTTTCTTTTCTTTCTATGCTATGCTAGATCTTGTGCTTTTTATATATGATTGTACGAAAGCTATAATGTGAGTTTTTGTGTTTGTTGTTTCTTGCCTTGATGTGTGTGTACGTTAGGATCTAGAAAATCAGACTTAGATCTTCATATCTTAACTATTGATTTGTCTAGGGAAACGTAAGTCATAGATGATGCCTCAATGATTCGATCCTTACTGTGTGCATGGTCTGAAGACAACATTATGACCCACAATATGTGATACACAAATAAAACTGGAAGTAACCTTTTAACCTTAAGTAGAGATAAAACCGTCCGTATCTTAATCTCCCTTTAACACAGTGGAAGACAATATTAGAAGTCGTAGCAATACTCGATTGTTATTATTTCACCATTCTATTGTTTAAATAATGAAAACTCAATCATGGTGGTGGTCAAAGAGAGCTGTGAATGGTTAGGTCTCGAATCTAATACTTATTATTTGATTTTCTATTTTGAAATTTATTAAACAAAACTTTTAATTGTGTTACAAAGACGATATACTTGAACGAGAGAGCATGAAGCATACATGATAAATATGGAAATCATAAATTAAACGTTTTATTCACTACTAATAATAAAAAATTTACATGCTTGTATTATTTCACAAAAGAATTAAGTACGTCCTGGCGGTGGTGGTGGAAGGTGGCAGTTCGTAGGTGGTGTTGGTGGTGGTGGTGATGGTGGCGGTGAAAGGAATATACGAAAGTTCCTTGGTTTGCTTAACTTAGTGCGGGTGGTGGTGAAAATCTGCGAACTGTACGGAAACTTGGATATGTTGTGTGTATGGGTAAGGATGGCGGCGGTGGTGGAGGTGGTGGATAAACGAACTTATAATGCGGATTTTGGCTGAGCTTAGGCGCCGGTGGTGGTTTCGGTAGCTTTCTTAGCATTCTGCCCCGGCCGAAATATACATCTCCTGGAAACTAAAATTTTCATCACTCTGGTTAAACTTAGTAGATGATCTTTCTTTAAGAAAGGATGCGAGCTGAGATAATAAGGTTACCTACCTAGAGGTGTTTCGAATTAAGCAGATTTTGCTTGAAAGACATGATCAAGAATCAAAATTACCAGCAATAGAGCTATAATTAGAATTGGCTTCATAACAATAGCTGGATCCTTTGTATGATATTTATTCGAATGGTCCTTTATATGAATGAAAAAAGATATGCGAATAATAAATTCTTGTGGGGGCAATTGCCACACGGCCCTAGAACTTTCAATGCAGCGTTAGGCTGGACTAATATTCAATACAGTACACAAGGCTACCCATAACAAAAGTTTAGTGTGACTTTGCCACATAAGCGTTTTCTATCTTCCGACCTACTACGACCTATTTGTCTTAATAAGGCGACCTATTTGCCTCAATAAGACGACTTATACGACCAAATTTAATTTTTTATATATATTTAATTTTTTACAAATAATTATTTAAATAAAATAAAAATTATTACAATAATATTTATATACTAATTAAATATTGCTAAAAAAATAAATAAAAATTAGTTAATTAAAGATAAAAAGGGTAAAATACATTATTTAAAACTAATTTTAAAAATTGTCAAATTAATATATGTTGTAAGGAATTAAAAAAAAACTCAATATATTAAATTTTGGAATTTTTTATAAATTTTATCTTATTAAAATATAATTTAAACTAAATAAATTTAATTTAAAGAATAAAAAGAATACAAATAAAGAGAAAAGAAGCTGAAAGAGATTGCACAAGTAGATCGCACCTAGAGTCGAATGTGGTTAGTCGAACTCGTCGACTCGGTCGCTGCACAGGCCGACCGAGTTCGACGTCAGTCGCGAACGTATCAATCGACCTACGTTGCGGATAGCCTCATATGTTGACATATAAAGAACATATAAGTTATATATACCGGGTTATTGCATTATAATTTTTGGTTGCTAACATGGATTTTATTTGGTCGTCAACAACGTACATGGTAGATATAAATGCAATGTTAAACCTAACTACATGCATGCTGTCATAAATAGAATATCTAACTCAAAACGTCAACAATAAATGTCTAAAAATAGAAAGTTTTTGATCCCACATCACTTCTACGAACCAAAGTTGGACTTTTTGCTTCATTATCATAAATTTTGATCATATACAGCTTGGTGTTGAGTAACCATTATGTTTGTCATATAAAAAATGTAGTTACGGCTCTCCTATATGCATGCCTCATATTTTTAGGAAATTTCACTTTTCATTAAAATATCGGAACATCAAATTTTATCATTAAATTGCTTGGATTCTATAATAAGGAAGAACACAAACCTAACATAAAGTTGTTTGAAGAATACAAATAAATGATCCAATTATGGGGTTTTAAACAATTCGAGCTACTTTGAAAACAGTTTTTTGGATGTATTAATATGCATTTCATAATAGTTAGTTGTATACTTGAAGAAATCTGTAAAGTACAGTAAAACCGGACACATATTGTACGGATAACCATGCATAATATTAGTACTAAAAACACATGTAAGACTTTGACGAAAGGTGGGCGAACCCAACCAAAGACTTTTTAGGCTACGGAAGCAACACAAATATATTTTTGGGTGTTGCATATACTAAAAAGAGTAATATTTTTGAAAAAAATTACATATTAGTAGCTCTAAATAGGGTGTGGCATGTGCAATACCCGTTTTCATGTGGGTTTGTCTTTTGTTGCATATGATCATTTATATGTGGGTATGTCGTGAGCAGTCTTTCGAATATGATCAAGAATTAGTTTAACTTTCAGATTGAGTTGTAAAATATTTGCTTTGATGCAATTTGTCGTATACAAGACTGGTCGGATCCTAAAATTTCATGTAAAAACACCATGTAATCTCTTTTTCCCCTAGCATCTTGCTAGTGTGTTAATCAAATCGCCGTTCAAAAAAAAAAAAACAAGACTGGTTCATTAGATTTAGAATAAAGCTAGATTATACACCTTATTCTCTAAACTAAGGTTTTAGTCATACTTTGTCGGCATAACACATGTTCATTAATATTTCTCTCTTATTGATAAAAAAAAAGATGCTAACCGATAAAGAACAACAGAGAATCCAAATAATACTTCCAACAACATGATTAATTACAGCCCTAGGAGGTTTGTGGCAGCAGATACGATCTTGAAGGTTGAAGAACCGCTAAACCAGTATGATAAGTTCATCTTAGCTTATGTGTTCGTGGCGGTGGAGGTGGATACAGGGGAATGATAGGAGGATTATACTGAACATTTGGCCTTAGGTTTGGAGCAGGCGGTGCTTTTGACCGTGTTCTAAGCTCTCTGCGATTACCTGAAATTAAAATAACATTACTTCAGCTCAATTCAAAATCATTGCTAGTAACATTTAACGTCGTTACAAGATGATCTAAACATCAATGAGAAAACATAAAAACTAAACAAAAGTACCTTGATTTGGACCAAATGATTCAGAACTTGCTTGAATAACATGATTAAACATCATAATCACAAGCAATATTATAACCACTCGTTTTGTTATAGTATTTTTCTTCATAGCTAGTGTTTTTATTATATGTTTAAATGTTTCTTCACTTAAAATTTATATAAAAAGAGCTAACTAATTTTCTTGGAAAGAATGTTTAAATCATCGTAAAAGTCATCTAGTGCTTTTGGCCAACCACATATTACAGTTCACATGAAGGTCTTGTCAACTTTTATGCTATCAATTTTTCCTTGTTCACACGACAAAAATACACAAATAAAATTTTAACCTACACGTCGCATGTCATTTTTAATATCATTTTACACTTTTATATAAGTTTAAAATAAAGAGTAAAATACAGATATGGTTATTGTGGTTTATCAATTTTGCAAATATCCTATTTGATCTTTTGAAATTACAGACACCCTACCAGTAGAATAGTTTGAGTCCTTTTTAATACTTTGACTTAACGAATGTTATATGTTGACCGTTACTATGGTTTAATCAAAGGACAAAATTTTCTTATCTATATTTTACAATTACGTATTCTATCTAATTTATACCTGGCTATTTCTTAAAGTCCGGTCCATAACAACAAAAATTACAAATGACGATTTGTATATCCTAATACATACACTTTTTAACTTTTTTGTCAATTTAAAATACATAACGATAATTATAAATTGCAAACTCCGCTTGTCAATTTGTATGCATCATTTAAACCGTTTATAATGAGATTGCATCGACAGTAACTATTTCTCAAAGTTGGTACCGAATGCTAGCAAATGAAGTCATACCGACATTAGGGTGACACTGTTAGTTCAGTCATGTTAGGATTAAGGGGTTGCTTATTCAAAGGGAAACATCAACAAACAAACATCAACATAAGAACATAATCAAAAAGATCAGAACATAAGGTGTTTGGGAACAAAAACTAGTATTCTTATTATCAAAATAGGGGTTACAGATACATGTTTCTAATAGGCCTTATATAAGATTACAAACCGACATACAAAACTTATATGCAAAGAAACTTAATACTTAAGTATTACCAAAATGTATAAACTACCCTTGGACCAAAGTCAAACTTATAACAATCTCCACCTTGACTTTAGTTCCTAAATGACACCGAAGATTCCAAATCAAACTCAAAGTTCCAAACGCTAGCGAAACTAGCCTAATTCAAACAAACGATCGAATCCGAAAACGATCCAAACCAAAACCAACCAAATCAAATGCCGACGTCTTCAAATACGAACAACAACCAAATGTTAACTGACAAATTTCAAACTCGGCCAACCAAATGTTAACCGACAAATTTCAAACTCGGCCAACCAAACAACCAAATCGGCTCAAACGATCTTCAAGAAAGACAACCAAATTCGGGCAACCAAATTCCAAACGCCGGACAAACGAAGAACCAAAATTTCCAAATTTCAAATTGCAAATGATCGAACAAACTTCAAACGACATGATGATAATCAAGTCTTCAAAACACCAAATCGATCTTAAAAGTCCAAATACCAAATTCAAATTCTAATGGTCCACTTATATAATAATAATTACGACCGAAGTACCAAATTCAAAGCACATCGCATTCGGAACCCGCGTAGCATGAGTCGTCTTTAGGAGTAACCGCTACCCGAGCGTTTTCCTTTAGTTTAGGACAATCAAACTTACAATGACCTTCCTCATGGCAATAGTTGCAAATATTTCTCGGATTAGGACCTGGAGAACTCGACGATGCTCCACCTTTTCCTTTACCTCTTTCAAACCGATATCAACCCCTATCATGACTTGTGGTCAATAAACCCATGGCTTGGGGCTCATAACCATAACCACTGTCGGATGCTTGTTGGCGAAGTTCTCTTGAATGCAAACTAGATCTAACATCTTCTAGAGTGATAGTGTCTTTACCAACAACGAATGAGCTAACGAAACTTTCAAACGAAGGAGGTAACGACACTAGAAGAACAAGTGCCGCATCTTTATCTTCAATCTTCACTTCAACATTCTTCAAATCCATCAAGATTGAATTCAACGAATCAAGATGCTCTTTCAATGACGAACCTTCTTTCATTCGAAGCGAGAACATACGTTTTTTCAACAATAACTTATTCGTCAACGACTTTGTCATATACAACTTTTCTAACTTCTTCCATACACCGGCAGCCGTTTCCGCATTAACAACCTCGTAAAGAACCTCATCCGATAAAGAGAGCAAAATAGTGGAATGAGCCTTTTCATCTAGTAAACTATATTTGGCATCGGTCATATCAGCCGGTTTAGGACCAGCCAGAGGTGCCCATAGACCTTGTTGTTTCAATAAGGATCGCATTTTAATTCGCCATAAACTAAAATTAGTTTTCCCATTAAACTTCTCAATAGTAACCAATGATGATTGAGAAGACATAACTTGTTCAAATGGGTTCTCTAGTTTACTAATATTCTAAACTAATGTTCTGATGTCTAACAAAAGCCCCCCACAACAAACACCAAATTCAGATCCTAAACCTCAATTAACGAACACCTTCGATCTATCAAATACGCGGAGGCAACAAAAGGATTTACAACGAACCTGATGTTTCCAGAATCGGCAGCAACCACCGCACACCAAACAAAGATTCAAAGGATATCAAGAAAGTGATTCTTCAAACCAACCAGAAGGTGAAGCGGATTCAATAAATTAGGAAACCTAAAACAAAACCCCTACCCAATTACAGCTTGCTTCAAAGATCGAATGGCTCTCTAATACCAATTTGTTAGGATTAAGGGGTTGCTTATTCAAAGGAAAACATCAACAAACAAACATCAACATAAGAACATAATAAAAAAGATCAGAATATAAGGTGTTTGGGAACAAAAACTAGTATTCTTATTATCAAAATAGGGGTTACACATACATGTTTCTAGTAGGCCTTATATAAGATTACAAACCGACATACAAAACTTATATGCAAAGAAACTTAATACTTAAGTACTACCAAAATGTCTAAACTACACTTGGACCAAAAGTCAAACTTATAACAAGTCACCGAGTCCAAGCAAGGATACAAAATTTCATGGATCATGGATTCTAATCATAAGCGTGTAGAATGTGCATCCAGCAGCATACTGTTGGGACACTTTGATATTTAACAATACAAAAAAAGTTAAGAAGTATATGGATTAGAATATACAAAGCGTCAATTGTAATTTTTGTTGTTATAGATGTAGCTCTAAAAAATAGTCGGGTATAAATTAGATATTGTAAAAAGAATAGAATAAATAATTTTGTCATTTGGTTAAACCATGGCAACGGTCAACACATAACCTCCGTTAAGTCAATGTATCAAAATGGACTCAAAGTATCCTCATAGGTATGATGTTTGCACTTTCAAAAGATCAGGTATGATATATGCAAAATTGACATATCAGAGTGACCATATTTTCATTTTACTCTTAAAATAAATCAAGTATGGTTTTCGCTCAATTTTTGGTTACGGTTTAAACGTTTAAATAAATAAAATGAACTTCATCTTCATCGATTCGTTCTTATATGCAACATGCACGTTAACTAATTACTCAAATGTTCATAAGTTTTGATTCAGTTTGATAAAAGAAGATACATCATAAGTCAACTCATTATTACTCCTACAAAAGAGAGTTTTATTAGTTTCATTTTAATTATAACTCAAATGTTCATAAGTTTTGATTCAGTTTGATAGCATATATTATTAAAGACCGCATTTAGGCATTTAGTACGTTTGGTCCTTCTATAGCTCGATGTCATAGTATTTGAATAATCCAACCACGTCTATGGCCATATCATACGAAAAGGCTAGGTACAAGAATATTACAACAAACGAAAATCCAAACAGTATTACTTATTACACCAACCTATTATACGTATTCCATAAATAGGGGCTTCAAACTATAAATAGTAAGCCAAACGAAGCAAGCCATGGGGTTTATGGCGGTGGTGAAAGACTTGCTATATAAAAATTACGAACACGACTTAGTTACGTGTCGCTGGTGGTGGTGGAGGTGTTCGCCTTGGGGGTACCTTATAATGAATCCTGTCTCTTAGCCTAGGAGATGGTGGTGCTCGTTTCAGAATTCTAAGCTCTCTACGACTACATGAGATTTAAATGCAATCACACTATGTAAACTCGGAATCAATGTTAGTACCACCGTTAATATAACTTAAATAAACACCTACTAAAAATGATTAAAAAATACGAGAACGTGTGGTTGTACCTTGATTTGGATAAATTAAATTCGATCTTGCTTGAGTAACATGATCAAGCATAAGAATCACAAACATTAGTATAACCACTCGTTGAGCTAAAATGTTTTTCTTTATAATGTTATTTTTTAATATGTTTAGATGTTCCTTTACTTGAACTTATATCAAGAATATTCAGAAGTTGTGGTAGACTCAAGAAAATGACGTCACAAATTGCCTTCCACATGTTATAGTTGACTTAAATGTCGTGTTAATATCACTTGCATCCAAATTTCTTCTCGCCGGTGCTATTTTTCATGCAAACGGACAATTAAGTTGACGTTTTTTAAGTTCAGGATAATCAACATACTGTTTTTGCCCCTTTCTATAACCACTTCAAATGTACGTGTAAGCTGCATTCGCAGCAGCGCTCCGTAAGGGTGAGTGAGACCGAGGTCACGGGTGACCCTGTTAAATGGGTGTTCGCTCACGCGTGAGGTGAGGGGGAGAAAAAAATCTCACAACAATGATACCTTTACTACTCGGGTTTTGTGCAAAAATTGGTCTACCAGCTTCAGTGTGTGTATTTGTTTGTTTCATCACTAGTACAAAAAAGTCCATGGAGAGTGGTCCAAAAAGGCAATGGAGAATGGTTTTGTAGGACGTCTCTATGTGGAGGATCTCCTTGCTCGAAACATAAATAGACTGGTTTTTAAACTAGTCTCTATTAAAAGAATCAACACTGGTTATCTTCATAAAAACAAGTCTCTTTAGAGATTGGTCTCCATACTAATCTCCAGAAAGCAGTCTTTTTAAGAGCATCTAACCAGTCTTTTTATGGAGTAAAAAAATATGTTTTTTTCTAAAAACCAGTCTCTTTTTAATTAATTTTTTTTTTAAATTTGGAATTTTTATTAAATTCCAAATTTTACAAATTTAACCATCTACAATGAAATAATGTAAATACAAGAATTCTATAAAAAACTAAATTAAAGGACTTGAATTGTCATAAACAACAAATGTATGTAAATAAAGACAACTTTATTAATTGGAAGGATTAAAATTGTCAAATACATATTTCGAATCAAATTTGTTTTTATTTAACTTGTCGCTAGAATGTGAACCAAGCTCCAACAATCGCGTTCAACCACAAACCACCATGAATTTCAATCGTGCCCGGTACTTTAATCGTTGCAATCCCGCGTCTAAACGCACCCGAATCTAATAATCAGCAAACCAAACACCCCTTTATAACTTTTTTGCTAACCCCAAACACCCCCGTAAAGCCTGTTGGTAATCACCAAACTCACCCGCTGCGTTTCTGCCCGAACCAAACCAACACTCCCGTTACTCGTTGCTGTTCTGCAGTCCCAAACGCACCCGCATTGCTGTTAACAGCAGATCCAAACAGCCTTTTTCTGTATGTTAACAGCAGATCCAAACAACCCCTTTTCTGCCAATTTTGCTTCTCTCGTTTTCTTTTTTCTTTGTAAAATCCAATCCAAACCTAGTCATTAACATCATTGTCGTCTTATGCAAACTCAAATATCCTATATCTGGCATAAAATAATAGTAAAAATAAATACTTTGTAAAAAAGTAAAAAACATAATAGTATTAACAAAGTTGTTTAAAGTGAATGCGCAATAAACCTGCAAATGAAGATGTAAAGATTCTGTATGGAGGCGCTTCTCATAATATCATGCATAGACACTTGTTTATCTGCGGATCATCTATCACTTTCTTCTCTGTTGAGTTAAACAAAGATAGTTAAGGTATTTATACACTATGACCTTAAAGGTCAACCTATTTCGTACAGTTTGCAAAGATAGTCGGCTGTAGGGTCTCGGCAGTTGTAGTGTTGCGTAGGTGGGAGGCCACGACGGCAGATATGGTGGATCTTGTTATATATGGTGGCGGCCGGAGATATTGATAGTGATGATGGAGGTGGTTGCGAGAGTGGTTACAGAGTGGTGATGGAATAGTAACGGTGATGGTGGTTTCGGAGTGACGGATGGCAACCGGATAAAGAAGACAGCCGTGTGATGATGGTATATGGGGTGGTGTAGTACCGACAACCGACGGAAGACGACGGCGGCTGGATGAGCATGTTGTCGGAAAAACATTGGGGGCGCCGGAAATGCTTATAGAATGCAGTGTGTTTTTTTGTCTATGCTAGGGTTTATAAAATGAGTCTAACCCTAATCTCAAAATTATATACTTGAAAAAAAGTTATAGAAATGATATGGAAGGTGGTGATTAGTTAAAGGTATATTTTGTAACTTCATTTGAAGGGCTTGTGATGTAAATATTTTTATACTTTGTTACTTTTGAATTTGTAGGTAATTCTTAATCATATGTATTTACTTTGTTACTTTTGAATTTGTAGGAACTGGTTACGAAGATGTCCGAGTGTGGTTGACTGCATATGTAGAAGTTGAAACATTAGATGAGGAGGATGATTCTGGTGATGAGGTCGTAGAAGTTATTTATCTTAGTTCGGGCGAATCTGATGTTGAACGCGATGAAAATGAACAACATGAAGATAAATAAGACGAGGACTAGGACGCGGATTCCGATGATGAGACATAGACTCCAAAAAAACTAGAAGAAAAAAAATTATGATTTTAAGTTTAAAAAAAATTATGATTTTAAGTATGTACCGTTTAGTCCTTATGATTTGAAATTTTAAAAAAAATTAACCACAATCTATTAAAATAAAACAAGACTAGTTTTTTAAAAAGCAATGTCTTAAAATGTGTAAAAACACTGGTTTTTTTTATAAAAAACGGTGTCCATAAAACAAACACATAGAGACATGTTGTTACGTAAAAACCAGTGTCTTTACTTTTATAAAAAAGACTTGTTGCATCTTAAAAACCGGTTTCTTTAGAATTCACATTATGGAGACAGGTTTTTTTCAAGAAAACCAGTTTCCATGCATTCCCTTCCCACCAGTTTTGGTCATAAAGACATGTTTTTTCATAACTAGTTTTTTTAAAGGGTCTCTTTAGCGTTTTGTGTAGTAGTGCATGTATATGTTTTTGTTGAGATTTTGGGCCAGCTAAAGAAGATGGTGGATATATATGTTTTTATTATGAAACGAGTTTTTTTAGATTTTGAGCCTAATGTTCTATTTAGTTAAATAATTTTATTAATGCAATGTAATATTTTTAAATTTTAACGTAATGTTTTTAATCATGAATTATTAAAAGTATAATTATTAATAATAAAAAATTTGTTCAGTGAGGGTGTCCGGTGACTGATAAGACTGAATTGTGAGAAGGGTAAGGTAAAAATAGAAGAAATATACCTGGTGAGAGGATTTTTTTACGGTGACTGATAAAAACAGTCTAAGTAGTGATCTCTTAACCCGAAATCCTTTTGTCAATAGTTCGAATGATACAGTAGGATTGTAATGTATAGAAATAGAATACAGTAGTTCTTTTCATTAACAATAATAGTTAGTCCTTCAAATCATGTTTTATTCAACGAGTTGCTAAATAGAGACGAGTCAACTCATTATTACAAAAGAAAGTTAAGCTTATAAATACATAGAAACCACACGATATCATATTTTTTTGGTGGCGGTGACGACACTTATTGCTGTGGAAGAACCACAATACCATTATTTTGAGTTTAACGTAGCTTATATGTTGGCGGTGGTGGAGGTGGATATCGGGGTGGAGGCGGGGAGAACCCGATATTTGGCCTCATGATAGGAGGCGGTGGCGCTCTTTTCTTTATTCTAAGCTCTCTACGAATACCTGAAAATTTAACTAGATAGTCTAGTTAAATGTTGATTTAACTAGATAATCGGTAAGAATTTAATCTGCACATCTATGATAAATAAATGAATAAACACAAGTACGTATTATTTGTACCTTGACTTGGATCAAATACATTCGAGCTTGCTTGAGCAAAATGATCAAACATCAAAATCGCTAGAAGTATAATCACTCCTTTCACTAAAGTATTTTTCTTCATAATGTTGATTTTGATATCTTCAAATGTACTTCATTCACTTGAAATATATATCAAGAAAATTGAATATTTAATTTGTTGTAGGGCAAATGCTCTTGTTCGTAGGAAATTTCTTTCCATATCTAGATTGACTTAATCAAAGGTGTTTGGTTTGTATATCTAGTTTGAAAATTAGACAAATTGTTTTCACTTTTTTAAGTGATTATACAATTAAAGTCATATGGGCCACAATGAAGCCTTTTATGATGACTTGCGATGGGTTTCTGTTAATATTGATAACAGAGTTGAAATGAATGTAAACTTAATTTTCATATAACCAATGAATCAATTTTATACATTTAAACTTAATTTAACATATAACCTAGAATCAATTTTATACATTTAAACCTAATTTTCATCTTTTTTTTAAAACTTAAATATTTTAGAAACGATAAATCATCGGGCGACAAAAATAATTTTATACATTTAAACTTAATTTTCATCTTTTTTTTTAAAACTTAAATATTTTAGAAACGATAAATCATCGGGCAACAAAAAATATACTACTAAATGAGAATTAAATTATTTTTTTTTGAGAAAATCATATATCATTCGTATCACAAATCATATATTATTTTCTAAAATCATATATAATTTCCCAAAATCATATATAATTTTATAAAATGATATATAGTTTGAGAAAATCATATATGAATCATATACGATTCGTGATACGAATCATATATAATTTCAGAAAATCTTATATCATTCGGGATATGAATCATATATGATTTTCTCAAACAAAAAAAGGTTCGTCGAAAGTTGTTGTAGGCTAATAAAATAACGCACTAATTGAATCTGTTGATTCCAATGTATGCCATAAACAATCTTTCAATTGTCGTTAATTCTACAAGAATACTGATAATTAGGCAATTTATAGCACAAATGATGCCAAAAATAGATTTCGTATATTTCTTGTATTTCTTTAACGGATTATCCCATGACTTAGTACAACCCTTAAATAAGGATGTGGAATCGAAATAAACCCTAAAATTTAAATGGGCTAGACCTAAGCTCAAAAACAAAATCCAATAAAATGTGAAAAATTCATGAAAATGCAAATATCTCATAAGATATAGTGTTTCGGGCCTGTAAATTTCCGTAACCCAACAATGTTAGGTTAGAGATACGTTCCCTTTGTTTTCACCTTCGGTTCGCTTGGTCCCGGGCCTAAAACGGGCTCCTGTAATTGGGTTGGTTCTTCTACACTTGGACCTCCATCATTCCCCTGGGTAAACAAAATTTCGTCCTCGAATTCACAGCAAGATCATCATCAGAAGACTCGCCATAATAAGGCAACAAGTGTTTTACATTGAAGTCATTAGAACAACGAATACGGCTTGGTAAATTCAAACGGTATGCATTGGGATTTATTTTATCTACAATCTCCAGTGGACCAATCTTCTTAGTTGATAATTATTATACTCTCCAACTGAAAAACGATCCTTAGTCAAAACATCCTATACAAAGTCACCTTCTTCAAAATCAATGTTCCTTCGCTTTTGATCCGCAACTTGCTTGTACTTGGAGTTGGCTCGAACCAAGTTGTCATGAAAAACTTAATGAACATCATGCAACCCTCCAACAAAATCCTGCACTTTATAGCTAAGCTTTGCGTGACTGCTTCGGCGTACTACATTTGGTAAGAGCGCAACTAGAGGCTTTTTAAAGGCTCGAAAAGATTTGTACAACATATTCTTGATTGTATTTCTTCTGTTGTTCGTCTCAAGTTGGTGTCAATCAAATTAAAGAAGTCTAAGGTTGGGGTCCGTATGGCCAGGCTGTGGGACCTTTGGGAGGGTATATTCGTCAAATTGTTATGTTTAGAGTTAGTTGTTTATGCAACATTAGGTGGTCTTTTTTCTATTGGTGTTCTTGGATATGTAATAGCTAGTTAGAGATCAAATTTCATGTCATTTGATTTGTTGGTGTTTCAAGCGTAGCTTGAGGTTAATGTAATTACACTAATTACCTTAAAGTATTAAGTCTTATTAATTAATCCGTGTTAAACATTTTAACTTATTAATTAACTACCGTTAAGTATACACTTTTATCAAACTAAGATTACACAATAAATATAGCCATATTATATCGTATAACTTAATAAAAGATGATCTCGATGTCTAAATGTGTGACCCCTTAGGCCCACGTACTCCGGGCCGTATAAAATACTATCTATGACTTACGCACAACCCAACACTTGTAACGCCTCTTGATCAAGAAGTAGTTGACGTTCTTGTTCCTCGGTAAGATAAAATTCTTCATTTATGTCATGTTCATCATCTTGAGTTGGTTGAGTTGATGAACCACCTACATAAATTTCTGAGCTGCATTTGGGATTTGTGTAAAATTATAGATGGGTCGATTTAAGTGGTTCCTCGGGTGTCGCAGGATTGTTCAGGATTGTTGCGAGTAGCTTTGCGTTTGTTTCATTTGGTACTCATGGATGGATATGTTGTGTGTGTGGAGTAAATATGGGAATGCGCAATGACTACTGAAAAGAGAAAATTGAAAAACTAACCGTTGAAACAAATTTGATAACTAGTCGTTGGAATAACTTTTAAAATTAAACTACAGTACGAAAATAGAGAAATACAATAAGGAACTAAAGAAGTAGAATACGAAATTTATAAAATACAACATAATCATTCTAATCGTGTTTTTCATGAAGCCAAACGAATTTAGTTTCTATTTGTCGTTCGATTTTATCTGCCTTTTGAAACAATGCGTTATGCATCTCGTAATCTTTGTTTGATTCTTGTTTCAAAAAAGTATCGATTAGAGCACGAATCTTTTTAGGAATATCATTGCATTTCCCATATGCTTTATGCAGATCATCTTTAGCTATGAAGCCTATTTCAAATGTCATGGCTAACTCCATCATCGCTTTTTGACGAACGACATCTTCGTAAGTTAGTTTTTAACTAAGTTTCGATTTCGTCAATAGTATACGAAATTGAACAAGCCATATTTTATCAGTGAAATAAATTTTTAATATAAAATAGATAAGTGTATTGGGTATTTATTGGGGTAAAGTGTTAAGATTTTAAAAATAAAATGTTTTTTAATTATAAACGAAAAAATAAGAAAAAGTGAAATGGCCGAAGTTGTCGTCTGGTGGATTGAGTTTGTTGGGCCGGCCGATTCGACTCGGTTGCCGCAACGCGGTCGACCGAGTTCGATACCAGTCAACCGAAGCTCGACCGATATTGTTGTGGGTAGTCTAATACAGTGGTGTTTTAACCCGAGAAGCTAAAAATAATCACGACACATGCATACATAGATTCTAGTGCATACTTTAATTTTAAGTTCTGGATCTACACTTAGTAGTGATGATTAAACAATTTTTAACTAAAAATTTGTGAAATATTGGTGATGCGAAACTAATATGAATAAGAAAATGATTGAAATAACTTATCCATGTAATTAAATTTATTTCTGATAAGTTTGTGATATGTGTTGCACTTAATCTCACTTTTCTTATTTACCATTGATTTTGTCAAATTAGACACACAAACTAGTCACGTTCATACGAAAACATATACCGTAATTTATACTACGAGAGCAAAGCTCTCCTATGTACACAAGGACGAAGCCAGAGGGTGTCTCGTGGGTGTCCGGGATACCTTTGAATTTTTTCGAAATAGTTTTAATTATTGAAAATACATCGTTTTTTCTTAAATGAATCTAAAATGCACTATGTCTATCGAATTGTGTTTTCACTCTTTGTCTTAATTCACTTTTTAACTATCTTAGTATTACGGTTAAAAACATTTAATGCACCCGATCTTATATTACGGTTAAAAACATTTAACTATCTTATATTACGGTTAAAAACATTTCATGCATTGAAAATCAGCATGTGTTTATTCCTTTTGCATTTGATACCTTCGGTTTCCTTGCACCTGACAACTAAATCCACAGATGTGGTTTTTCATAAAATTAGTTTCGTTATTCAAAAAGGACTTGTGGCGCAACTTGTTACTCGCTTGCCTTCTATATCTGTGTAATTAAATATGAAGCACGATTGTACAAAACATGATTGGTGCGAGTTCCTAAAATGACATTTTCGGAAGATCTGCTATTAAAAATATAAATTCCAATTTGTTTGCATCAAGGCACCAGTGGTCTAGGGGTAGAATAGTACCCTGCCACGGTACAGACCCTGGTTCGATTCCCGGTTGGTGCACATTTAGCTGTGATGATAAGCCTTTGCCATGGTTGGGTCCATTGCACATCATCCCTTAAATTGTATGAAACATGGCCAATTCTGAGCTTTAATTTTTTCTACAACTTCAGTTCCGTGATTCGTTTTTTTTCAAGTTTACTAGTTCTTCGAAGTATACGCTGATGACTCGTCGTTAATACCATGTCAGACGACGTGTACAAAATATGAGTTCTACAATCAAAATGTGGAATTTAGTTCAAAATAAAATAAATTTTGCACATAACTGAATGCAGTCACAATTTGTTTGCATCGATGGATTCACAGTAGCATGATTTAGTAATCTTTTACTGGGAAGTATAATAACAAAGCACCAATTAGTTTGCATCGAGGCACCAGTGGTCTATTAGATGGGGAAAGCGCATCCGTAGTCGCAGCCTTGGGAGGTTTGACAAGGCACCCTCAATGGGACCTCAATCAAATGGTCCTTGTTTTCGTCCTAACGATGATTACATGGATTTGAGAGTAAAAGTGATGGTGGTTACACCTGAAATAATCTGCCATTACTCTTTATGGTTCAGTATAACATGTTTTAAAAGTTCCATGAACATGTTAAGTAGAAGTTATGCTGATGCCACTCTTCTCATTTTAACTGACACCATAAGAAGTCTGCAATAAATCTCTATGACTGGTTTGTTCTCTTACAGTTACTAATTTTCCGGGTTCTTCACATAGTAATTCATTTTGGGCCGGTTTAGGTTGTTGATCGACAACATCAAAGCCGTTAGTGTTAATTGACACTTGATTTAGGTTCAGAAAGTGATACTACATGTTGCAGAAAAAGTTGATATATTTGCCACAATATAAATGGCAACCATGAACACAGTTAACATACAGGGTACGATTTTCAACGAACTTTTAATTTCATTAAGAAATACTGAACGATAGTAACATACATCTAATCGAAGGAAATAAAAACGTACAAAAGTAGAACTATTTCATTTATTAAGCCTGCACTGGAATTTGATTAAAGCTAAATCGATGTTCTTGGCTTGCTTCATATGCATTCATAAATGTAGAAGACTCTAACGAATTCACCCTTTCCTGAAAGAACAAAGATTCAGTGAGTGGGAGTTGCCAATCTAATGTTCATATCGACAGATCATAGAGTAAAAGTTAAATACAATGATATATATTTCGTAAAAACTTGTATATCTACAATATATCTCTTGGAAGCAAGACGAGCAAAGACAGAGCTAAGGCGAGGTCATAGGTTTTAAAGGCACCTTACTCGATCAATGACAAGTGCAAATGATGAGAGTCAGACCAGACCACATTTAACAAGGTAGTACATGCTCTGTTATCAGCATAAGTGACAACTTCAATTGCATAACAGCCTTTTTAGCCTCTACTAATCCACACGAATTTAAACATTAGCAGTGGCATATTACTCCCACCACTTTACGCATCTTCACAAATTTTCAAACTAGTGTTACATATTAGCTCAATGCAATCATTACACAACGTTAAGAATAATTTATTAGCACCGAAATAATTACCGTGTCCATGTAACATTTCATCTACTTTATTTATACTTGGGTCGGTGAACAAGTTAAGGCTATTTATAACTAACCGTAAAACAAAACAGAGTTGGAAGAGAAATTTCACCTTACTTCTCATTAGTATCAACAAGGGTTAAAGGCGAAACCAAGCTCTCAACAACAATGAGAGCGTCATCAAATCTAAAGTCTTGAATAAGTGAGACAGAACTATCTCTTAAATCGTAGATAACCAATCCCTTATTACGATGAAATAACACTCTCCTGTCAATTGAAATAAACAAAGGAACGGGTGATTCGCTAATCCAATCATTACTCAGATATGGGAAAGAAGCCATCTTAGTCCACGAATCTTTCACTCCATAAACCTTCATTACCCATAAGTCCGCACGACTTTCGCCATAATAAAAAAGCCCACACAAGCATCCTCCCAAAACCCCCAAAGTGAGCAATTTCGTCTCAGCTTCATCATACTCAAATAGCACAACTTCTCCGTAAGTCTCTTTTGCTAAATCGAGAGAAACTATCCTAGGCGTCTCTGTAAAATCATCTTCGTCTAGTGAATCATCATCATAAACAACCCAGTGCAAAGCACCATTTAAAAAAACACCACAGCCATCCTCCGGATATAAGCACTCCTTAGGAAAATCACCTATATTTTTCCACTTTGCAGTTTTCAGAGAGTATATATGCGTCGCCGGTGCAACATCAATAGCATCCACGTGTGAATCATATATTTGAGCAAATTCAACAATTTTGAAATCGTCAGTAGATTCATCATACCCAAAAGAATACCATTTACGCTCACCGGTACTCTTACCAGATGATAACCCACTCCATAACATTCTAGTACCAGGGTTATACACATACAGCTCAAAACAAAAATAATGATCAACAAAAAGGCACATTAATCCATTACAAGACCCCGCTATCCAAATCGCATGAGGACCGAATCGTCGAAATGGATTTTCAACTAGTGTCGCATGATTGGCAGATTTATGAAACAATATATTAGAAAGCGAGCTAACTTTGAGAGTGGTTGTTCGTTGGAAAGAGACAAGCCTAAGATTGTCGGTACTAGATAAAGTAAAATGTGTTTTAATGAAATGATTGTCGGAGATTAGCAAACAGACTTACATCGTAACAAAAGCTTTTAAGTTTTAACAATGTTTCAACTGGGCTGGGCTGGGCTGGGATGGACTGGGCTGGGCTAACAAATAAGTTGTTCGGTAAGAGTATGTGATTGCTTATGCTAACAGTTACTCCGTATGATTATTTAATTTGTGAGTACATAATACAATCGGTGTCTGATAATATAGCAAAAGGTGTGGTTTTGAGTCTAAAACCACAAATGCTAGCCATCCTCATAGCGTTCCCCGTGTCGTCCCGTCTTGAGCCGTAGTTGCCAGCCCAAGTGCTTTTGTATTTTACTATTTTCTTTTATATTGTAATTGTGTTTTAGTGGGGTCTATGGGTGCACGACAACTCTAGAAATGTTTCTGACGACCCGGTCATTGCGTTTACCTGTGGTAGTTGTACTCAACTAATGATCTATATGTTTTTACATTTCTTGGTTAAATATACAATAGTCATAATTTAATCTTGCTCGACTAAAAGCTGAGATTTGCCTTGTTCTGACTATTTCCTTTCATCATATGATCGAGGGGAAGGAGTGGTGAGCGTAAGTTGGTTGCTCGAGCCAAAAGTTTTGGCACGAGTCATTTTTTTTGCCTTTACGTGGGGGGAGAAAGTAAGGTTTGTGAAATAAAATGAAGTGATCGACAACATTTGAAAATAGGTTTTAAATTTTTATAGTGTCACTTTCATGAGCTTTCTTTCTTTCATGGGTTGGGTTTGGTGTTCTTGGGTATTAAGACCTGGAACATATACGATGTTAGCTTAAAGTCCAAGCATGTTTATCTCGACTACCCTAATAACATATAAGATATATAAAATGTTGGAAATTTAGTGCAATTGTGGGAACGGGTAATACTTGTAAATGGGTTTGGAGGTACGGAGTGTACACCCATTAAGTCCCTTACCTCCCTGGACTCAATATAGTGGTTGTGATATCAGTAGGAAGCTGCTCCTGGTCAGGAAGTTGCTTCTGGTCAGGAAGTTGCTCCTGGTCAGGAAGTTGCTCCTGGTCAGGAAGCTGCTCCTGGTTAGGACGTTGCTCCTGGTGATGCACAAAGTCTTTGTAACCTCTTTGACCAGTTAATGAGGGTTGAATATTGACTTGATGACCAGATTTCTGGTCATGTAACCACTATACTTTATGAAGGTTATTATGAGATTAATAGGCCGATTAATGCTCTTAATACCTTTGACTAGGAGTTACATTCCTTAAAGGAATAGGATCACTATAAATAGTGATCATATTTTGCATGATGAGATACAGAAACAAGAAACACAGAAACGCATAGAGTTCTTGATTTGTGCCTAAAACAAGAACTAACTCTTGGTTTTATCCCAAGGAGGTATTCGTGTTAACCCAGGCATAGGGTCGAATAATCTTCTTTGGAAAGTGATTACACGACTCCAAGAGATATCCGGTAACCATTCATTGGTACGTAGTTAGGCTATTGATTATCTTCACCCTGTTGGAACGAAATAAACCCCAACAATCAAAGAAGATTATTTTGTGATAATCAATGGCGGCGGCAATGAAGCATATGGTGGCTAACTTCTCCAAACTGGACAAGTTTGAAGGGGTTGATTTTAGGAGATGGCAAAAGAAGATGCACTTTCTTCTTTCTACCATGAACGTGGTGTACGTGTTGACTACTCCTATTCCTGATGGTGGTGATGATGCTACTTTGGAGGAACTGAGGAACAGGAGCAAATGGGAGAATGATGATTATGTGTGTCGCGGCATAATTCTCAATGGTATGTCTGATTCTTTATTTGATATTTACCAAAATGTTGAATCTGCTAAGGAACTATGGGATTCCTTGGAAGCCAAATATATGGCTGAGGATGCATCAAGTAAGAAGTTCCTTGTGAGTGATTTCACAATTTACAAAATGACTGATTCAAGACCAGTCATGGAACAAGACAATGAACTTCTTGGAATACTTGGCAGATTTACACAACATAAAATGAACATGGATGAGACAATTCAGGTCTCGTGTGTCATTGACAAACTACCTCCTTCTTGGAAAGATTTCAAGCACACCTTGAAACATAAGAAGGAGGAGTTAACTCTTGTTGAGTTGGGCAGTCATTTGCGCATTGAGGAATCCCTCAGGGTGCATGAAAGTGATAAGCCAAAGAGCAACAATGTTGATGGTTCATCTGTTGTCAATATGGTGGAGCATAACAACTCCACCAGGTACAATGACAACAAGGGCAAACGTAAGCATCATGATAACACCAAAGCTAATCCTAACAAGAAGTCATCAGTGGCTTGTTGGAAGTGTGGGAAACCTGGACACTTCAAAAGGGATTGCAAAGGTGTTAGCATTGGCAACCAAGCTAATGGATCAGGCACAAAAGGTCAGAATATGTTTAATGAATCTCTCCAGATTTATTATGTTACATATGTATCTGAAGCTTATTTTGTGCAGGATGATGATGTTGCGTGGTGGGTTGACTCTGGAGCAACAGTACATGTGTGTAAAGATAGATGCTGGTTCAAGTCTTATGAGTCAATGAATGATGGATCTATTCTTCACATGGGAAATGAGTCAACAGCCCTAGTGCATGGACGTGGTTGTGTAGATCTTAAATTTAGTTCTGGAAAGATTGTTTCTTTGTTTAATGTTTTGCATGTTCCTAATATTAGGAAGAACTTGGTTTCTAGTAGTGTTTTGAATAATTGTGGTTATAAACAAGTGATTGAATCTAATAAATTTGTTTTATCTAAACATGGTGTGTTTATTGGTTTTGGCTATTTGAGTAATCAAATGTTCAGGCTTAATATTGATTCTAGTATAAATGTTGATTCTGTCCTGATGACTACCACTAAACTGAATGATTCATCACTATGGCATGCTAGACTAGGTCATGTCCACTATAAGAGGATGCAAGATATGTCTAAGGATGGGTTAATTCCAGCTTTTGACATGGACACTGATAAGTGTCAGACTTGTATGCTGAATAAAATTACTAAGAAACCATTTCAGGATGTAAAACGTGTAACTACAGTTTTGGAGCTAATCCATAGTGACCTATGTGATTTGCATGTTACTCCCTTATTAGGGAATAAGAAATACTTGGTAACATTTATTGATGATGCTTCAAGGTTTTGTTATGTCTATTTTTTACATACTAAGGATGAAGCATTAGATAAATTTAAAGTATTTAAAACTGAAGTTGAATTACAACAAGGAGTCCAAATCAAAAGATTTAGGACTGATAGGGGAGGTGAGTACATGAATACTCAGTATTTTCAGTCTGTTGGAATAATCCATGAAACAACTGCCCCCTATACTCCACAACAAAATGGTATATCAGAAAGGAAAAATAGAGTACTAAAAGAGATGGTTAACTCTATGTTGTCCTACTCAGGACTGAGTCAAGGGTTTTGGGGAGAAGCTATGTTAACAGCTTGCTATTTATTAAATAGGGTTCCTAATAAAAGGAACAGGATTACCCCTTATGAACTCTGGATTAAAAGGAAACCAAACTTGAACTACCTCAAAGTTTGGGGTTGTAGGGCTGTTGTAAGACTCCCTGATCCAAAGGTGAAAACCTTGGGTGAAAGAGGCATTGAATGCATCTTTGTTGGATATGCTGAGCATTCCAAGGCTTATAGGTTCTATGTTATTGAACCTAATGATTCAGTTTCAATAAACTCAATCATTGAATCAAGGGATGCTAACTTTGATGAGACTAGGTTCTCATCAGTCCCTAGACCAAGCCTTAGGACTCCTATAGGAGCTGAGGACACTGGTGTTTCAGTGGAACCTGAAAGGGTCACTGATGAGGTTGTGGTTCAGCAACCTGAGCCTGAGCTTAGAAGAAGAACAAGGCATAGGACTCCAAGGAATTTTGGGCCTGAGTTTCAACTATACTTAGTTGAAGGTATAAGAGATGAGGTCTCTAACCAATTCTACTATTGCTTTAATGTTGAGGATGATTCCAAAACATTTGATGAAGCAATGAATTCCCAGGATGTTGCTTTCTGGAAAGAAGCAATAAATGATGAGATGGACTCCATCATGGGCAACAACACTTGGGTGTTGGTTGATCTACCTCCTGGTTGCCATCCACTTGGTAACAAATGGATTTTCAAAAGGAAAATGAAGGTAGATGGAACTGTTGAAAAGTTCAAGGCAAGGTTAGTCATTCAGGGCTTTAAACAAAAGTCAGGGATAGACTATTTTGATACTTATGCTCCAGTAGCACGTATCAGTACCATAAGAATATTGATTGCTCTAGCAAGTATTCACAATCTGATTATTCATCAGATGGATGTGAAGACAGCATTCTTGAATGGTGACTTGGATGAGGAGGTTTATATGAACCAACCTCAGGGCTTCATCATGCCTGGTCATGAAGGAAAGGTGTGTAAACTGATTAAGTCCTTATATGGACTGAAGCAGGCACCTAAGCAATGGCACCAGAAATTTGATGAAGTGGTTTTGTCTAATGGTTATTCACTTAACCAAGCTGACAAATGTATATATAGAAAATTTGATGAATCTGGTAAAGGAGTCATCATTTGCCTATATGTTGATGACATGTTAATCTTTGGTACTGACCAAGCTAAGGTTGATCAGACAAAGGATTTTTTGTCATCAAAGTTCTCCATGAAAGACATGGGGGAGGCTGATGTTATCCTTGGCATAAGGATTAAACATGAAAGTGATGGTATTGTAATTTCTCAGTCTCATTACATTGAGAAGGTGCTGAAGAAATTCAATCACTTTGATTGTACTCCAGTGAGTACACCTATGGATACAAGTGAGAAACTGATGCCTAACAATAGTCAGGCTGTCTCCCAGCTTGAGAATTCTAGGGTGATTGGTTGCTTGATGTATGCCATGACTAGTACTAGGCCTGACATTGCATTTGTTGTGGGTAAACTGAGTAGGTATACTAGTAATCCTGGTACTCAGCATTGGCAAGCAATTCAGAGGATACTGAAGTATTTGAAAGGAACAATGGATTATTGTTTGTCTTATACTAGATATCCTTCAGTGTTGGAAGGTTACACTGATGCAAGTTGGATCAGCAATACTGAGGATAATTCATCCACAAGTGGCTGGGTATTCCTTCTTGGTGGTGGTGCAATTTCTTGGGCATCCAAGAAGCAAACTTGCATTACTGGTTCAACAATGGAATCTGAATTTGTGGCTCTAGCAGCTGCTGGTAAAGAGGCTGAATGGTTGAGAAACTTGCTTCTTGAGATTCCATTGTGGGTCAAACCTATGGCACCTATTTCTATCCGTTGTGATAGTGCAGCTACATTGGCTAAGGCATATAGCCAGATGTACAATGGCAAGTCTAGACACCTAGGTGTTAGACATAGCATGATTCGTGAGTTGATCACGAATGGGGTGATTTCAATAGAGTTTGTGAGGTCTCAACAAAACTTAGCTGATCACTTGACGAAGGGATTGGCTAGAGACTTGGTTATAAAGTCGGGGACTGAAGCACATGTTTTACATATCATCCCAAGGATGTGCTTGTACCTGCTGAAAGGAAGATAAAGTTATAAACTTCTTAATGGTTAATTTCTTTGAAAAAGTGCTTAAGCAGGAGCATGAACTAAAGAGGAACCACCTATGTAAATGTTGAGGTTTCGCCGCCTCAAGGAGCATGGACTTTGGCTCTTACAACATTTATGAATTGGATATGGACACATGGCTTGTATGGTGTCAGGAGCGTTTTAAGTGTTTGAAAACTTGGGTGTATGTTATCTTCAGGTGTTCAAAGTAGTTGAAGGGTTCAATTCTTAGAACACCCTGATTCTCGAATATTTGGAGTGATGTACTAAGATGGAAATTCAATCCTCAGGACATTTTCATTTATGCACTGGTTTTGTTAAAGTTGATTTTCATGCAAAAAGGAATGGTACTAAATTGGGGAGGATTGTTGGAAATTTAGTGCAATTGTGGGAACGGGTAATACTTGTAAATGGGTTTGGAGGTACGGAGTGTACACCCATTAAGTCCCTTACCTCCCTGGACTCAATATAGTGGTTGTGATATCAGTAGGAAGCTGCTCCTGGTCAGGAAGTTGCTTCTGGTCAGGAAGTTGCTCCTGGTCAGGAAGTTGCTCCTGGTCAGGAAGCTGCTCCTGGTTAGGACGTTGCTCCTGGTGATGCACAAAGTCTTTGTAACCTCTTTGACCAGTTAATGAGGGTTGAATATTGACTTGATGACCAGATTTCTGGTCATGTAACCACTATGCTTTATGAAGGTTATTATGAGATTAATAGGCCGATTAATGCTCTTAATACCTTTGACTAGGAGTTACATTCCTTAAAGGAATAGGATCACTATAAATAGTGATCATATTTTGCATGATGAGATACAGAAACAAGAAACACAGAAACGCATAGAGTTCTTGATTTGTGCCTAAAACAAGAACTAACTCTTGGTTTTATCCCAAGAATGTATTCGTGTTAACCCAGACATAGGGTCGAATAATCTTCTTTGGAAAGTGATTACACGACTCCAAGAGATATCGGTAACCATTCATTGGTACGTAGTTAGGCTATTGATTGATTATCTTCACCCTGTTGGGACGAAAGAAACCCCAACATAAAATGTCAAAAAAGTTCCAACTACGGCAATTTGAGCAAGATTTGCCAACTTTACAAATAATGAGGTGTGACTAGGATGGGTTTTAGTAAATTTATACTTTTTAAACTTTTTTCTTTTAAAAAAAAATTAAAAAATTTACAGGCTTTGCAAGCTATTTAACTCGTCAAGTCCTTCGATTCACTTAAAAAGTTTGGAGATGCTTTGGTTTGTAAGGGGACTACACTTCCTAGAGAGCAACTACAAAAAGAAAATCCGCTCTCAGACTATAGGTACTTAGCTACTTAGGAAAGGTGTTAAAAGGTTCATAAACAGCAATTAAGTCCATAGCATGCAGAGACACATATTATGGCCACGAGTGAATATAAGATTTACGAGCAAAAAGTCAAAGACATCTATACAACTAAACATCAGGTGCCAGCACATCACGAGCATTTGTGCTACTAACACTCCTTCATGAGTCGGCTTCTGATACAGAGAGACTTGTATCACCTACCACCACACGACCACTGTTTGGGCGTTGGGAGTTTCATCTATAAATGACGAACTAATTAGTCTAATTCGTTTAGTTGGGAAAAAACGGGAAAACGACAATAATAGAAGGAATAAGAGAGTTTTTAACTAGGGGAACCGAATTTCCTTTCATTGTCGGCATATGAAGTAGACTCTCCAATATCAGCATTTCAAGTCGTTTTAAACGCCAAACAACAACAAGAACTAATAAAAACAAGACCCATTCCTTTCATTGCTGCTACTACCATAACATACTCCTGACACATTTATTATTCGACACTACTAACATCCAAATAAGTTATGAAAACACATAATAAATCCAACAGTTCATACCAAAAGCATAAGAAACCTCAGACAAACATAGTTAACTCAGGCGACTGTAAACATTGTCTCCTTCATCTTCCAACACAGGATAAGCCGCCACAAAAGCATCCTTAGCACCGATATATAGCAAATTGTATATTTTCCAGTAAACTTCCCGAACCTTCCTTGCAGGATGGAAAAAACCCTGTAGACAGTAGTTAAGCACGACAGCTGCGACCAATGCCACTCGCACCTCGATAGCTGCTGAAGCCAGCAACACCTAAAGCCATATGTTTAATTGCTGAAGTTGCAGTCTACCTATGAACCAAGTCTCGATCCATATATAAGAGCATCCTCAAGTAATAGAGTGACTGCATAGATGTAGTCTTTACCCAACTAACCAATGTACTCGAAAAGAAAAGATAAGAAATTCAGCACACCATTCTGCACGTTTAGCTTAGGTACACGATATTCATTCATTAAAGCAGGTAAAACAGTGAACGGAGAACAAGTTTCTGCAACAATAGAAGTAGCAACAGTTCGCTCTTGCACCTTGAGATTGTTCAATGAGGTAGTCACTACATCTTATGGTCCAATAGCTTTAGCAATGTACCCAAATGTGTTCACAGCAGCTCGACGATTCCCTTCTTGTGGGCCTTTAGCATCTCAAGAAGCTCAAAACAAATCCACATCCACTCCCTTGCAGGAACATACTCGGCACCACGGTCAGCAATGCGATCAACCAAATCAATACAATTCTCCTGAACCTTCTCGTGTCTATTCTTCAAAATTGGGGTCAGACGTGGGAGCAAGTCCTTTATAGGAGGAGTCATCTTAGTCATACCAATTGCGTTCACAAATCACAATGGACTTCAGAGCACCCAATATCGATCCCAAAACTTCTGGGTACTCTTCTCCTAAATACTCATACAAGACAACCCCGAGATGACCCATAAGTTGTTCATTCTCGCATCGTTTCATCACCACCACATTTCTAGCAATCAGATCTGCAGCCTGCTGTCTAGCTTGCCATGATTTCTTACTTTGACAAACAGCTTTCAAGAAGGGTAAAAGTGCTAGGATTCCAAGTGCTGATGCCATAACACTAAAAGCTCTAGCAGGGTGTTCCTCACATATTCATCAATTACAGGACGCATTGCAGCAATCATAGTAGCTAAACCAGCCGCCTTACTGAGATTGGAAATGATTTCTCTCCCTTCTACACGAGCATAATAGTCTTCATCAATCAGCAGAGAGGCTCTATCACGGCCAAAATTTTGTGAACATCAGGTCGAACAAGCTCATCTAACTTGTAAAGCCCTCTTTCTATGACCTTCACCAACAAGTGCCTCTCCTGACCCTCCAAAGTTGGCTGCATAAGCAATGGAAGAATATGGTTGAACAATGGCCTAGCACCAAATTCACGAGCCTTATCCGTAAGCTGCCTTGAAGCTGTTTTCCTCTGTGGTGGAGTCCCGTTCTTGACCTTCAGACGCAACTTCATAATTTTGCGCTCCTTTTGTTCATCTGGAGACAACTCTTCTTCATCATCTTCGTTCAACAAGGCAATAAAGTACTAGTAATCTTAGGCAAACAATCTGGCATCTCTTTTGGAACATTGTACATCTGATTCCTGTTCTCTTCGGGAATGGAATACAGCGGTCCTAGTGGTTTGGATGAAAATAGTATTATCATTTTGGTTTTTGATTGCTTTCACTTAGTACTATCACTATGCCTAAACAGATCAAACAAAACAAATTTTGTACTAGTAATCTGTTTTTTTATTCAATGTATAAATACATGTCATAGAAGAGAGTCCTACTTTTATCTTTGAGAAGACAAGCTAATGTTTACAACTAACTCTGAATATACGATATTAAATGTAAAGAAACTTTATAATGTAAAGAAACTTTATAATGCTGAACATACGCACAACTTCGACTAAACCACGTCTTATAATTGACTAGTTTGTACTATCTTAGCCAGTTTAGAATTAGCTCTCCATATTAAATGTAAAGAAACTTTATAATGCTGGAAGGTGGATAGAATGTGAAATCTTATTTGCGCCAACGTGCTGAGACTAAGATGAAGAAAAGAAAGAGGAGGGACCTAAACAACATGTCTATGCAAAGTCAAGAGAAGCCGTAACATATAATAACATGCTAACAATGGATACGTTAACCGTTGTAAAACCCGCATGCTTTTACCATGAATAGTACCCTTAAGATCGTACGTACTAGATTAGAACTTTCCTATTATAGCAAGATTACGATTTCGTGTTAGGATTTTACGTATTACGTACGTGTTAGAACACGATAAGTATTTTACTACGCATGAGCACGCAATAATTATTTGACAATAATTAATCACGAACATGCGATCATGAAATCATGAACGTAATTTAATCACGAGCTAATATTAATTACGTATATATATTTATTACGAACACGAATAAATATATTAAGTCACGGTTAATATTTAACGAGAACACGTAAAACACGAACACGAGAACACACGAGAACACACCAATATTTTAGACACGAAAAACATTCGGGTTACCCCTTGTGGGCCCCATTACCACGAACTTAAGGAGGGAGGATGGGCTTAGCCCATCAATTTTTACTAAAAGGAGGTTAAGGAAAATTACACTACTCGTTTTTTTCTACAAAAGAATTTTACAGAAACCTAAAATCCTCCTCCTCCTTCTTTTTCTCTTTTTGGCCGCCACCTTCAAACACACCAAAAGGGGTGTTTGTTGATCTTGGATCTTGGAATTCTTGTTGGTGTTCGTGTTTGTTCATCGTTCTTTAGATCCACGTATTCGGTAAATCATTTAAACCTTTTTTTTCCTTTTGATTTAATCTTTTAATTAATCAAGAAAATGTTGTGTTTTTTACAAAAACCTAATAAATAAACATGGATCTAACATGAATTAAGGTTTAATTAAATCAAAAGTATGGTTTTAAGGGGTGTTTGTTTTAGCCGCGGCATACACCGAACCCAAGGGGGGGTTTCGGTTTGGCCATCCGACCACCACCAAGACCATATGGTCTCGGTTGGTTGGTGTGGGTCCCACGACAGCCTCAAGACACGGGGTACCCCGATTTGGTTCGGGGTACGGTGTCGATTTCATGTCCGGTTCATGGTTTTGATTCTAGATCCGGTTCATGGTGTATGCTTAGTTTTATGTTTTATGATCTTATGTTAAAAATTAAATTAATAAAATGACATGATTAATTTAATAACATGACTTAGGTTATTTTAAATATTAATAATTATGAAATTAATTAACCTAAGTATTTTTTATATTTTAGACTTATAATTAATTAATTATTTAAAAACCATGATTATAATTAATTAATTAACATGACTTAGGTTATGTTATTAATATATAATAATACATGTTTTAACCTAAGTATTTAACTTTATTTAATTAAAAACATGTTATACTTTAATTAAATATTTTAACCTATAGTTTAATTTAATTATATGAAATAATTATTAAACTATACCTTATATCATATGACTTAGAAAATAATCATGAAAACACTTAGGCTTATATACTTAGCTTATTTAACCAGCTTATTTCTAATTATAGAAACTTTCTATTTTAGAAACTTAATTAAATAAGGCAGCTAATCTATTTATGGAAACCTTCTATTTTAGAAACTTATTTATTTCAGGCAGCTAATCTATTTATGGAACCTTATTTAATTAAGGCAGCTGATCTATTTATGGAAACTTTCTATTTTTTAGAAACTTATCTATTTTAAGCAGCAAATCTATTTTTGGAAACTTTCTATTTTTTGAAACTTTCTATTTTTGGAAACTTTCTATTTTAGGAAACTGCTATTTTTGGAAAGTTACTTATTCTTACACAGTAAGTATAATAACACATGAAATAACAGAAATACTTAATCAGATTAAACAGAATATAAGATAAAACACAGTTTAAGGCTTTAAAATAGTAAAACATGGTGAGAACACATAAAATAAGCTAAGACATGACGTAAAACCAGCTACGTATTTAGTAAGCATATACTTATTCATGTATGTATTTATGTAGCACTAGTGATTCGGAAGTAGGATTTCTCTCAGTTCATCTTCTTCGTTCACTGGACATAAGGTACGGATTCCCGTCCTTTCAGTATGGACATTCTTTCCTTATTAGGATTCCCCGTATGCAGCCAACTGTTTTCCCGTAGTATAAGTTACGTGTTTGATTGCTTATGTTTAATTAAGATTACCTATAGCCATATACATGCATGACCAGTTTCACCTAGTTATGGAGGTACCATAACCATAACATTAGAGGCACTGATGTTATGACTTCACCACGGCGGAGTGATTGCTCATGGCGTCCCTTCAGCTTTTGGCCATTTATTTAGATTTATCATGTGGGGCGTATGGGTGCATCCTAGTTACATGTTTTCAGTCAGGATTTCATGGTGAATGTGGTGTGTGGCTTGCATCCTTCACAAGGAGCTGATCCCTCCTACCTAGAACCAGTATATTAAATTAGAGGCAGCCCCTCTAATTTGCATGACGAGGTCACCCCTCCAAGTATTCATGCACGGTGGATTTTCATGACCTATATTGGCTAATGGTAAAATATGTTAAACAGTTTTCATAAGATAAACATAAGGCTTTTCAAACTATAAAACCAGTTTTATGAACATGTTCCAGGTTTTCTAGGACTTATACATTTCCGCTGCTATTAAGTCTTTATTATGTTTAGTCATTCATACTATGTCTATATCCGTGCACTGAGCGTTTTGCTCAGCCGTTACTTTCCTTTCCATGTCCCAAAACGGCAGGTACCCTAGGAAAGACTCGAGCATTTGGAGGACGTGCATAGGATGGAAGCTGCTAGAGACTTCTTTTCCTTTTTTTTCCTTCATATACTTATGCTTTCTTAGTCTTTCATTCATTTCTTTTACTTTATTATGTTTTGGGCTTATGTTTGGGAACTGATGTTTGATTCCGGTTATCCCTATGGTCATGTAATGTTTCAGACATTTATCCTTGTATGCTTTGATGACACGCCATAATTACACGTGACATTCCATTTATCAAAATGGGGTGTTACAATTATGGTATCAGAGCCAAGGCTTCGACCTGTAGGCTCTAAAACTCGACCTGTGACTAGTGGGTAGTCACCATGAGCTTCCTAAGCCAACATTTGTTATTCTACGTATTGATGTTTTCAACGCATTGTTGTTTTAACCATGATATTTTCAGAACCTTGAGGTTTTAACCTTGATGTTTTCATCGATATTGTTGTACTAATATGGATGGACAACCGCCATTCATATTTAGTTATGTGTCATTGTTTCATGCATGACGTTCCTCGTGAACTGTGACTATGTGGACTGAACCTCAATAGTTCATAATTAGTCACATAAAATTTTTCTGATAAGTTTTGACATATGAGTTTCATTTATTTATGTTTCATGTATCATTGTTGCAGGGATTATGACTAAGTAATGGTTGGTACAGGACTGGCCCTATTTAGTCGCATGTGATTTTATCGAAACTTTTAACTTTGGGACCGACCCATAGGCGTCCCCTCGCCATGTCTTTTGTTTTGGGACCGACCCATAGGCGTCCCCTCGCCATGTCTTTTGTTTTGGGACCGACCCATAGGCGTCCCCTCGCACATATAAAAGGTTTTTATAAACTACATTACGCATTCATGCACTGTTTTCATGCATAAAGTTTTTCTCATGATTTAAATTGGCATAAAAAAATTTTCATGTCCCCTCATAAGTTACTATGTTTTTATGTCAAGTATGTTTTCATACTGTCATGGTTAACTTCAGTTTCATGCTGATTATGTTATACACTTCTTCATGATAGATGGTTTCATGTTTCTTCATGATAATTTCGTCTTCATGTTGATTATGTCTTACACCTCTTTTGTTATTTACGCTGTCCTGCAAGACATTGTTAGATTTCATTGAATCCTACTTTCATGATAGTCATGGTTGGTTTTCATCGATCATGCTGTCAGGCAAATCATCGTTGAAATTTGTGTAACCACACTTTAGCGTTTCTCTATGCAACCAGAATGAGGTATATACTAGCATTGCCAGGTTATCATGATGGTTTTCCTAACCGTTTAACCGATATACTTTTCTTAAATCATGATAAATAATCGACCCCATACCGATCATTTCATGTGCATTCCACGTGTACTCCACGTACCGTATTTCATGTGTATTACACGTACCTTAATCCATGTGTATTTCACTTACAATACTTCACGAGTATTCGCTAGTCGATTCTGAATCACCTCAGGCGTATTTTTCAATTGCTGATATTCTACAAGATTGCTGATGCCGCTCATAACTGAGAGATGTTACTAAAGGTGCTGCTGACGTTCAAAGACGCTACGAGATGCGGATGCTGTTCACAACTTGGAGATCCTACAAGACGAAGACAAAGGCGTCGGAGCAAAGCAATTGGATGAGAAGATGCTTCACCATCAGACGATTTCCATCAATCATTGTCCCTAATTCTTAGTTACATGTCACACGTCATTCGGCTGTCATTTCAGCTATATGAGTACAAACCGGTACCAGCCGGCCACTCAGCTGAATAGTTACATGAATCACGGTCATGAGAATGACCATCATGGAACTGACAGACAGAACGATAGTAACCACTACTATGACAACAACTATCCTAGAAATCGCAACCGAAAGTCTGGCCACGGACGTGATCAGAAATACAAGGATTTATAGTCCAACCGATCCGCCAATTCTGGCATAATAACCTTATATTGTGGTTATATTTGTTTCACATCTCGAGACACATGTCAAGACATCAGTCAAGACACATGTCTCACATATACTTTCTGAAGACACATGTCAAGACATCAGTCAAGACACATGTCTTACGTATACTTTCTGAAGACACATGTCAAGACAGCAGTCAAGACACATGTCTCACGTATACCTCCTGAAGACACATGTCAAGACACCAGTCAAGACATATGTCATGCTTATAGTTCCAAGAAACGAGTCAAGACACATGACTCACGTCCAACTATGGAACATTTCTAAGAAATTCAGGGTACCCTCCAAGGGTATATCTATTTTGTTGTGCCATGTATTAATCAGGCCACAAGAATTTCAATACCATTATCAGCGCATCAGTGAGAACTGTCACGTTGCCGATGTCACTTTCATTTCTTTCACCACATTTCATATATTCATGACCATGAAGGACGCCTTTCGTATTCCCACGCATACGAAGGTTTTCCTTCAGTTTAATGATGAGATCCAAGCTGCTAACGCATTTCCTCGGACAGACACGAGATAAATTTTATCCTAATTATGGACTATGAACAACACACCATGCTACGATTCATAATTATGTACAGTAGTGTTCAGGCCCCTGAATACATTCAGCTTGATTTTCCATCGGGAAAATCTGTACAAATTATCTATGCTTACAAGCATGTGCGTTGTTAGCCATGGTCACTAAAATTTTCTAGCTGTCAGTAAGACACGACCACTTATGTCTTTTATGCATAGCCAGTTGATTATTCCAAAATCTTCCCATACATTCCAGAAGAACTTACAAGGAGAAGGACGGTACCATGAGATTATGTGTCGACTACCGTTGGCTTAAACAAATCACCATTCATGATCGTTATTCTCCTCCACGTAATGACAACATGTCCAATCGACCTTATAGTGTTAATCACTTTTCCAAGATTGAACTCATGATTATGCTGCCAACAGTGACGAGTGAAAGAGCAAGACATGTCCATGACTGCTATTCGTACACGACTCGGTCATGCTAGATTTATGATTTTGAATTAGTCTCATCAATGCTCCAACAACATTATAAGAATGAGTTTCCATGAACTCATAGCAAATTCATCAGTGTTTTCATTGAGGATAACCTGATTTCCCTCTAAGCCTAGAGAAGAACAAGAAGACCATATATGCACGATGTTGTAAATTCTATGACAAGAGAAATTTACCCTGGAAAATTTTTCAAATATCAATTCTGTTTGATTACAATGACACGCTGAATCACATGGGTTTCTACGGTTAATCTTACCAACACTCTGCTTATGCGTAAAGGAGAGAACCCTACACTACATTAGGTGTTCTAGAAAATCCTACGCTAGGAGAAGTCTAGATTCAGAGACTCAGAGTTTCGCAACCTTCTATGTATCAAGTTTCTACGAAGCAGGATACAGTTACGTTCATATCTAAGTACCTGACATACCAACAGGTTAAGATAGGACACCAACAGACTAAGATGTTTCATCATCTGAATTCGTGAATTGAAATTGTGAATCGAAAAGGGACAAGATCTCCATGGATTTTAGTTACCAGATTACAGCAAACTCAGAAGAAGCATGATGCTATCTGGGTTATTGTCAACAGTTTGATCAAGTCAGCAGAATCCTTACATCCGTAAGGATTGTAGAACCAACAGATTAATCGGACATGTTCCAGCCAAGGCTCATCCGACCACTTGGTAATCCCTCAGCTATCGGGTCAAACAAATATTCATAATTATGCTCCTTATTTACCTCACGTCCTTGTTCTAATTTCACGACTTTCTTTCGCGCTCGCGTTCATGACACTATTCACGTTCATGATGGCATTTCGGCTTACGATTTTATGTTCACTTTTCTCATTCTGGGAAGTTTTGCAAGAACTTGAGAGACCAGACCCAACTTTAGTATAACTCTCCATCATCAGATAGACGTTTCACGTCATATTCCACGTCTCACCTTGTAGCGTTTGGTATTACCGCCATTGTATTCTATGATCACGATATGTTTCACATGTCATGTTCATTCCACGTTCCTCATATCATGATCAAGATATGTTACACGTATCATGGATCACGATATGTTTACTCATACTACACTCGCCATATCTCCACGTAGCACGTTCAAAATTTTTCATGTATCACGTTCAAAATTTTCCACGTACTACGTTTCTTTATGTCTCGCGCATCGTTTCTAATTATCAGTTAAGTCAGATTGTCTTGCATCGTAACATTTCAGTTACCCTAGCACGTTAACTCTTATTTTCCTCGATCGAATTTAGGGGATCTACCTTAAGTTGATAACCAAGAACTTCTTCGTATTTCAAGTCAAGGTCAGGAGGACCAAGATTTATCATTAGTGTCAGGATCTTCTAAGGGAACCGTTCCAAGAGAGAGGCCACTTGGAAACGGACAAGTTCATCCGGACTTTGATCCATTTTTCTCTTATCAACTAGATATGTCCTTTTAGTCACGTCACGTCCCATTTCCTTTCAAGACATGTCACATTCCGCGTTCCTTCTGCCAGGAAACCCGCACGTTCAATTATCTTACATATCCTCTCAGTTTGATTCGGGTATGTTTCTCTTTCAGTTAGGTTACCTATAATTCGGGGACGAATTATTCTTTTTAGGGGGGAAGAGTTGTAAAACCCGCATGCTTTTACCATGAATAGTACCCTTAAGATCGTACGTACTAGATTAAAACTTTCCTATTATAGCATGATTACGATTTCGTGTTAGGATTTTACGTATTACGTACGTGTTAGAACACGATAAGTATTTTACTACGCATGAGCACGCAATAATTATTTGACAATAATTAATCACGAACATGCGATCATGAAATCATGAACGTAATTTAATCACGAGCTAATATTAATTACGTATATATATTTATTACGAACACGAATAAATATATTAAGTCACGGTTAATATTTAACGAGAACACGTAAAACACGAACACGAGAACACACGAGAACACACCAATATTTTAGACACGAAAAACATTCGGGTTACCCCTTGTGGGCCCCATTACCACGAACTTAAGGAGGGAGGATGGGCTTAGCCCATCAATTTTTACTAAAAGGAGGTTAAGGAAAATTACACTACTCCATTTTTTCTACAAAAGAATTTTACAGAAACCTAAAATCCTCCTCCTCCTTCTTTTTCTCTTTTTGGCCGCCACCTTCAAACACACCAAAAGGGGTGTTTGTTGATCTTGGATCTTGGAATTCTTGTTGGTGTTTGTGTTTGTTCATCGTTCTTTAGATCCACGTATTCGGTAAATCATTTAAACCTTTTTTTTCCTTTTGATTTAATCTTTTAATTAATCAAGAACATGTTGTGTTTTTTACAAAAACCTAATAAATAAACATGGATCTAACATGAATTAAGGTTTAATTAAATCAAAAGTATGGTTTTAAGGGGTGTTTGTTTTAGCCGCGGCATACACCGAACCCAAGGGGGGGTTTCGGTTTGGCCATCCGACCACCACCAAGACCATATGGTCTCGGTTGGTTGGTTTGGGTCCCACGACAGCCTCAAGACACGGGGGTACCCAGATTTGGTTCGGGGTACGGTGTCGATTTCATGTCCGGTTCATGGTTTTGATTCTAGATCCGGTTCATGGTGTATGCTTAGTTTTATGTTTTATGATCTTATGTTAAAAATTAAATTAATAAAATGACATGATTAATTTAATAACATGACTTAGGTTATTTTAAATATTAATAATCATGAAATTAATTAACCTAAGTATTTTTTATATTTTAGACTTATAACTAATTAATTATTTAAAAACTATGATTATAATTAATTAATTAACATGACTTAGGTTATATTATTAATATATAATAATACATGTTTTAACCTAAGTATTTAACTTTATTTAATTAAAAACATGTTATACTTTAATTAAATATTTTAACCTATAGTTTAATTTAATTACATGAAATAACTATTAAACTATACCTTATATCATATGACTTAGAAAATAATCATGAAAACACTTAGGCTTATATACTTAGCTTATTTAACCAGCTTATTTCTAATTATGGAAACTTTCTATTTTAGAAACTTAATTAAATAAGGCAGCTAATCTATTTATGGAAACCTTCTATTTTTAGAAACTTATTTATTTCAGGCAGCTAATCTATTTATGGAAACTTATTTAATTAAGGCAGTTGATCTATTTATGGAAACTTTCTATTTTTTAGAAACTTATCTATTTTAAGCAGTAAATCTATTTTTGGAAACTTTCTATTTTTGGAAACTTTCTATTTTTGGAAACTTCTATTTTTGGAAACTTTCTATTTTTGGAAACTTTCTATGTTAGGAAACTGCTATTTTTGGAAAGTTACTTATTATTACACAGTAAGTATAATAACACATGAAATACCAGAAATACTTAATAATATTAAACAAAATATAAGATAAAACACAGTTTAGGGCTTTAAAACAATAAAACATGATGAGAACACATAAAATAAGCTAAGACATGACGTAAAACCAGCTACGTATTTAGTAAGCAGATACTTATTCATGTATGTATTTATGTAGCACTAGTGATTCGGAAGTAGGATTTCTCTCAGTTCATATTCTTCGTTCACTGGACATAAGGTACGGATTCCCGTCCTTTCAGTATGGACATTCTTTCCTTATTAGGATTCCTCGTATGCAGCCAACTGTTTTCCCGTAGTATAAGTTACGTGTTTGATTGCTTATGTTTAATTAAGATTACCTATAGCCATATACATGCATGACCAGTTTCACCTAGTTATGGAGGTACCATAACCATAACATTAGAGGCACTGATGTTATGACTTCACCACGGCGGAGTGATTGCTCGTGGCGTCCCTTCAGCTTTTGGCCATTTATTTATATTTATCATGTGGGGCGTATGGGTGCATCCTAGTTACATGTTTTCAGTCAGGATTTCATGGTGAATGTGGTGTGTGCCTTGCATCCTTCACAAGGAGCTGATCCCTCCTACCCAAAACCAGTATATTAAATTAGAGGCAGCCCCTCTAATTTGCATGATGAGGTCACCCCTCCAAGTATTCATGCACGGTGGATTTTCATGACCTATATTGGCTAATGGTAAAATATGTTAAACAGTTTTCATAAGATAAACATAAGGCTTTTCAAACTATAAAACCAGTTTTATGAACATGTTTCAGGTTTTCCAGGACTTATACATTTCCGCTGCTAATAAGTCTTTATTATGTTTAGTCATTCATACTATGTCTATATCCGTGCACTGAGCGTTTTGCTCAGCCGTTACTTTCCTTTCCATGTCCCAAAACGGCAGGTACCCTAGGAAAGACTCGAGCATTTGGAGGACGCGCATAGGATGGAAGCTGCTAGAGACTTCTTTTCCTTTTTTTTTTCTTTCATATACTTATGCTTGCTTAGTCTTTCATTCATTTATGTTACTTTATTATGTTTTGGGCTTATGTTTGTGAACCGATGTTTGATTCCGGTTATCCCTATGGTCATGTAATGTTTTAGACATTTATCCTTGTATGCTTTGATGACACGCCATAATTACACGTGACATTCCATTTATCAAAATGGGGTGTTACAACCGTAATTAGTTAATCAGCAGCTCAAAATCAAAAGCTAAAGTTGGTATGCATGATAACATATGCTAGGCTTAAACATTTCCTAGATATAACATTATCATTCACAACATCCTAGTATAATTCTTCAATAGCTATACACAATAAGCTTAATTGTCATCGGAAGTTGTTGCCACTTTATCACTTTCACTTGCCTTGTCAAGGTCTTCATCCTTTTCATATGCAACGCCTATTAATAACCAACACCATAATAGCATCAGGGGTAGTTTATAAATTGATTTCTTGTTTGATATAATTAGTCTATACTTTCTTAAGGTGTTCATAAACAGGTTTGGGTAGGTCCAAACGATTATGTGAAGATGGTCAGGTGTGCATCATCAAATTAAACAAACATGTACTTGATGTGTAATCTGAAACAACTAGGGTAGAACCAGCCCCGCAAGAAATTTTAAAACTTGTTTCTCATATACTATTTGAATTTCTTTTTTACATGAATCAACTTTAGTAAGCAACATCAAGAGTCAAGTTTCTATATATTATAATAGGCTTAAGATTGAATTTGACCAAACATCATATATTAAAAGATAATCGTATGCATCTAGTCTGAATAAAAAAAATACTCCTTACTAGTTATATATCTTTAACCAATAAAAGAATGGATTTAGCATATTTAAGTAATTGATATTATTAACAAAAAAAAACCCCAAATTATGCTTCGATAAGATATTTACTCTAGTAATCAAACAAATAAACAAAACCCATCCACTCCAACAACACGATATAGGAATGCATTGATTGTTACCGGAACAAGATGGTGCAACCAAAGTTTCAGTTGAGTCATCAAGCACAGATGATGATCCTCGCAAGCCATCTGGCATACCTATAAAATGACCAAAAACAAAAAATACCAATAATTAATAACGGCAGGAAATTTGTCACCAAAGCTTTAAAGCTTATGAAAACTATATAACGAAACTGTTCGTCACTCACTTGAACACATACATCATTCTTTTTTCTATCTAATACTTGAAAATACAGGAACCTAAACAGGCAAAACACCTAAAAGTTTATAAATCATTAGACAAACACTGGTCATATAAAATTTATGTTAATACTTTTATTGTGAAAAATTTTAAAGCTAGCAGCCCAAAGGGCGGGCCTTGAGACTAGTAAGTATATATATATATATATATATATATATATATATATATATATATATATATATATATATATATATATATATATATATATATATATATATATATATATATATATATATATATATATATATATATATATATATATATATATATATATATATATATCGAGACAAATCAGAAGTCCAAATAAAAATATATAGAGAATTTACCAGAGAAGGAGTTTGACGGTTCAGTTGACTCTTCTTGGTCCTTGTGGAGGTAGCGGAGGATAATCATATCCTTAAAGGCTTGATGAGGAAGATTGGTTGCAGGATATATGATGTTCCAAATCAACTCATTTGGAGATGAGTTGGCTAGACGGGTGTAAATCTTAGGGTTTATGATGTTCCAAATCAACTCGTTTGGGGATGAATTGGCTAGACAAGTGTAAATCTCATGGTTTATAATGTTCCAAATCAACTCGTTTGGGGATGAATTGGCTAGACGGGTGTAAATCTCAGGGTTAATGATGTTCCAAATCAACTCATTTGGAGATGAATTGGCTGGACGGGTGCAAATCTCAGGGTTTATGATAGTTCCAAATCAACTCGTTTGGAGATAAATTGGCTAGACGGGTGTAAATCTCACGGTTTATGATGTTCCAAATCAACTCGTTTGGAGATGAATCGGCTAGACAGGCATAAATCTCGGCCTCAACATCGTCAGCTAAAATGAAATGACAGGAAGATGAGCATAAGGTAAAAGTGAAAACTAGAGTAATTATTAAATGAATGAGGAATTATTATTTACCATAAGCTTCTTTGCATAGGTCGGAGTGAAATTCAGCCTACATGGACCAAATTTTCCAAAGAAAGCATTTTGACCTAAGCAAGACAATAATAATAATAATAAGCCAAATGTATAAACACCTATAGTGAAAGCTTAATAATAATAATCCAAAGGTATTATAAAGAAATTAAGAAACATATACATCTTAACGACTTGTGGATCGTATTGAGGAGGCTTCGAGTTAAGCTTTTCCGGGTCCGGGTCGGAGATCTTCAACTCGTTTAGCCTATCAAAAAGTCTTTGATCCTTGGTGGTATCCTTCCTCCTATCAACCTTCCTTCTTCATCCATAATTGGTCCTGCGGCTGCTTCCAGGGACGGACCTATTCATTAGGTACGGGGTGGCGGCGTCCCCATAGCTAGACAAAAAAACGAGATTATAGTGTAATTTTTGTTTAACTTTGATTGTTTTTTTAAAATGCCCCCACTCGAATCTCAAAATTCCCCCACTCATACATTAAAGTCCAACATTTAACACTCTAAAACTTAAAAATCCTCAATTTTTTAGTTAAAACACTCAGTTTGTTATTCGGATTTTAGTTTTTTTGATTTGCTATTGTCCAAAAAATTTTTTTGCCCCCCATAATTTAGTTTCCTGCGTCCGCCACTGGCTGCTTCCATGTCCATTGAGGTAGGTTTTTTAAATAGAGGAATCCAGGTATAAAAACATTATCATCTTTAATCAACACGTCCCATCTTCACAAACAGATCTACTTTTTTACTACAATATTTTATGATCCCACATCGGCCATGTATGGAAATGGTTGATGGTTTATAATGTCTGGGTGTCCCCTCCTCAAACAAGCTAGCTTTTTGAGTGAGTTCTACACTTGGGACTTAAGAACCGATTACGAGCCTAGTATGAGATAGGTTCGTATCAATTGGTGTCAGAGCTAGACCTACCTTACGAGGTTCCAACACTCGGAGTGGTGGCCTATGGAGTGGTGGCTTGGACCCAAAAAGGGTGCCAACCGTAACCAACATAGCCGTGATAAACGAGCTCGGAGTGGTGGCCTATGGAGTGGTGGCTTGGACCCAAAGGGGGTGCCAACCGTGACCAACATAGCCGTGACCAACGAGTACGTTGGTTCTTCAAAGGGTGGGGTAATGTTATGATCCCACATCGGCCATGTATGGGAATGGTTGATGGTTTATAATGTTTGGGTGTCCCCTCCTCAAACAAGCTAGCTTTTTGAATGAGTTTTACACTTGGGACTTATGAACCGATTATGGGATGGGTTTGTATCAATTAGTATCAGAGCTAGCCCTACCTTACGAGGTTCCAACACTTGGAGTAGTGGCCTATGGAATGGTGGCTTGGACCCAAAGGGGGTGCCAACCGTGACCAACATAGCCGTGATCAATGAGCTCGGAGTGGTGGCCTATAGAGTGGTGGCTTGGACCCAAAGGGGGTGCCAACGTGACCAACATAAACGTGACCAACGAGGACGTTGGTTCTTCAAAGGGTGGGGTAATGTTATGATCCCACATCGGCCATGTATGGGAATGGTTGATGGTTTATAATGTCTGGGTGTCCCCTCCTCAAACAAGCTAGCTTTTTGAGTGAGTTCTACAATTGGGACTTAAGAACCGATTACGAGCCTAGTATGGGATAGGTTCGTATCACAAACAGATCTACTTTTTTACTACATTATATTATTTTTTTAACAGAATTGTGTATGTACTGCGTAAAAAGTATGTAACCCTATAGTTGATTGATGGTGTTTTATATTACAAGTACCACTTCTGGGCTGGGCTAGGTTGGGCTGGGCTGGGAGTAAAGAAGCCCAATACAATTTTAAAACAAACCAATGATTCATTGCGTCCGTGTTTACATGTGGTTTGTACTCAAGTAATGATTTACTCCTTTTTCGAAATTATATTTCACTATAATACTATTTTCGAAAAATTGATAAAGAATATATATATTGTATCATCCTCACTTGAAAGTATTATTAAAAAAAAATTGAAAACTAAATGGTTAAACGGTAAAATGATCATTGTGTAATAAATAAAAAATAAAAAAACTAAAAAGTGATGATTTTATTAGACTGCGTAATTTTTATTAGTGGAATATAGTTATAAGATGGAAGGAGTATATATGTTTTAACTTTTAACATTTATCTAACTCTCTTATAAAACATTTTGATAGGTTATTAATATATTTTTTTAACTAGATAGGTTATTAATAGATTATTTGAATTTTCAACATACAATATTAATAACACATGGTACAAGCAAAATAAGCTTACCTAACCAAAATAGAAACTTGAAACATAAAATTATAATAGAGCGAATTAAATACTATATTTAAAATACTTCATTACTTCTTTTTACAATAAATATAACATATAGTACAAGCAAAAGAAGCTAACGTAGTAAAGTAGCAATTTCAACATATAATTATAACATATTTACATTAAATTCTACAATTAAATTACCCCATCACCTCATTTTACAACTAAAATAATACATGGTACAAGTAATTTATACTCATATCTATACTATCTTATAAATCCCTCATCTCAAAAGTTGAAAAACTTGAATTTTCAATAATTCCTAATTTAGACTTGCTAACAATACCCGGGAATATTGACCAATGTGAAATAAGGAAACATGCAATTGTCTTAAGTACAATACTTATATAAGGCAAAGTTGAATTTTGTTAATCTGTATCCTAGGAAAGGTTGAAACAATCAAAACCTTTGTAATTGTACACAACTTGCACATTAACAAATCTAGCCGAAAAAATAGTAGCTTCTTATCCAATTCTCACTGGACGCTTCCTATTAAAGCACAAATTTATATTTCACTATCATTTTAATCTCATTTACAATTATCATTAAGAATACACGGATGGACAACACATTTAAAAAGTCATTTTTCTCTCATATCTCTTCACACACTATTGCTCTTCTCTATTTTTTTCTCATGTTTCGTTGTCACTTGTTGCTTCGATGCGACCATTCAAGGTGTGTGACGATGGTGTTGGGTTGTGTGACGATGGTGAGCAAAAGTAGTGTTTCCGCTAGTGTGAACACTTGAATAAAAGTAAGAACATGCTTTGATGAAATTAAGGTTTTCAATGTTACTAATGTAGATGTCTTGAGGAGGTATTACAAGTAGTAGCACGATACTTAATTTGTGTGTTGTGTTTATTTCTTTTGGGTACTAACTTGGTTAATTAACGTATGGTATTCTTGTTATACATTTTACTTCGGTTTGTAATTGATCTTGTTGGTAATTCGTTTGCAGGTCAAGGCTTGATTAGAACATAAATAAAGCTTTTTTGTGACTGTAGTCTGCCATGGGTAACGAGCATGTGTTCGGTTTTAAGGTCATGAACAAAATCTGAAAATCTGCATATCAATATTGACAATCAACAATTTTATTGAAAATGAGATAGATCTACAATCTTTCATTATAAGATGCTTGTAAATTTTATTTAAAAGTTGACATATAAGCTTACGCTTTCTATTGCTCTTTGGTTTTAAAATATAACCCGAGTTAAGCTACATGAGATTTGGGTGTATAGCAATTCGTACCTCTTTTTTGATATTTCAAATACCCGGATATCAGGTTCTTATCATAGTAGCTTGGTTTTCTCCATTACAATTTCAATCACGAAATCATATTATATAGGATTCCCAAAATAACATATACTCATCTATGCTTGATTACACTTAAGAATGTCAAGCAAATATTTCACTTAATTAGATCGATCTTAATTACAGTAAAATCATACAAATTAAGCATGTTAACTGTTTCTATACATAATATCACAGAAATTTGAAACCGAATTTTGGCTTTGTGTACATAGTCGACTTCTTTAGCACATGTAAACTTTTAGCATAGTCAAAAGATGCATTATGATGCCTTGATTTGTTTTAAACAAAATATCAAGCAATTCTAGACCTTAAAGAGAACTACACAACTAGAATACACGCAAAGGTCAACTTAAACAACTAACAACTATTTTAAGGAATATTTAGAATCTGTTAGAAGAGACCAAAAATAAAAATCAAATCATTGGTTGTAAACATTATGGCTATCTTGAATAATATATCATTTACTGTATCTTTTCTTTAGATGCGTATTATTTGCTTCCAATGTATAGGTAGTTTCTTTCACCCCAATTGAGCATCCGCCTGCTCTCGATCCTGAGGACCTAAAATGAATCAAATCGGAATGTGTGAAATCTAACAAAGTTTGGCCATAAATAAAACATTTCAAAATTTAAAATTGGGTGAATCATAACAAAAATAACTTTAGTTTGTGGAAATTAGTTGAGCAGGTAACGAGTCATCACATGTTACAACTGTTTGCAATTATGTTTTAATCTTTTCACATTTTATTTTGAATGTTACACGAAACACTTATCACAATATGTCATATCGTTAATTATCGACCGCTATGAATGTACGCCGCTATGAGCGGGTACTCGTCTAGTTAATACTAATTAATACATAATAATTAATACGCACTTAAAAATAAATATAATTAATACAACTTAATATATAATTAAAACAACAATTAATTTAAAATACAAGTATATATTTAAGTTGTACAAAAGTTACAAGCATATTTTTACAAAAAACGTACATTATTATGTCTACCTAAAATGACAGTGTATATAGTTATGAAAATCGAACCAGGCAAACGGGTTCAACCGGCAACCGACAACCAGAGTCGCCATCATTTCAGCTAGAAAGTTACATAAAGATACCCAAACCTCATAATATCGTTTGCCAAAAACTATGTTACAAGGTACTCGTCGTCGCAACGCGCGGGTACCCTGCTAGTTGGTTAAATGTATATAATAGTCAAATTTTGATCAGTTTAATATTTAATCTTACTCTACTAAAAACTGAGATTTGCCTTTCTCTAACTATTTTCATTCATCATAATTGGCACGAGTTATTCATGATTTGAGCATGTGCAGGGTGTGCAACCGCACAGGGCCTCTAGTTTTGAGGGGCCTCAGATTTATAGAGAACGATGTTGTATATAAATTTATTTTCGGATGATTTAGTAATATTAATTGGTATTTTATGAAGGAAAATGTATGTTTTCTATGTTTAAGTATGCATTATGAAAAAAAAAAGAAAATAGAATTGTGTTTTAATGGTGGTTCATTGTGGTGTGGATGTGTTGGTGATGGAACACGGGGAAGAGAACTATGTTCTCATGATTGATTTAACGAAGTAAATGAAAGAAAGTGAAAAGAAATACCATGAGTTGTGTTCTTTAGTTTTTACTTAAGAAAGAAAAGAAAAGGAAAAGAAAGGAAATATAGTGTGATTTTGATGATTTTGGAAGTAAATAGTTTCCTCCCAAAAGTGGGGTGAAACACTTTCCTTTCAATTCATTTACTTTTCTTTACTAGCCCATCTCGAGAACACAGTGTTTCAATTGTGGGCCATTATTTCTTTCTTCGTAACTATTATTATAGAAAGTTCCAATATACCCCTTGACTTATAATTGTTGCTGAATTGATTTTTCATATTTACAATAATAAGTATTACTTATTGGTTGAAAATTGTTTATAGGAAGCATAGACTAAAGACAATATTTGACATAAACATCGCATTTCTTTGAGAAATGTAAATACAAAGGAAAATTAGCCTTTATACTGAATGCTAAATTTTGTATAACAAGAGATTTTAGGTACTATTGTATTGTATATTTTTATCCGGTCTCATTTTGGAGTTGTTCTATTCAGCTTTTTCAAAAAAAAAATCTCTATAATAAGATTTTCGCACAGGGCTTCCAAAATTCACGAAGCCCTGATGGTAACATAACACAATGTATATTGAATAAAAATCTAAAATTCAAAACTTTGAGAATTACCGATTTTTGAACTGATTTTTGCTTTTAAGTAACATGAAAACACGGAACATAGTTTAATCTATCCACGGACGGCGCCAACTTGTTGAAGCATAATCTGGTCGGGCAGGCTGGACGACTCTCATGAGCCGTTCGTCGTCTTACGGGCCTGAAATTGTTGCAAACAAAGAAGAACCGGTTAGGAGTGGACCTGAGGCCAGAGCCTGGGGTCCACTTCTGACGGTAAAGTTGGTATTAGGTCTGTTTGTTTTAGCTTATATAATGTAAGCTAACTTCGGCTTACATAACATAAGCCTTCATTTTGTGGCTTATTTGACAACTTATGAGCTTATATAAGTTTATTGTGATATAGTACACATATATAAGCTCATAAGTCTCCAAATAAGCAAAAAAAATTGGAGCTTATGAAAAATAAGCCGAAAATAAGCCAAATTTTGGCTTATATTACATAGGCATCAAATTTATGGCTTATGTTAAGATTTATATGCTTATATAACTTTATCATATCATAATAAAGTTATATAAGCCCATAAGTCTCCAAATAAGCTACAAATTTGGGACTTACGAAATATAAGCCGAAATGGGCTTATGTCTCATAAGCCTAAACAAACACCCGTGTGGCTTACTCTCTCTACCCACCCCCAACAAAATTCGATCCAATGTTCCGTACGAGTAACTGTTTTGAGGTCATGTAGGATCAGAAGTTGTTAGGATTTTGGTCCTGTGCGACTTAAACAAGTACCCTATTGTCCGGTTCTCGTCTCAAACATTCCTTAGTCTCAGTCTGATTTCGGACTGCTGCTTCTATTTTTAGTATATTTCGTAAGTCCCAAATTAACATAAGGAAATCATACACATTAACAGTAAAGGTAATGGTTACGCTTCATAATGTAACGAACTTAGACAAATCGAGATACAAAGTCTAGCAAGCCTGCACAAAGGCAGTTTCATAACCAATGCTTAATTACATGTCCAAGATTTTGTTTTTTTCCTGAACTAATCACATAATGGCTTTTTACTTTTCAAGAGTTATTTATGGTAGCAGTCTCCCTACTCTCGGGGTTACTTTAGGGTAGAGCCATAGAGATGTAATCTCTTTTACACTTCACATCCGTCATACCTCACTAGGACGGGATTAAGGACTCTTTTTACTGATGCATAATGGCCTTTGACTAATCACATTAAATCATTGGTTGGTGAAATTATTAAATAGATGCTCATGTGAATCCGCTTGGGACTCACATAACGGACATGTAAGCATGTTGATTTCAACCATGTCCCCCTGATCCCATCATCGTATCTTATCTTAACTTTTCAAACTCCTGCACATCACAAACCACATATGAAAGGAGTGACGAGGGATACCATGAGAGAACCATACTATTCGATGCCAAGGAACATCCATACCCCGAGGACTTATGTACTACCACACATATTTTATCAAGAAAGTAGACATAAGTCTAGTAGAACTACGCCAACACACAACATCAGAACAATTAAGAACAAGATTTGGAGCTGGAAGCAACCCTAAAAATGACTGAATACGAAGGATTAAGAACAAGTATTCTAAGTATTCTGTATTTTTTAGGATATGCATTTTCCTCTTTGAAATAAAACAAAATAAATGTTTCGGGGTTGGCATGTTGTCACTTTTCATCGGTTCGTAGCAGATACGAATCACCACCAATATGTTGTTGGGGATTCTCTAACATGTTTGCTAAACATATTTGTTATCATAACAAAAAACTGCATTTGCTTAAAGCAAGTATATTTTTGTGTTCTATCTTCTATTATATATGTAAGGGAGGACTACAAGTTGTAGGGAAGGAAAGAGAAGCACAACTGTCTAATTAGTTTAGGGACATTGCAACTATTGTTATGGATAAGACTATCAATCCTGAAACTCAGCGCCCATATACTATTAGCATGATTGAGCGTCTAATGCATGAAATTCACTTCGCTATGGATCCTCGTAGCAATTTTAAGAAACAGGCAATTCTTTCTATTCTACTTAAAAGTGGTGGAACAAGTGGATTTTAAATATATATTGTGTAATACTGGAATCATATTTACTAAATTCGTTGATAAAAAAAATTAAAGTTCAGATGTAATTGTGGTGAAGTGACTTATTAAGTAGTATCTGTAACTTTTACTCAGAACCAGTGAAAGGGGATCATTAGTTTTTGTCTAATTTTTTAAATGTCACAGGCACTGGACCTCATCCGGGAACTTCAAAAACATTACCCCATGCAGTAAGAGGTCCCTCGTGAAACTAAGGCTAACTCTACCAAAACCAAACATTGAAGCTCTCGAGGGGAAACTTCGTGAGAGGAATGTCAATTTTTCTAAGGATGAATCTACAAGTAACTCCTCCTCTATTGTAAGTTTACATTCCATTCAACATTCTATTATGTTCAGCTCAATAGAATGTTTGTGTTCATGTATATATTTTGGTGGTGCAACTGAAATTGTTTATTTTATTTTAAGTTTTTGAATATTGCGTGGTAACTAGGTCTATGAAATTCCATAAGCATGATATAGTAAGTATCACTTAACCCCTATTTAACGATCTTATAAATATTTCGGTTCCATGAAAATGATAAGCATGATATAGTTTCACCTCTAATGATTCCTTGTATGCCACCCTTTGGATGCCTCAACTACAAACACTCTATATTCGTTTGCCTTATATTTCTTCGTGTCATAGGGAGCTCCTCTTAAGCTTTAACTTGTTAGGCATGTTTATTGTATTCATTAGTGGTGGCAAATAGATGGGCAAAAAATGAACCAGATCGAAATGGGTCATTTTATCTAATTTACTAGTGGACAACTGGGTAAAATTTATGGTACTTTTCAAGATGTAAGAAAGTGTATTAAAATTTCCAGATCATATCATGGTGATCAACTTGGCATTTTTATCTGTTTATTTCTGACTTTATGTGCCAAACTGTTTTTTTAAGTAGTTGTTTATTGTTTCTAAATGATTGGTCGACAGGAGTGTAAAATGGAGCCAGTATTATTTCGAGATTGTGATGCATTGGTCAGAAATCTTCTAGGGAGGTGATAGGTGTGTAAACACCCATCCTTTTACCACTTAATTACAATAATAACCAGGCCAAAACGTGTATTTTATGTCGTAAATGTCGAAATTATGCGTGGTTTGTGTTTTTGTTGTGATTTTAGGATCAAAATGTTAAAAGGGAAGAAAACAGGGCTTTTGTGGGCTTTTATCGAAGAAAAAGACAAAAGACAAAGTCAAGAAATCAAGAGTGCAAAAAGAACGGAAGTTCAAGGCCAATTCTGAAGATTTATCGAAGAAAAAGTCTAAAGACGGAAGTTTAATAAAGCCGAAGAACTCAAGTTTTATTTATGAAGAAATTTCAAGACGAGTTTAAAGAAATCCCGAGCCAAAAGTCGAGACTTTAAAGACGAGACGGAAAGAAGAAAGAAAGAGGAAGCTTCCACTAATCATCTCCTCTCCTATAAATAGACCTCATTAGTTTCATTTTCAATTGTTGGCTAATAGTGACAATTAGTCTTCGACCTTTAATTTTTGCACATTTAAATTTCATGTCATTTACTTTAATTGCACATTTAATTACCTTGCACCTTTAAATTCAAGTAAGTTTCCTTTTATTGTTATTGAATCTTTATCTTTATTGTTAATCTCTCATCTTCCTTTCTTGTGTTGGTTCAATCTTATGTTTATGTTTATGTTCTTTAACTTTTATTGATTTGATTAAGTGGGTTTTGATTTTATTGGGTTTATTTGTTAGTTTTAATGATTTGGATTGTTTGTTTATGATTAGTAGATGTTAATTGGTTAGTATTGTTTAATCTTTTGGTTGATTTTGACTAGTTTTTTTTAAATTCGTGTTCTTTTTCTTCCCCGTGTTCTTCGCTTATTTAGTTTCCCCAGATTCCGAACCAACTATGCATTCCGAATGAAGGGTTCAGTCTAGGTATTTCGGATCAAGGAGTTATTCCGCATGAGCTTATTGGTTTAATTATTCCGAATCGGTACTTTTATTCCGAACCAGCGTTTTCTAGTTTATATTCCGCATGAGCAACTTTTTATTCCGGATGAGTGGATTATTCCGGATAAACATATATTCCGGATGAAGGATTTATTCCGGATGAAGGATTTATTCCGGATGAAGGATATATTCCGGATGAAGGATATATTCTGGATGAAGGATATATTCCGGATGAAGGATGTATTCCGAATGAGCCTCTTGTTTTGATTATTCCGGATGAAGCCAATATTCCGGATGAAGGACTTATTCCGGATAAAGCAATTTATTCCGGATGAAGGTTTTTATTCCGGATGAAGGACTTTATCCGAATGAGCAGTTTTTCTTAGTTTTGTAATTTCAGTTTTAGTTTATTTTAAGTTTATATTTTTTAAATTTTTAGCTTTATTTTTCCCGCCTTTTTACTTAGTCGCACTTTTAATTTACTTGCCTTAGATCTATTTTAAGCTTGCACTTACCTTTAGTTTAAGTTTGCCTTTTTATTTCTCGTCACGTTTTTAATTTCTCGTCATTAATTTCCCGTTAAGTTTTTATCTTTTATTATTTCTTTTTTACCGTCTTTATTTTTATTGTTTCAAGTCTTTATTTTTAATTAGCTTACTACACCAAACAATTCCCTTTTTGTTACCAAGAACGACGGAGTCACACTTAAACCTTAATCAATTTGAGAAGATACCGAGAACTTAATTGAACCCATACAAAATCTCAGTTATTAAATGGCTCCGTTGCCGGCTCTTTTCGTGAAGATTAACGGTTTGTTGTGAGAGACGCGTTGCTTTTTGGGATCCGTTCATTCGTGAACGTTATTTTCTTGCTTAAAAATTTCCAAAAATCCATAAAAATTAAAAATTTTCAAAAATCCAAAAAGATTTTATTTTTATACTGTATATATATTGTCTATTTCTTTGGTATTATTTTCTTTTCCTTTTGCAGGTGTATGCGTACTAGATCTTCAACTTATTCAGAGCCCGAGACTCGTGAAGATTTAGCTATGGCAGGTGTGAACAACAACAATAATCCACCGCACCTCAACAATAACAACAACAATGTTCTTCCACAGCCCGATCTTCGGACAATGGAGGAGCTTTGTCAACCCACAATGTTTGGACGAGGAGGACCGATTGCGCCGATGCAAATCACGGCTCCGGAGTTTTCGTTGAAGCATCACATGATCCAACAAGTGCAAACTAATCCATTCCGCGGAATACCGGATGATGATGCCAACAAACACCTCGACAAATTCATTATTATTACTCAAAGCATGAAGTTGCCCGGTGCTACTATGGATGTCCTTCGTCTGCAACTCTTTCCACATACTTTATCACACCACGCCGAAAAATGGTTTGATCGTCTCCCAAAGAATTCCAATCATACTTGGGACGACATGACTCAACGATTTTTGTCGCGGTACTTTACACCATCCATGGTCACGAGCCTTCGAAATCAAATCAGCGGTTTCATGCAAGAACCCGATGAATCTCTCTTTGATGCTTGGGAAAGATATAATGTTTTGATCGATTGATGTCCAAACCACAACATGCTCCCCGTTACCTTAATTGATACTTTCTACAACGGTATGACTTTTCGTGATCGTGATACGATTAATGTAGTCGCCGGTCGCACATTTATGAAAAGAAGACCCGAGGAGTGTAGAGAGCTTATTGAGAACATGACTACTCATCACAAAAACTAGGATTCCTCCGCTTCTTCAAGGAACAACCCGAGAGTCAATGTTTCTTCTACTTCAACAAACCCCGACATGACCGAATTCACCCGCATGATGGCCAAAATGAACAAAAATATCTTGCTCATCGCTTCAAACCCACAACAACAAGTTAAAGCGGTAGCCAATCCTTGTGAAACATGCGACAGTCCTCACTCATACACTGATTGTCCTTCCACTCAAGGCAATCCGGAAAACGTGTATGCGGCTTATGGTAACTATTCACCAGAAAATTATCAAGCCCGACCTCAAGGGGATCGAAATTTGCTAAGTTACCGGTCAAACAACTATCTTTCACCCGGTTTTTCTCCTCAAAACTACAACCCCAACAACAATTACAATAGAAGCAACCAAATCCCACCTCGAGCTTCTAATCCTTATCACCCACCCACTCAACAAGCCCCACCCATTAATCAAGATGTTGAAGCTTTAATGAGAACCCAAGGAGAGCAAATCAAGAATCTACAAAGCCAAATTATCAATTTGAAAGGGGATATCACTAAGCAAAGGAATGACATTAGATCTAAGCTTCGAAAGATATACAATCCTCCTTCAGCAATCAAACGAATGATTTGAAGAATATGCTGGCTAGTTTCTTACCAACCACTCAACCCTCTACTTCGGGCTCTCTACCTTCAAACACCGTCACCAACCCGAGAGCGAATGTGAGTGCTATTACTACCCGTAGTGGAGCAACTTTAGTAGGACCATCTATCCCACCCCCAGTTACACCATCTACACCTCCTCCATCACCATTTATCCCTACTACTCTCACACCTAGTATTAGTTCACCATTACCATCTCCGCCTCGTCATGAAGAAGTACCCAAGAAGAACCCTTCAACATCTCAACCTTCACCAACCCCACCTTCCACCTATAACCCCAACATTCCTTACCCTTCTCGACTCAACAAGGCTAGAATTTTGACTAAGAATGACATTCAAGTCGCTAAATTTTTGGAAAAGATTGCCGGCATGAAAGTCACCTTTACCCTTGTTGAAGCTCTTGCTCAAATGCCACAATTTGTCAAGATGTTTAAGGAATTGCTTAATAAGAAGGAGAAGATGGTGGAGTTTGTTAATACTCGCTTGAATGAAAATTGCTCTGCAATCCTTCTTAAAGAACTTCCAGAAAAACTTGGAGATCCCGGTCGTTTTGTGCTACCTTGTACTTTTAACCAAACCGACAAATTTACTGCCTCGCCGATCTCGGGGCAAGTATAAATTTGATGCCTTTAAGTGTTTGGAAAAAGTTATCATTGCCTGACCTTACACCAACGAAGATGACTCTTGAGCTTGCAAATCGCACTCTCGCTTACCCCGTTGGTATTGCCGAAGATGTGTTCATTAAAGTTGGCACATTCACTTTTCCGGTCGACTTCGTCGTTGTTGATTATGAAATGGACCCTCGTATTCCATTAATACTTGGACACCCATTTTTGAGAACCGGTAGAGCTTTAATAGATGTGGATAAGTGTGAACTCATCTTAAGGGTCGGAGATGATGCACACGTTTTTGAAATGGGGAAGCTTACAAGCAAATATAATGCAAGAGAATCAGCGAATATGATTAATGTGATTGATGATTTTGTCGTCTACAACAATCCTCTATTCGATTCTTGCAATGATAATCCACTGTTTCAAGATGATGTGGATGATTCTCTCTCCAATTTGGAACCCCCACCCACATATGATTCTCCACCGATCTTTGATACTTTTGATGATGATTCTAGTTCCGATGGGGATGATTATGATGATTTTACTTCCGAGTATCCCGACATGCCCACTTATGATGATTTTGATGAGGCCGATACTCTTTCAAGTGATTCTTCACATGATGAAGATCCTCCGCCTACATCACTTGCTCCTACTTTGGATGACTACTCATTTGAGGAAGACTTTTCTACTTTTCTCAATACATACTTCCCTCATGAGAGTGATGCCCCTCCTTTGGACTTTGATGATTATGGTCTTCATCCTTCTACAGATTTGAGAAAAATTCTTTCAAAGGAGAAGAAGCCGGACGACACCGATATCAGTAGCACTTATGTCTTAACTCATCTCTACCCTCCGTCTGAGGATGAGATTGCTAGATTTATGATCGGATCTTCTTCAAGATCTGCTGAGCCTGAGTGTTATTTTCCCCTAAAGGAAAAGGTGTTCGACCCCGGTATTGAAATTTTTAAGCCATCTCAGTATCCGTTTGATGAAATAAAAGGAAAGATTTTTGGAACTATTGGAGATATGCTTGCACCCCATCCTCCTTGCTACCACCGTGCTCCATCTTTACTTAAGGGAACCTTGCCTACTCTTCTTTGGCTTGCCTTGTTCGCCTTAAGCTTGTGTTACTTGATGGACAAAAACCATGTCTTTGATCCCGGTGGATGCTCTTCAAGTTTCTTCCTATGATAATCAAGGTCGAGTCAGGCTCACGACTCGGTGAACAAAAATCAAGCGCTTCTTGGGAGGCAACCCAAGTATCTATCTTTTAGCTATCTTTATCCTAAGTGTGGGGAGACCCGTTGGTGTTTGCTATTTCCTCTCTACTCATATTCAGGGATTCGAGCGTTCAATGATCCACTCTTGATGATTTTTGTCGACCCGTGATTCCGTGTTTCCGTCTTCCCGTTTCTATCCAAAACTCTTTTCGATTCTCTATTTTATATTTCTCAATATTAAAATAGGAATCTCGTTAGTTGTCTTTCTCTTAGCAAGATTTAAACAAAGTGCACAATGTCCTAAGTGTAGGGGAGGTTACTTCCACATGCTTAAACATTGAGGACAATGTTTATATTAAGTATAGGGGGGACTTCTATCAAAGTTAAGTGGCCTTTTCCTTGTATTTGTCCTCATTTTAACCGGAAAATCAATTTTTCGCCATTTTTCAAAAATTTTGATCTATTTTGGCCTAGTAGTTTTTCCTTTATTTTGGTTATTTTATTTTATTTCCTTCCTTGCTAGAATAAATTTTTAATAAAGTGGTTTTAATTTTCAACGTTGTGAATCTTTTGACTCAACCCGAGTTTACTTATCTAAGTTTACTCTAGCTAGTATCCTTAACATGTTTAAGTCAAGTTTTGCTAGGCTTTTATATAAGGAGCTTTAAAATGCGAAAGTCTCAACTCTGACGGGTTAAGAACAAGAACTTTTCGCAAGTTCCTATAATTGATCCTAGAGAGTCGTTCATCAAGGGAACTTTAAAATGCGAATTCTAAACTTGAAAAAGTCTAAGAATTTACAAGATCCTATAGATGACTCAAAAACCCAAAACTTTGATTTAATTGGCTAAGCACCCACGAGTCTCATTCCTTGAGATTTTAAATTGTGGAGAACGAGAGATGATAGAGTCAATTATAAGTTTGGTATTCTTTCGTGAATTTATGTGAGTTGATTATAAGCTTTTTCTCCCATCGCTTGCTAATAAATTTAATTGCAATAAATAAGGTCGTACGATTTGAAAAGTTACTTAGCTTCTAGCCCAAGATCGTTTAAAAGTTGCTCGATATTGATTAGAGTTCATAGCCAAGGCATAACTTATTGAAGCGGGATGCGAAGATTGGTGAGTCCGAAAAGGCCCTAACAAGGCATGAGGGCTACATTTTGTTGCTAAAAATCCAAAGTGATGTAAAGAATCATTTATTAAAGATCAATATGAAGGATCGAGACACACGACGAAAAGCAAATACTCCCGTAAAGATCATGGAGAAGTCTATCCAAAAAGGCCCTAACAAGGTATGAGGATAAATAGATCCAAGTCCTAAAAGGAGGCGGATCGTTGTATATCAAAATCCCAAATAAAGATTGGAGAAAAATGAAGAAGTCGTGGTCCAAGATTAAGAATCTCTCAAAACTTCAAGTGAAGAAATTCCTATTATGAAGAGAAGAGCATTATTTCGAACGTCTCTCAAGATTTGAAGTATGAAGTCACTACCAAATATCGGTCCGAGAAAGGTCTCAAATCGTGAAGCAAGTTATGCCAAGATATGAACTTTATGAGGTCCCGAGAAGCAGTTTTAAAAGATTTTGTCCTTTAGCTAACTATTGATTAAACCGTCCCACTTTATTTTCAGCCTTAATAACTATCGAAATAAGTCAACAATGCATCCGCGTGATCATTCAAGACAATAATAAAATATAAGAGATACACCTAGGAATAAGGGAGTCTAAGTAAATAATTGGCCCACATGAGTTCATGTTAGTTTGCTAACTTATAATAACAATGATCTCGTTTTTAAGCTTGGTATGGGAAACGTGAACCTTGAGGATGATAATCATTCATGACATTCCAAAACCCTAAGGTAAGTATTTGATTTCTTTACTTGTTTTGTTATTTTCTATCTCTTTAATAAAGGCCAAGGTGGATTGATTGTGATGAAAAGTGTAATCTTGCTTTGTAATTAATGCATTGCATGAGGACATTGCAATGGTCAAGTGTAGGGGATTTGATAGGTGTGTAAACACCCATCCTTTTACCACTTAATTACAATAATAACCAGGCCAAAACGTGTATTTTATGTCGTAAATGTCGGAATTATGCGTGGTTTGTGTTTTTGTTGTGATTTTAGGATCAAAATGTTAAAAGAGAAGAAAACACGGCTTTCGCGGGCTTTTATCGAAGAAAAAGACAAAAGACGAAGTCAAGAAATCAAGAGTGCAAAAAGAACGGAAGTCCAAGGCCAATTCTGAAGATTTATCGAAGAAAAAGTCTAAAGACGGAAGTTTAATAAAGCCGAAGAACTCAAGTCTTATTTATGAAGAAATTTCAAGACGAGTTTAAAGAAATCCTGAGCCAAAAGTCGAGACTTTACAGACGAGACGGAAAGAATAAAGAAAGAGGAAGCTTTCACTAATCATCTCCTCTCCTATAAATAGACATCATTAGTTTCATTTTCAATTGTTGGCTAATAGTGACAATTAGTCTTCCACCTTTAATTTTTGCACATTTAAATTTTATGTCATTTACTTTAATTGCACATTTAATTACCTTGCACCTTTAAATTCAAGTAAGTTTTCTTTTATTGTTATTGAATCTTTATCATTATTGTTAATCTCCCATCTTCCTTTCTTGTGTTGATTCAATCTTATGTTTATGTTTATGTTCTTTAATTTTTATTGATTTGATTAAGTGGGTTTTGATTTTGTTGTGTTTATTTGTTAGTTTTATTGATTTGGATTGTTTGTTTATGATTAGTAGATGTTAATTGGTTAGTATTGTTTAATATTTTGGTTGATTTTGATTAGTTTTGTTTAAATTCGTGTTCTTTTTCTTCCCCGTGTTCTTCGCTTATTCAGTTTCCCCAGATTCTGAACCAACTATACATTCCGAATGAAGGGTTCAGTCTAGGTATTCCAGATCAAGGATTTATTCCGAATGAGCGTATTGGTTTAATTATTCCGAATCAGTACTTTTATTCCGAACCAGCGTTTTCTAGTTTATATTCCCGCATGAGCAACTTTTTATTCCGGATGAGTGGATTATTCCGGATAAACATATATTCCGGATGAAGGATTTATTCCGGATGAAGGATATATTCCGGATGAAGGATATATTCCGGATGAAGGATATATTCCGGATGAAGGATGTATTCCGAATGAGCCTCTTGTTTTGATTATTCCGGATGAAGCCAATATTCCGGATGAAGGACTTATTCCGGATAAAGCAATTTATTCCGGATGAAGGTTTTTATTCCGGATGAAGGACTTTATCCGAATGAGCAGTTTTTCTTAGTTTTGTAATTTCAGTTTTAGTTTATTTTAAGTTTATATTTTTTAAATTTTTAGCTTTATTTTTCCCGCCTTTTTACTTAGTCGCACTTTTAATTTACTTGCCTTAGATTTATTTTAAGCTTGCACTTACCTTTAGTTTAAGTTTGCATTTTTATTTCTCGTCACGTTTTTAATTTCTCGTCATTAATTTCCCGTCAAGTTTTTATCATTTATTATTTCTTTTTTACCGTCTTTATTTTTATTGTTTCAAGTCTTTATTTTTAATTAGCTTACTACACCAAACAATTCCCTTTTTGTTACCAAGAACGACTGAGTCACACTTAAACCTTAATCAATTTGAGAAGATACCGAGAACTTAATTGAACCCATACAAAATCTCTTGTATCGGGAGGTCAGAAAATCTAGACAACTCTGTGTATGGTGAAGGTGATATATATCAAAGCTGATCACTATGATGGTCACGAGGATGTATCATCAACTGAATTCAAGAAACCAGCAAAAGCATCCATTGCTTAATTGAGTGAAAAAAAATGCAAAAACGGACATTGGCTCCGAACGAAGACAACAATGAAGGCCAGGTAAAGCAAAAAGTATGTTGTACATGAGATTCAGTCGTTGGGGATGCTAAACAGTATAGAGAACACTTTAAGACTGATTGGCATAAGCAGAACTTGAAGAGAAAAACAAGAGAATTGCCTCCTCTTTCTGTAGAAGAATGATCGACCAATGTTGAATTGAGATCAAAGGAAGATTTGGATGAATACTCATTTGAGGTTTGAGTTTTCCTCGACATGTCTATGGTTTTGCCAAATGTATAGAGTTACGCCTCTAGTTATTTCATGACTTTCACTTTCTGTTGGAAATATGTGCTTAAATGGGTCACTTTCTAATGGAAGTTCTGGTTTAAAATGAGTCATCATTAGTGCAAGGTGGGTTGATCTCGTACTACCTTTTTAGGGACATTTGGCCCATTTGCGTTATTCCTATGTTAGCTATTTTTTTACCTAGTATCCGTGAAAGTTATGCAACACTAGCGAAATCACCCTTTGATATGTGAATTGGTCTAGATCATCACATACGGTGCATAATGGTTTCGTTTGGTTGGAAGTCATTGCATATTTGTGTTCATGACACCCAAAATTTGCTGAAAGACATAAGAACAAATGTTCAACACCAAGAGATATTGCATAAAATATTACTACGATTATGAGAGTATATCTACAAGACATTATTTACGTTTACTGACAAGACACATGCATTTCATGAGTATGGTATTATAGTGTGATAGGCTGCAAGTAGCTGATCTGATTATCTAAAGCTCTTCAATAAAAATGTCACGAATGAATCGTGTTGCTCAAGTTACACCTGAATTGATTTCAAGTCTCTATAGTTGTAAATATAGGCTCATATTTAGCTTCATTCGATTACTAAAAGTTGAATCTGATTTATTCTCTATGAAAAACAAAGTCAAGAAAGTACCATGTCAAATATTATCAAGATATCATATCTCTCAGTATGTGCCATAATAACAAATAACTTCATTTTTTTAACAGATCTCAAGGCTGCATTTAGTCAAACACCCATGTTTTCTATAAAATGTTTTGTAAAAAACAAGAAAACAAAGATCTTGTACAAACGAGTATTTTTCTTAACAAAATTACAAAACACAAAACATGTTGCTAGAAAAGGGAATTAGTCAAATAATATACAAAAAAGGAAACTAAAACTATCAGCCTACATGAAATGGGTAGATCTGGGTCATGTCTTCTATGTAACCATTTTGACATGTTATCCACACACTCACCATTCCAGTTACACAAAAGTATGTCAACAAGTTGACTGATACATGTCAAACGGGCTAAAAGGTGCCGAAATTGTTTGAAAATGACCATTTTCAGCCAATGTTTAAACCTGGTGTAGATGTATGCGGTTGGCCCGTTTTGTACCTCCTGATGCAGCCTTTGACCTCATGACATATTGTTGGAATGTCAAACTTATATTGCTATGTTTTTTCTCTTTCTGTATCTTTCTTTATTATGTAGGGACTAGTGTTGCCTATTCTCATTTCTTTATCCAATGGGCTTGAGTTGGGTTGACCGTTTAGACTTGTGGCCCGTGTGGCGTATTATGTTGATATAACCCTAGCTGTTGCTACGGTTCTCTCTTATCATCTCATAACACACACACACACACACACACACACTTATAGTGTGTAGCTCTCTCTTGTTCTTGCCGTTTGAGGCTGTCACCATGGGAGGATCTCATCTATTACTATTGTTTTAGATTAGGTTGTGTGAGAGTGATCTTGTAGTGAGGAAAATGGATCAACCTAGTTGGGACGTTTTCATCTATCTCTTTTGTATTGTTGATTAGCATCCGTTTTGGGGACTAATCTTTTCTTGTTCTGCTTTGTACTTGAATCTTGATAATAATAAATCACCAAGGGGTGGATGGTTGGGTGATAATATCTAGTCTTCTTTGTCTTTTTTTCATGTTTTAACATGGTATCAGAGCCAATCACTTAGATCGTATCACCAATCTTGCTCTCTCGTGGGTATTTGTTATTTTTCTTGAAAAAATTAATTAGGGTTTCTTGAAACCCTAATTTATTTTTTGGGGATTCTTGATTCTCTTGTCTTTGGAGGCTTCCCTGTGTTGCCGTTGATCTTCCTGGTGGTGCCGTTACTTCCCTTGCAAAATAGAGTTAGGGTTTCGCGAAACCCTAATTTTTTTGGGGGATCCGTGTTCTTTGGGGTTTTGGAAGCTGCTATTGGTGCTGTCGTTGATCAATCTGATGGTGCCGTTGCCTGATTTGTGTTTTCCAAGGTTGAACAAATTTATGGTTTTAAAACCCTAATTTGTTTTTTGGGGTTCTTTGGTGGTGACCTACCCATCCTCTAGACTAAGTGAATCTAGAGATTGGGTCCTTTTGTTGTTTGCTGTATAGCGCTGTAAGTCCTTCTTGTTCTTCCCTTATACTCTCTTTTCTCTTGGTTCGTTGGTTGTGAGTTATTGTTGCTTGTTCTGTGGGTGCAAACGGATTGGTTAACACCTTGACCCTCTAGCCTTTACTGGTGTGGATACCTGCTCTGGCCAATCCCAGTCCACAACTAGCATTCCTGATAACTCATCTTCTGAGTGTTTTGTTTGCTTATCATACTTGTGGTTATTTGATTCTTCATACTCGTTTTTTTGCTCCTGGATTGTTATTTGATTCTTCATACTTGTGGTTATTTGGTTCTTGGTTGGTTGTTTACCTTTTTTGATTATTGTTTGTCTGATTTGCTCTCTTTTGCTTTATCATGAGTGCTGGTGGTGCTACTGACCCCCCTGTTAACACAGGTGGTGGTGGTGTGACTGAACCTATTTTGATTAGTAGTCTTGATGTTGGTGACCCTTTGCATGTTCAAAACAGTGATAGTAGTACTTCTGCTTTAATTCCTTTTAAATTGCTTGGTACTGCTAATTATAGAATGTGGAACAATGCCATGAAACTTGCTCTTCAATCTAGAAACAAAATTTGTTTCATTAATGGTACTTGTTTGAAGGATACTTGTGCTCATAGTAGTGTGTTTTCTGCTCAATGGGATAGATTTAATGCTATGGTTTTGATTTGGCTTATGAATTCTGTGTCTCAAGATATTTATATAGGGTTGGTTTACTCTGCAAATACTTTTGTTGTTTGGAATGAATTGTCTGAAACTTATGATAAGGTTGATGGGTCTGTTGTTTATAATCTTCTCCAAAAGATTAAGGCACATCTGTTGCTGAATACTATCACAGACTTAACTCTTTATGGAGAGAGTTTGATGCCTTAACCAAATTGCCTAAGTGTGTTTGCCCCATTAAATGCTCTTGCCCTACTAACACGGAATCCATTTTACATCAACAGCTTATGTAGCTTATGTAGTTTCTAATGGGTCTTGATGATTCTTATCAACCTGTTAGAACTGCACTTCTCACTAGGGACCCTCTTCCTGATGTGAAGGATGCTTATGTAATGGTTTCTAGGGAGGAGTCACATAGAGGGATCCCTGAACCCTCCGTTGTGACTGATCCTACGCTTAATGCCACCTCCTTTGCTGCCAAAACCTTTGGTCAACAAAGGAAAGGAAATGGTTCTAACAAGAACAATTCCAGAGGTGGTAATCAGTCTTATCCCAACAGGGGTCCCAATCCTAATCTTAACTGTACCAACTGTGGGATGATTGGTCACACTATGGATAGATGTTATGAGATCATTGGGTACCCCCTGGTTAGAAAAAGCCCTCTAATGCTAAAACTTATGTGTCTAAACCTAATTTTAATGTTAATTGTGAACCTAAGTTGAATGATGCTATGATGGTTGAGAAACATACTACTTGTGATGTCCCCACTTCCTTCACTTCTGATCAAATGAAGAAACTTCTACATTTGATCAATGACTCTTCTGCTGGGAACATTCATGCCAACATGGCAGGTAATGCTCCTTCTATAACTTCAATGTCTTGTTTAATATTAATTTCTCTAAATATTTTTGTGGGAACTTGAAAGGATTGGTTTGTACCATCACTCTTGGGTGGATTATAGACTCTAGGTGTAACCAACACTTGACAGTTTCCACTGTAGGTATGTTCAATGTTGTTGATGTTGGAAATCTCAAGCTCACTGTAGGGCATCCCAATGGGACTCTTGCCACCATAAGTCATGTGGGAAATTTGAGATTGTCTAACAATGTTATCTTATATGATGTTCTTGTTGTCCCTGGTTATTGTGTTAGTTTGCTTTCTGTTAATAAATTGATTAAAGATAGTAAATTTTTTGTTGGATTTGATGAGGATAAATGCTATATTCAGGATTTGACCAAGGGGACCACTCTGGGGACTGGTAGTGAGTCTGGGGGCCTCTACTTGTTTGACCTTGATAAAACCAACAAGTGTGTAGGTAAGTCTAACATGATCATGTCTTTTAATGTGTCCAAAAACTTGTGGCATTGTAGGCTTGGTCATCCTGCTGACCAAGTCCTATCTGTCCTCAAAAGTAACCTCAACCTCACCAAAAATACTTGTATCTCTGTTTGTGAAGTTTGCCATAAGGCCAAACAAACTAGAGAGTCTTTTCCCATAAGTGATCATAAGTCCACCCATCTGGGTGAACTTGTTCACCTTGACTTGTGGGGTCCCTATAGAGTCTCTAGCAGAGAGGGATACAAGTACTTTCTGACCATTAATGATGACTATTCTAGGGCTGTGTGGACTTATTTGTTAAAAAGTAAAGATGAAGTTTTTGACATTTTTGTTAACTATATTAAAATGATCAAAACTCAATTTAATATGTGCATCAAAGTTGTCAGATCTGACAATGGGACTGAATTTACCAACAAGAAAATGATTTCTTTATCCACTGACCTTGGAATTGTCAATCAAACTTCTTGCACCTACACCCTCAGCAAAATGGCATTGCTGAAAGGAAACATAGGCACTTGCTTAATGTTGCAAGGAGCCTTATGTTTCAGGGGGGATTCCTCTTGTTTTTTGGTCTGATTGCATCCTAAATGCTGTTTACTTAATTAACAGGCTTCCCTCATCTGTCCTCAAAGGAAAATCACCATATGAACTGGTTTATAACAAAAAACCTTCTCTCTCTCTCTTACATTAGGTGTTTTGGTTGTCTTTGTTTTTCTACTAATTTAAACAACAATGATAAGCTCACCCCTAGGTCTGAAAAATGTGTCTTAATTGGATACTCTTCTGGAAAAAAAGGCCTACAAGCTCTTAAGTTTGGACACTAGGGGTGTCCTATTTTCTAGGGATGTGAGATTTTATGAAACTGTATTTCCTTTTAAAGTGAAAAACAATAAGAATGATGATTTGGCTGATGTTGACACAAGTGAAGCTAAACATCTTTATTTCTTTGATAATCCTACTCCTTCAAGACCCAATGATGAGGAGAGAGCTACATCTACTAAGGATGGTAGAAACCCTCCAAGTGATGAGTCCAATACTCAGCAATCACTTGAAGCTACATCTACTAAGCATGTTTACATATTGTGGGATGAGGGATAGAAAAGTAAGTTTGATTTCTAGTAAGTCCCGACTATCAGGCAATCTGGTTGTCGTGTCACAAAAATGAACAGTTAAAACGTTACACACACAAGAGTAAAACCGAAAAGCAGAATAAAGAACACAAGAGATTTACGTGGTTCAGTTAATATTGCTATTAACCTAGTCCATGGGTGGCAATTAGGATTTTTATTAGCTTATGGTACTCTGAAAATTAAAAGATACAATGAGGTATATTTATAGACTAACACAATTTAGGAAAAACCTCCTAATTACAGAAACTGTTATCTTCGCCTAAAATAAGATTATGACATGCTGCCACCAATCAGAAGCCTACAACTCAACAATCTCCCACTTGGAGGCTTCGAAACACGTTCACCTGCACTCCGTTGTAATTCTGTAAGTATCAACGCATCTTAAGCTCCCCTAGTTACCACATGCCTTCTCAACTATTTCTGAAGGCCAGCTGAAGTTACACACAACTTCAGCTTGTCCAGCGTCACAGACTTAGTGAACATATCTACGGATTCTTCACATCTGAGATGTTCTTTAAGTTTATCGTACCATCACTAATCAACCCTCGTACAAATGATACCTCATTCCTATGTGCTTTGTTTTGGCATGATAGACTAGATTCTTGGCAAGTTTCACAGCACTCTCATTATCAAAGTATAACGAGTAATCAGCTTGTCTCTTGTCTAGCTCTTCAAGAAAAGTCTTCAACCATACTAGCTCTTTACTGGCTTCAGCAACTGCCATGTATTCTGCTTCCGTTGTAGATAAAGCCACACTTTTCTGAAGTCTCGACATCCAACTAACTGATGTTCCTCCCACTGTAAAAATGTACACGGTAGTGCTTTTGAATGTCTGTTTACATCCACCCAAATCAGCATCACTATATCCTCTGAGAACTAAATCTTTATCTCTGAAACATAATCCCAACTTTGAAGTACCCTTCAAGTATCTAAGTAACCATTTAACAACTTCCCAATGTTCTCTCCCCGGATGTGACATAAAGCGAATAACAACCCCGATGGCATGAGCAATATCTGGTCTCATGCTAACCATAGCATACATGAGACTACCAACGGCAGATGCATAAGGAACTTTAGCCATATATGCTTTCTCATCTTCTGATCTAGGAGACTAGTCTTTGGTAAGCTTGAAATGACTTCCTAAAGGTGTGTTTTTAGGTTTAGTTTTCTCATTATTCATCCTGAATCTCTCCAACACTTTCCCGATGTATTTCTCCTAGGATAGTGTCAAAGAGACATCTTTCTTGTTTGTGACAATACTCATTCTGAGTATCTGTAAAACCCGCATTAAAATACCATGAACAGTAAACATGAACAGTAAATACATGAAAATACGACAAAATTAAAACTTTTCAGTTATAATATATTTCACGTGTCACGATATTAAATAACATGTATGTACGTATATATATATTATAAATGTGTTACGATCACGATAATTAAATCCACGATAAATAAAACACGAACATGTACGACATATAATTTAACGGGGAAAAACTTCGGTTTTGTCCTCGGGCCTTTAGGGTGCCGCGGCTAAGAGACAAGAAAGAAATGGAGTGGGCCTTTTGGCCCATGACGCATGTTAACCAAATAATAAGAAAAACACAAGGATATTTTTCTCATAATTTTAGGTTACAGAAAAACTAAACCCTTGCCGCCCTTCTTTGTTTTGCCACCGGCCACAGTGAACACCAAAGGGGGTGTTCGTTAATTTTGATATTGGAAAACTACGTGTTCGTGTTCGTAATCATAATCTTTTTCCTTTCATGCATTCGGTATAATCATAAACCTTTCTATTCTTTTATTTTTCTTTTTATGAATTCATGTGTTAATCTTAAAAACAAGTTATAAAACATGTGGGGATTAATTAAATCAAGGATAAAATGGGGGGTGTTTGGTGTTTGTTTGTTCGGCCGAGACCCACAAACCGAGAGCCGAAGCTCTCGACGTGGCTGCACCACCACCACCGAGAACTTTAAAGGTCTTGGCTTGGTTGGTTTGGCTCGGACGCAAGCAAGGGAACCCCGACGCAAGGTCGGGGTGTGGTTTTGGTTTGTGTCGCGTGTCAACCGAGACCAATTTTGGTGGGACTTTTGTTTTTGACAGTGGGAACCGAACAACAAAAACAGTGGGAACCGGTGGTGAATCGGAGTGAACCGAGCCTGGCAGCGGCTAGCCGTGGCTCGACAGGGGGTAAATGGCTCGGACAGTGGCAATCGGCTAGGCCGGGTAGCCACTGTCAAGTGTGTTTGTCTCGGCTTATTTATGGAACACGGGTACGGGCTCAGGTTAATTTTAAATCACGGGTTCGGGTTTCAGGAAAGTATTAAATATCAGAAAATATATTTATTTAAATTATTTCTAGACTATTTAATTTAATTAAATGCATGACTTAGGTTAAATATTAAAATTAATATTTCATGTATAACGTAAAATAATAATCTTTGAAAAAAATATTTTCGAAATAACTTTTTTGAAAAAAAATATTTTCAAAATAATATTTTTTGAAAAAAGAAAATTTTCGAAATAATATTTTTTGAAAAAAATATTTTCGAAAAAAAGGACTAACGATGAAAAATATGTTGGATGGGGGACTAACGACGTCACTTTGTAAAAGATAAAGAATGCCACCTCATCTTATTTAACCGGTTTAGCCGGTTGCAGGTAAAAATATGACCATATTGGCAAAAAAATCGAAGTTCAGGTACTATTTGGATAAATTTTTGAGTACATGTACCATATGGATATATTTGAGAAAGTACATGGCTATTTAAAGCCTTAAACCCATATTTATAATTAAATTCTTATATGTATAGTTTATTAATTTAACCAAGTTAATTATTTAATACACTATAATACTTGAACCATGACTTGTATTTTACTGATTAAACTTTACTTGACATTGATAATCCAGCTTATTTCTAATTATGGAAACTTACTTTTTTGGAAACTTTCTATTTTTAGAAACTTACTATTTATGGAAACCTGCTATTTTTAGAAAGTTACTTAGTATTACAATACAAGTATTATAAGACCATACTACATGAATAATAAACAACAGAATACAAGAATAACTATAGTTAACACTTTAAACAGTTAAAACATGACTGAACATGAATAATAGACTAACAACACTCAAAACTAGTAAAACACATGTAATTCAGACAACTTATACACGTCCCTATTCTTATGTAGCATTATTCGTCAAGGCGGAGTAGATTCTTCAGCGTTTCCGTTAGCTTCTACTGGACACAAGGTATGGATTTCTCGTCCTTCAGTAAGGACAATCTCTTCCTTTATTAGGATTTCCCCTATGCAGCCAACTGTTTTCCTCAGTAGTTACAGATTAAATGCTTATGTTTTATTAGTTACCTTAGCCATATACATGCATGACCAGTTTCACCTAGTTATGGAGGTACCATAACCATAACACTTGAGGCACCAGTGTTATGACTTCACCACGGCGGAGTGATAAATCGTGGCGTCCCTTTAGTTTATTTGGCTATTATTATATTATTATTATCATGTGGGGCGTATGGGTGCATCATAGGTTCAGTTTCAGTCAGGATTTACATAGTGAATGTGGTGTGTGCCTTGCATCCTTCACAAGGAGCTGATCCCATCTACTTAGAACATATTAATTAGAGGCATCCCCTCTAGTTGCATGATGAGATCACCCCTCTATGTACTCATGTACGTTGTTAACCTCATGGCCTATATTGGCTTTTGGTATATTTAACTAATACAGATTTTCATAAGTAAACATAAGCTATGTTTTTATAACTAAAACCAGTAAACATGTTATACATCTAGGTTATCCAGGACTTACTCATTTTCGCTGCCTTTCATGCTTTATATGCTCTTTTATGCTTTCATTACTCTATGCTTCCATGCTTTATTGTATATCCATGCACTAAGCGTTATGCTCAGCCGTTTTCTATTTCCATGTTCCCAAACAGCAGATATCCAAGGTCATTGGATCTCAAGAGTATGTGCATTCGGATGAGAGTTATCCAACCTCTTTTACCTTATGCATGTATTCCTACTTTCTCATACTTTACTTCATTTGGACATTGTTTGGCCCTTTTATTTACAGTACTTATATTTGCTTGTGTGTGAGTTACTTGGACTACCGATGTTTGATTCCGGTATTTCCTTTTATGGTCATGAATGTTTGGACATTTACCTTGCATGCTTTGATGACACGCCATAATTTACTATAGCATTTCATCTTAACAAATGTGGTGTTATAATTATGGTATCAGAGCCCGAGGTTTCGACCTGTAGCTCTGTAAAACATGACCCGTGACCTATGGGTAGTCACTAGCGTCTTCCTAAAACTGATAGTTGGTTTTCATGCATTCGTTTCATTTTCATTTCATGTATTTATTTCATGCATTCATCTCATTGTCGCAGGAATTTGACTAAGTAATGGTTGGTACAGGACTGGCCCTATTTAGTCGCATTTGCTTTTATCGAATCTTTTTGTTTGTTTAGTAGATCGACCCATAGTCTTCCACACTTGCCCTTTTATTTTGTGAACCGACCCATAGGCGTTCACTCATGGACATATCATCATATTTAAATTTACCATGCATTATAAAACTGTTTTATTGCATCATAAATCATTTCATGTTTTATATACACTGTTCATGCATTTAATATTCATGTCATATTTTATCAGACTAATTATTTATGTTGCATTTTGTTTTAAACTGTCAGATGGTGAACGCACGCAATGCTCAAGAGTTGGCTGCAGCTGTCAATGCAGCTTTGCAAGCCCTCCTTCCCCAACTTCGTAATGAAATTAGGGACGAAGTTCATGCTGAAGTCCAAGCTCAGGGCGTTCAGTTCGGCCCTAATCCTCAGAACAACAATAATCCTCCACCTCCACCGCCTGTTACTCTTATGACTTGGTTGGAGCGACTCAACAAACAGCGATCTTGTTCGTTTGAGCAGACTGACAACCCCAATGAGGCTGGTGTCTTCAAGGCAAGGCTGGCTTGCTATAAGTTTGAGGGTAATGTGCTGCACTGGTGGAAGTCAGTCAAGTAGTCCAACGGTGGTGAGATCTTCCTTAATCAATACTTTCCACATGCGGAACAAGAGAAACTCAAGAGGGATTATCATAACATCCGGCAGGTTGCTGGGGAGAACAACAACGAGTTTATGCAGAGGTTTCTCCGTTTGGCTGGATGCTTGGGTGCAGCAGCTGGTACTGCTGAGGAGCAAGCTGAGAAGTTTCGTTGGGCTCTTCGCACTTTGGTCGCCAACAGTTTGGTTTATGCTACGTTCACTACAGTGGCACAGGTGACCGATGCAGCCCGAAAGCTTGAGATGCTTCAGGAACGAGATGAGTTTGGTGATGACCGATCAGTGAAGATGTATCTTTAATCACCAGATGTAAACCATTCTTTCTTTAAGTATTTCCATTTTATATCATCCTCTGTTCAACTTTATATTTCAGACAGAAGACTGACGGCCGTAAGCCTACGGTTGCTCAGCAGCAATCCTCTAAGGGAAACGGTCAGACCAACGACCGTTCTGGTTTAGATGGGCGTGGCGGTAATGATAATTACCGTAACAATGCCAATAACTCGAACAACAGCAAGTCCCTACATTTACCTTCTTTCATGTTAAACTATTTTATGATACGATATTCTGACACTTCAACGACTCATATTCAGGAATAATGGTAACGGTAGGGATCAGGACCGTAGAGGTTCACAGCCTAAGCTTTCTACTTCATCTGGTAATTATTAAACCTTCTATGTAATCAAGTTTATGTTCCACGAACGTGTCTCATGCACGTACTCCTGAAACAGGCTCTCAGCTACCTAGGACGCCTGCTGGATGATTTACGCATCCTATATGTCCTACTTGTTCGCGCAGACATTCTGGTGTTTACCGTCGAGGTACTGGTGATTGTTTCAAGTGTGGCCAGCAAGGCCATCAGTAGAAGGATTGTCTCCAGGGTGAGATAGAAGGCACCTCTGGATATGCCGACTCTAAACCACCTCCTACTCTTGGTCGTGTGTTCACTACTACTAGAGACCAGGCAAATAAGACTTCAGGTACCATCACTAGGGATCTCTTTATGAATGGTTTGTCAGCATGTGTTCTGTTTGATACTAGAGCGACTCATTCAGTCATATCCACTACTTTTGCTACACGTGTTAGGATTTCCCCTATGCCATTAGATAATGCCTTATGCATTTCCACGCCACTTAGGGACTCTGTACGAATCACCCAAGTGTATAGAGATCTTCCCCTAGAATTTGATGATAGAATCCGCAGAGTTGACGCACTTCCTTTGGACATGGGCGACTTTGACTTGATTTTGTGCATGGATTAGTTATCTAAACACCAGGCTACGATAGACTGCCATACTTATCGGGTTATCTTCGGTGATGTTAAATCTCCAGAGTACATACACCATAGTTTTCTGCCAGGGAGGTCTGTACAAATTATTTCATCCATGGAGGCGCGTGCATTACTGTCACACGGCTGTCAGGGCTTCATAGCCAACATTCATGACATTTCTGCCGAGTCTCCATCAATTCAAGATCTGCCTATTGTGTCAGAATTTTCTGACGTATTTCTTGAGGAACTTCCGGGCATACCACCTGTCGTGAAGTCGAGTTTGGAATTGAGCTCATTCCAGGTGCATAGCCAATTTTTAAAGCTCCTTACCGCATGGCTCCCATTGAGCTTAAGGAGTTAAAAGATCAGTTGCAGGAACTTCTGGAGCGAGGTTTCATCCGTCCTAGTGCATCGCCATGGGGTGCACCGGTACTTTTCGTAAAGAAGAAAGACGGCAACATGCGTTTATGTATAGACTATCGTGAGCTGAACGGGATCACGATCAGGAATCGTTACCCTTTACCGCGAATTGATGAACTTTTTGATCAACTTCAGGGCGCCAAGTATTTCTCCAAGATTGATATGAGGTCCGGCTACCATCAGTTACGGGTTGAAAAGCAAGATACTTCTAAGACTGCTTTTCGTACACGTTATGGGCACTACGAGTTCGTAGTCATGCCATTCAGACTCACTAATGCTCCAGCTGTCTTCATGGATTTGATGAACCGTGTCTTCCATGAGTTTTTGGACAAGTTCGTTATCGTGTTCATTGATGACATCCTAATTTTCTCCAAATCCAAGGAGGAACATGAAGAACACCTTCGTAAAGTCTTGCAGATTCTTCATTAGAAGCAGCTGTATGCCAAGTTCTCCAAGTGTGAATGTATGAACCCTAGAACAAATTAGATGAAATCGAAAGAAATGACTTAAAGATAATTGATCTTTGATGAAGGATGAGTGAAACCCACAAATCGAAATCAACTAATCTTGAGTAATTTAAGGTTTTTGAAGCTTCAACAATGGTGGAAAAATAAAAACCCATCGGCTATGAGAAAGAAAGAGAGAGAAGGGTTTGTTTGAAAAAGGATATTTTATAAAAACTGGTGCTCTGACAAAGTTCCTGCACGCGGTTCCTTATCGATAGAGAACCGCGTGTTTGAACCGCCAGAGATAAAGAACCGCCTACAGAGGCAGGTTTTTATCAAAGAAAAACAATGAATTTTTGAAAACCAAAATTCTTAAAATACTTAAAAATTTATCTCAAACCTTTTAGGATATCATTGGACCACCGCAACACTAGGTAATAATGCCTTGTTGAAGGATTATGAGTTGAATCGAGATAGGAAAAGACCGAAACGAACAAACGACTACTCGTAGCAAAGAAGCAAAGGGGAGAGGAGTCAAGGGAAGTGAATCAAGACCAAGAACATTGCTAAAGAGACAAATGACTTTTTCAAATTGAGGAGGTGAAGAGCTTGTGTCATATATAGTGGTTTAAGACGTGCCTGGCCGAGTAAAGTCTAAACGGCTTTGGTAATGAATTATACCAAGCAATTTTGATGCATAGAATAAAATCATTTTCAAGAGTAGTCTTATTCTATTTCAAAACATGAGCAAAGTATAGATTCAATTTCTCTCCCACATGATCGGATAATTATTGCTAGAATTAACAGTAACAATATCCTTGGAATATTACAATTTCAAATGTGTAAAATCCACCTACAACTTAATGAAGTAGTTTGGTATCTCGAGGGATTCACTAATCATCCTAGAGATGAGCTTAATTGCACAAGTTACACATGATATTGGGCCTACTAACCGTAAGGGTGCAAACCATGGAAATCATGCTTGATACTTTAAGCTTCTACTAACTCACCCTACATCTCCATAGTCAGTCAAGTATCCAAGCAATGAAGGTTTGAGAGGGAAAAAGGAAAGAATCACAAACCACAAATAAATAGCAAGGCAAGGATGCCAAGAACAAGCATATAGTCAATTAATGATCAAAAGAATGATCAATAGGGCGTGTGGAAGAACGAAAGCGTACCTTGGCCACAAATTGCATTCTGAGCTTTGAAGGGACCAATTCAAAACCCAACTATGACTAATAGTGACTACTAATTCTTCAAGGATTAGTTTCACTCCTACCCATCTTGATATCATCATTCAATGATGTTGGAAATTAAAGAACATGGGTCTTCTACAAGTGTAAGTAACTCAATCCACAATCAATAGAATGATTTATCTTAATGAGTACCTACACATAACAAGATGCAAACTAGTAGATATATTTTAAGAGTAAATCTAAAATGCATTAATACTACTAATCTAAATAAGATGCAATCTTAACAATTTAAAAGGCTTATTTTTAACAAAAAATAGTTTTGACCAAAGAAAAACTTTAGTACAACTTAACCTTCTAATTTGAGGAGACAATGGATCGATCCAAGTTTTAAAGTACAATATACTTCAAAGATCTTGTGTCACCATCTCTCTGATACCAATTGTAGAAACTATAAGGGGGGGGAGGGGTTGAATAGTTTCTTATCGGTTTATCTCCTAATTAAAATTCCTTTCAATTAGGTGAGTGCACAAAACTATCTTTTACTTGAAAGCTAGTTGCATAATGATTAGGTTCAATTCTAATGCATTAACAATGTGTAGTAAGTATAATGATAATGAATGTAAGTAATGAATAATGAAAGAAACAACCTAGTAGGAAGACATCAAGATTTATAGTGGTTTGACAACGAGGCTCTATCCTCGTTCCTACTCCACTCCTCGAGTACACCTTACTCGAGATTTCCACTATATCCACAAGCTCCCTTCTTGGCGGAGAAAACCTTACAACGTCGCTTACATTATTTTCCGACACTAAGCTAAATGTCGAAACCTAATCCTAGCTAGGACCAATCTACACAACGTCGCCCACTTCATCATTTTACGACACAAGGCTAGATGTCGAGTTCTAATCCAAAGCTAGAACCAATCTTCACAACGTTGCATACTTCACCATTTTCCGACACAAGGCTAGATGTCGAGTTCTAATCCAAAGCTAGAACCAATCTTCACGACTCTTCACTTTGAAGCTAAGTGAGAACTTCACACAACACAACTACATATCACTTTATAGTTTAGTGAAAACTCACAAGACACAACCACATCACTTTATAGTTTAGTGAGAACTAACAACTAATTACAACTAAACTAAACATATCCAAGTACACACATGTAGCTTGGATCTACACAACACAAATCCAAGCACACACATGTGCAATGGATTTACACAACTCTAATCCAAGTATTCACGTATAGCTTGGATGAACACAACAAGTCCAAGTATTCACAGAAATATTGGATCTACACAAGACACAAATAAACAAATGATGAACATGATTAGATCTTTAGGAGAAGGTGATCTTCATCAATGCTTCATCTTCAATCACACCACAAGTGTGTGAGTGATCTTCTCTTTGGACAAGGTAAAGAAGGAGATCAAGAGGATAATCATGAGTAAACATACTTAACACATTAAGTGATCATTTACAAATGACTAGGATTAGATAGGAGAAAGAAGGCTGAAAGAGATGTCCAAAAAGGGTTAATGAGAATGCAGATTTGATCCACTATTTATAGAAGACAAATGCCAACGGCTATCTAGGGGCGGTTCCTTATCTACCCAGATGGTTCCTTATCGATAGGGAACCACGTAGGCACTTAAGGAGCCGCGGGTACTAGACTCCGCTCCTTTTTATCTTTTAGTGAATTTGAAATATCTGAGGCTGTTTAAACCTTCAAAGGATATTATTATGGCATTTGGAATATGCCATATTCAAATTTACATTTTCATTTTAATAAAATATTTTCTTAAAAATAAAGTTTGTAAAAAATCTTTTGTTATATTTGACAAAAGTGAGTTTTAAGGCTAATCACTTTTATGATCACTAAGCATGATTAAGATATGTTAGTGTAATGATTATTACCTTGATGATAGTGTTTGTTAGATAATTCGTTTTATGATTGTGTTTGACAATAAATGTCTTTTTAATTTGTCGTGATCAAAACTAAGAAATATTAATTAATACTAACAATGTTTTTAGGCATTGCTTTGCACTAACAGTTTCCATTTGTTGTTTGATTTTAGCTGCCTTTCGAAATAATGCGTTATGCATCTCGTAATCTTTGTTTGTTTCTTCTATAAAAAAAGTGTCGATTAGAGCACGTCTCTTTTTAGGAATATCATTGCATTTCTCGTATGCTTTCTTTAGCTATGGAGCCTTTTTTCAAATGTCATGGCTAACTCCATTATAGCTTTCTGACGAACGACATCTTCGTGAATTAGTTTTTAACTAAAGTTTCAATTTCGTCAATAGTACGCGGAAGTTAACAAGCCATATTTTTTCAGTGAAATAATTTTTTGATACAAAACGGTTAAGTATATTGGGTATTTATAGAGGGTAAAGTGTTAAGATTTTAAAAATAAAAAAAAAATATTTTAATTAAAAAATAAAAAATAAGAAAAAGTGAAATGGGCGAAATGATCAGGTGGATTGATTGCTCGGTCGATCGATTCGACTCGGTTGTCGCGACGCGATCGACCGAATTCGATACCAGTCGACCGAGGGTCAACCGTTATTGTTGTGGGTAGCCCACTACACTGGTGTTTTAACCCTAGAAGCCAAAAATAATCACTGACACATGCAGACGTATGTTGTAATGCATACTTTATTTTTAAGTTCTAGATCTGCCACTTAGCAGTAGATTAAACAATTTTCAACTAAAAATTGTGAAATATTGGTGATGCAAAACTAATAGGAAAACGATTGAAATAACTTATTCATGTGATTAAATTTATATTTGATAAGTTTGTGACATGTGTTACACAAACTAATTATGTCAATCATTGCTCATATAAAAACATTTAAATTTATACTATGAGAGCAAAACTCTCCTATGTACTGAAAAGTAGGGTGTCCATTGTTTGATTTGACTCGAATTAAAACCGAATCAAAAATAGAATTCGAGTTGTGAGTCATAACTGAACCAAACTATAAGTTTAGTTTTCGGGTTACATATAGGTTTGACAATCAGCCTCAAAAACTGAACCGAAAACCAAAGTTGTACTATTATGAGAAGAAAACTCTCCTATGTACAGAAAAGAAGTAAAACATGATTGATACGAGTTCCTAAAACTCACCGGTACTCTTACGAGATGATAACCCACTCCATAACATTCTAGTACTCGGGTTATATACATAGAGCTCACAACAAAAATAATGATCAACAAAAAGGCACATTAATCTATTACACGACCCCGCTATCCTAATCGCGTGAGGACCGGATCGTCGCAATGGATTTTCAAGTAGTGTCACGTCATTAGCAGATTTACGAAACAATAGATTAGAAAGCGAGCTTACTTTGAGAGTGGTTGTTTGTTCAAAGGAGACAAGCCTATGATTGTTGGTACAAGATAAAGTATAATACAGTATGTTTTAATGAAATGATTGTCGGAGATTAAAGAGTACCATTCTTTGCAAACAGACTTACATCGTAACAAAAGCTTTTAAGTTTTAACAATGTTTCAACTGTTACTCCATATGATTATTTGTGAGTACATAATAATTCAAACGGTGTCTGATAAGCATGTAGCAAAAGGTTCGGTTTTGAGTCTAAAACCACAAATGCTAGCCATCCTCATAGCGTTCCTCGTGTCGTCCCGTCTTGAGCTGTAGTTGCCAGCCGAAATACTTTCCTAAAATGACATTTTCGGAAGATCTTATATAAACAATATAAATTCCAATTAGTTTGCATCAAGGCACCAGTGGTCTAGTGGTAGAATAGTACCCTGCCACGGTACAGACCCGGGTTCGATTCCCGGCTGGTCCATATTTAGCTGTGATGATAAGCCTTGCCTTAGCAATGGTTGGGTCCATTGCACATCATCCCTTAAATTGGATGAAACATGGCCAATTCTGAGCTTTAATTTTTTCTACATCAACTTCTGTTTCGTGGTTCGTCTTTTTTCAAGTTTACTAGTTCTTCTAAGTATACGTGATTACTCGTCGTTAATACAAGTGTCTTGCTACTTATACAGCTTCGGACTTGTTGAAACTAACGATGTGTACAAAATATGAGTTCTACGATCAAAATGTGAAATTTGGTTCAAAATAAAATAAAATTTGCACATATCAAAATGTGAAACAAGGGGATATATGCGCCATGCGATGGATTTACAGTAGCAGCAGTACGTAATGAAAGCTTTGCAAAGTGGGCTTCAGTGATTACTTCTTCTAAAGCATTTTCAGAGATATCAAGATCCGTGAGTTTGGCCAGTTGCCTAATAGAATCTGCAACAGTCCCATTTAACGAGTTTTGGAACAAAATGTGTAACAAAATTCATAATTCATAAAAAAACAAACCAAACCATGTAAAGTCATCCTAAGTTATTCATAATACGTAAATGTTTTTTCATTGTTTTCAGCTCCGGTGTCTGGTAATGGATGGGAAAATGTCAATGCACATGTTGACGTGTACCAGCCGGTGATGTCGCTGCTGCTGCATCTGGCTGGGAGTGAACCAAAACATCTCTACCTTCCTCTTTACTTTTTAGTGTTGTTTGAAGTCGAGTACACTAGTTACCGTGCCAAGGTGAGTCAGCAACAAGTCCGAAATATGTGGTTGCCTTGCGATAGTTGTTCACTTGTTTGTACTATCTTCAAAGTCCTGGGCTAAAAGTTGACTTAACAAAGCACATCTTACTACCATTTGACTAACTTGGATAAGTTTTATCGATCGATGTACGTTTAAAGTTTGTGACACCATATACAACAATACCTGAAATAATCTGCCATTACTCTTTATGGGACAGTATAACATGTTTTAAAAGTTCAATGAACATGTTAAGTAGAAGTTATGCTGATGCCACTCTTCTCACTTTAACTGACACCATAAGAAGTCTGCAATAAATCTCGAGTAAGGCACTCAGCGTTTTATTCTTAGAAGGTTGTGCATTCGCGATTAAGTTAAGAAGACTCCTTTCAAGGAAACTATATATAAGATTAAGATGTATCCTAAATTTCCTAATAGTCTGCCATAAGCTAACGAAATCCGTTCTTTTTGGAAGCTGGTCATTTTATGATCAATTTGTCCATATCAAGCTTCTTCATTCAATAGCTACTTAAGAGAATCGATGTCTATATATGTTTCGAGCCCTTGTGAGTTGAGAACAATGAGGAGAGACACGGGTCTGCAAAAAAGTATCCCTAACCAATGGATCAAGCAGTTGCACAACATTGGGACTGCAAATGGTCTTAGATTGCAGAAAAGCTTCCTGGAAGGATCGCAGAACAATGCAGAGATAGATGGCAAAACCATCTGAGGCCAGAAAACAAGGACCATTTGATTGAGGACCAAAAATGCATTTAAAAGCGTATCAAAGGTCTCATCATGCAAAACATTTAAGTCCGGCAAAAAGTTAGATAGCTACACTTACACGGTGCTTCCCCTTCAATGGGCGGGACCCCGGAGTACCTTCTTCCACTTTGACACTGATCCATGTTTACTTCTCGAACTTCATATGTCCGCAAAAGGACCTCAAACGTTCTTATATCTACAATTGACATATTTATATTACCATCTGTATTGTATTAAAGCATTCATTTAGTATTAGATGTGGCAAAACGGGTCGAAAAGGGTAAGCTTTTTTACAGGTCAGTGGGTTGACCGGAATCCCATTTTGTCGATGATTTTGTCTTAACATAAATAAATTGTGTGTCATATATGATTACAACTTTAAACAGAACTTATCAAATAACGTATTTGTTCACTGCAGAAGGATTCATGCGCTGAAAATACGCTTTCGGCAACTTTCAACCCGTTTGACCCATATACTTTTTGCTAGTTATCCCCCTATATTCTAGCAATTTGACCCATTCGAAACTAAATTTAACCCTTCATAAGTAAACGAGTCTGAAACAGCCACCTCAAAAGTTCTAGACTTGGAGAAAGCTATAATTCTGTATCTATACAATAAACAAGAAAAACATACCGGTGAATTTTGATGTGAGGGTCTCAGATGAACATTGTACTTGTTCAATAGAATGTGAAAACGAACACAAGACACCATCTTGTTTCAGCATCTGGCCAGCAGACGCAGTAGCCAACCAAGGATGCAGTAGATCCAAAAAGACAGCATCTGCTTTACCACCTAAATCTCTCGGAAATTCCTCACCTTAAATATCTCTCAATCCCGTCTTCTCAAAATCTTCTCTGTTGCAATAACAATAAACAAACATCAGCAAATAATTAAACAGTTTGTCATTCTTTATGATATAAAACATATATATACTAAATATCTTACCTAGCAGCCGCAGCACATTGTTCATGAAAATCAAACATATAAACATGTCCCGTAGGGGCAATAGCCCTTGCTAATGAAGTACTCAGCGACCCACTTCCAGTCCCGGACTCAAGCACGACACAACCCGGAACCAACTCCAAATACATCACCACAAAACTAATATCCGCAATATAAAGAATTTGTGTCCTATGACTCAAAACCAACGTCCATAGCTCAGGAGTCGGAGCCAACAAGTATGACTTGAAGCTTTACATCCAAAAGGCTTCCCGATCCAATCAGAATGCTTAAAAACACCAGACGTATTCTCAAGAACTGACTTCTCATCTCCTGTCACCGCCTTCGTGTTATCGTGTTTCTCATATACAATAATCAAATCTCCGTTACTTATAAGTCGGTTAAACGACCGTTTCTTTCTGGTATTAATAGGCAACATTCTATCAAACTGTGTTGCACACTATCAACTAAATTGCGAATGAGTCTGTCGGTATAATATATCTGTAACAACAAAATCAAACCTAAAAGATCTTATTCTCATTACGGGTTTAGGCTATATGATAGCAACGCACGCACTTTCCTTAAAGTTTCACTATACGCTACAAGTTATCATACTATTTAGGGATCATCTCATCAAATAGCGACGAACCTTCTCGAAAATCCGAGTACCTGAACCAAAAAGTGCCTCATTAACTGTTACAAACTTTCTGGTTCCAACACTCTTCCGGTCTCTTGGAGCATCACTATTATCCGACGCAACAGTCTCCACGGGTCGGGTTCTAACCCGGCTTCTCCTTGTGGATCTAGTGTTGCTGGTTCTCCTTCATCAGGTAAATAGATTATATATACGTACTCCATATCATTTGGGTGTGTGTTTGTATTTTCTTTATTGAAAAACACCGGAGTAGCATTTGTTTTAGTGGTCTCAAGTAAACCTCAAATTTTACCCGAAAGATTGTAATTTGGGTATGTGTTTGAATATATGGTAAAGCAACCTCACCACGTGAGGAATCGATCAAGAAATCGACAAAGGAAAGCTACCACAAACGTCACTCAAAGACACGAGTCTAAAAGTCCGACAATCTATGACAGGTTTGTTCTCTTACAGTTACTAATTTACCGGGTTCTTCACATAGTAATTCATTTTGGGCCGGTTTAGATTGTTGATCGACAACATCAAAGCCGTTAGTGTTAATTGACACTTGATTTAGGTTCATAAAGTCATACTACATGTTGCAGAAAAACTTCATATATTTGCCACAACATAAATGGCAACCATGAACACAGTTAACATACGGGGTATGGTTTTTCAACGAACTTTTAATTTCATTAAGAAATACTGGAACGATAGTAACATACATCTAATCGAAGGAAATAAAAACGTACAAAAGTAGAACTATTTCATTTATTAAGCCCACTGGAATTTGATTAAAGCTAAATCGACGTTCTTGGCTTGCTTCATATGCATCCATAAATGTAGAAGACTCGAGAGCATTCACCCTTTCCTGAGAGAACACAGATTCAGTGAGTGGGAGTTGCTATTCTAATGTTGCTATCGACAAATCATACAGTATAAGATAAATACAATGATACAGATTTCGTAAAAACTTGTATATCTACAATATATCTCTTGGAAGCAAGACGAGCAAAGACAGAACTAAGGTAAGAGGTCATAGATTTCGTAAAACCTTTTATCCACGTTGTTATATGTTGATGCATAACATAAAGGCACGTTACTCGATCAATGACAAGTGCAAATGATGTACATGCTCTGTTATCAGCATAAGTGACAACTTCAATTGCATAACAGCGTTTTTAGCCTCTACTAATCCACACGAATTTAAACATTAGCAGTGGCATATTACTCCCACCACTTTACGCATCTTCACAAATTTTCAAACTAGTGTTACATATTACACAACGTTAAGAATAATTTATTAGCACCGAAATAATTACCGTGTCCATGTAACATTTCATTTACTTTATTTATACTTGGGTCGGTGAACAAGTTAAGGCTATTTATAAATAAGTGTAAAACAAAACAGAGTTGGAAGAGAAATTTCACCTTAATTCTCATTATTATCAACAAGCAGGGTTAAAGGCGAAACCAATCTCTCAGCAACAATGAGAGCGTCATCATATCTAAAGTCTTCAATAAGTGAGACAGAACTGTCTCTTAAATCGTAGATAACCAATCCCTTATAACAATGAAATAACACTCTCCTGTCAATTGAAATAAACAAAGGAACCGGTGATTCGCTAATCCAATCATTACTCAGATATGGGAAAGAAGCCATCTTAGTCCACGAATCTTTCACTCCATAAACCTTCATTACCCATAAGTCCGCACGACTTTCGCCATAATAAAAAAGCCCACACAAGCATCCTCCCAAAACCCCCAAAGTGAGCAATTTCGTCTCAGCTTCATCATACTCAAATAGCACAACTTCTGTGTAAGTCTCTTTTGCTAAATCGAGAGAAACTATATATCCTAGGCGTCTCTGTAAAATCATCTTCGTCTAGTGAATCATCATCATAAACAACCCAGTGCAAAGCACCATTTGAAAAAACACCACAGCCATCCTCTGGAGATAAGCACTCGTTAGGAAAATCACCTATATTCTTCCACTTTCCCGTTTTTAAAGAGTATATATGTGTCGCCGGTGCAACATCAATAGCATCCACGTGTGAATCATACATTTGAGCAAATTCTACAATTTTGAAATCATCAGTAGATTCATCGTACCCAAAAGAATACCATTTACGCTCACCGATTCTCTTACCAGATGATAACCCACTCCATAACATTCTAGTACTAAGGTTATAGAGCTCAAAACAAAAATAATGATCAACAAAAAGGCACATTAATCCATTACAAGACCCCGCTATCCTAATCGCATGAGGACCGAATCGTCGAAATTGATTTTCAACTAGTGTCGCATGATTGGCAGATTTATGAAACAATATATTAGAAAGCGAGCTTACTTTGAGAGTGGTTGTTCGTTGGAAAGAGACAAGCCTAAGATTGTTGGTACTAGATAAAGTAAAATGTGTTTTAATGAAATGATTGTCGGAGATTAAAGAGTACCATTCTTTGCAAACAGACTTACATCGTAGCAATGTTTCAACTGAAGCTTTTAACAAGATTTCGCAGATGAGTTCTGGCAGAAGGGATGCCATTTTAAAACCACAAATGCTAGCCATCCTCATAGCGTCCCGTCTTGAGCTGTAGTTGCCAGCCGAAATGCTTTTGTATTTTACTATTTTCTTTTATATTGTAATTGTGTTTTAGTGGGGTGTATGGGTGCACGACAACTCCAGAAATGTTTCTGGGCCAATAAAGTTTTAAAACAAACACACCTTAAGTAGTAGTGTGGAGAGTGGACGACCCGGTCATTGCGTTTACTTGTGGTAGTTGTACTCAACTAATGATCTATATGTTTTTACATTTCTTGGTTAAATATATAATAGTCATAATTTAATCTTGCTCGACTAAAAGCTGAGATTTGCCTTGTTCTGACTATTTCCTTTCATCATAAGAGGGGAAGGAGTGGTGAGCGTAAGTTGGTTGCTCGAGCCAAAAGTTTTGGCACGAGTCATTTTTTTGCCTTAACGTGGGGAGAAAGTAAGGTTTGTGAAATAAAATGAAGTGATCGACAACATTTGAAAATAGGTTTTAAATTTTTATAGTGTCACTTTCATGAGCTTTCTTTCTTTCTTTCATTGTGATAAAGAGGTAATTTCAAAACTCTTACAGCCTAACCCAGCAACACCTAAAGCCATATGTTTAACTGCTGAAGCTGCAGTCTGCCTATGAACCAAGTCTCGATCCATAAGAGCAACCTCAAGTAATGGAGTGACTGCATAGATGTAGTCTTTCCCCATCTCACATACACCGGCCATTCTCCACGTTTAGCTCAAGTACTCGATATTCATTCATTAAACCAGGTAAAACAGTGAACGGAGAACACGGTTCTGTCGCTCTTGCACCTTGAGATTGTTCAATAAGGTAGCCAGTACATCTAGTGGTCCAATAGGTTTAGCAATGTACCCAAATGTGTTCCCAGCAGGTCGACCTTCTTATGGGCCTTTAGCATCTCAAGAAGCTCAACACAAATCTTCATCCACTCCCTTGCAGGAACATCGGCACCACGGTCAGACATGGGAGCAAGTCCTTTATAGGAGGAGTCATCTTAGTCATACCAATTACGTTCACAATTGCCTAAAGAGCACCCAATATCGATCCCAAAACTTCCGGGTACTTTTCTCCTAAATACGCATACAAGACAACCCCGAGATGACCCATAAGTTGTTCATTCTCGCATTGTTTCATCACCACCGCAATTCTAGAAATCAGATCTGCAGCCTGCTAACTTTAGCACTCCTGTTATTTAGATGCCACTTTATTGTACCACAAATTTGGGGAAGGTACGGCTTTACTCTTTGCCCAAGTGAGTTCACAACTGTCCCAAACCCGTTAAGCATCACATTGGCATCATCACTAGTCTGCTCTTAGACAAAATACCATCGATTAAAAGCTCTTCCAAACGAGAATCAATATCAGATGCACCCAAGTTCGCGCTACAACTTTCTCGATCATTTCCATGACCATTCTTCTGTAAGGTTCACTTTCATCTTTTAAGTCTTCAACAACTCTAGCCACAATGTCGGATTGTCGGGAACGCCAACTTTAGTTGCTATCTCAACTGTTGTCTCGACATGCTGCTTATAGTTTCTATGATCCAGTGCTATCTTATAGTTTCTACGATCCAGTGCCATCCTCCTGACCCAGAAGTTTCTGAAAAACTCTGGAAGAATATCGGTTCGAATGTAATCTGCCTCAACACCTTCAGTACTTACACACTGCTTAACCACTTTAAGCACAATTTTCTTCATTTCTTCATCAGGAGACTGGAACTCATGGATAAGTATAACCATCACTTCCTTGGTATAGTAGCTGGCATATACGGAATCCGTCAGAGGAATAATGAACCCAATTGCCTTCAAGAAAGCAGCCAGGACCTTTCCACGGTGAGACCGAATACCCTTCCACAAAGGCTTCAGAAAAGAGTCAAAGCTCTAGATACCGTATGGAGCAGCAGCCTAAGATAAAGCAGTAATTGTCCTGACTTTCTGATTTTCTTCGTTAAGCCCATGCTCGATAAATTCCACAAGAGACCTCCATTGTGGAAGAACTGCACAACCAATCAGCATAGCAATTCGCTGAACAATCTTAATACCTGTATGTCTAGCTTGCCATGATTTCTTACTTTGACAAACGGATTTCAAGAAGGGTAAAAGTGCCGGGAATCCAAGTGCTGATGCAACAACAATAAAAGCTCTAGCAGAGGTGTTCCTCACATATTCATCAATGTTATCAATAGCATTGCAGCAATCATAGTAGCTAAACCAGCCGCCTTAGTGAGAATGGAAATGATTTCTCTCCCTTCTATACACGAGCATAGTAGTCTTCATCAATCAGCAGAGGCTCTATCACGACGCAGATTTTGTGAACATAAGGTCGAACAAGCTCATCTAACTTGTAAAGCACTCTGTCTATGACCTTCACCAACAAGTGCCTCTCCTGATCCTCCAAATTTGGCTGCATAAGCAATGGAAGAATATGGTTGAACAATGGCCCAGCACCAAATTCACGAGCCTTATCCGTAAGCTACCTAAAAGCTGTTTTCCTCTGTGGTGGAGTCCCGTTCTTACCTTCAGAAGCAACTTCATAATTTTGCGCTCCTTTTGTTCATCTAGAGACAGTCTTCTTCATCATCTTCGTTCAACAAGGCAATAAAGTACTAGTAATCTTAGGCAAACCATCTGGCATCTCTTTTGGAACATCGTACATCTGATTCCTGTTCTCTTCGGGAATGGAATACAGTGGTCCTCATGGTTTGGATGAAAATGGAATTATCATTTTGGTTTTTGATTGCTTTCACTTAGTTAGTACTATCACGATGCCTAAACAAATCAAACAAAACAAATTTTGTACTAGTAATCTGTGTTTTTTATTCAATGTATAAATACCCGTCATAGAAGAGAGTCCTAGTTTTATCTTTGAGAAGACAAACTAATGTTTACAACTAACTCTGAATATATGATACATACGCACAACTTCGACTAAACCACGTCTTAAATTGACTAGTTTGTACTATCTTACCCAGTTTAGAATTAGCTCTCCTTATTAAATCTTAAGAAACTTTATAATGCAATTGTAGAACAGAATGTGAAATCTTATTTGCGCCAACGTGCTGAGACAAAGATGAAGAAAAGAAAGAGGAGGGACCTAAACAACATGTCTATGCAAAGTCAAGAAAAGCCGTAACATATAATAACATGCTAACAATGGATACGTTAACCGTAATTAGTTAATCAGCAGCTCAAAATCAAAAGCTAAAGTTGGTATGCATGATAACGTTATCATTCACAACATCCTAATATAATTCTTCAATAGCTATACACAATAAGCTTAATTGTCATCGGAAGTTGTAGCCACTTTTTCACTTTCACTCGACTTGCCAAGGTCTTCATCCTTTTCATATGCAACGCCTATTAATTAACCAACACAATAACAGCATCAGGGCGGGGTAGTTTATAATTTGATTTCTTGTTTGATATTAATTAGTCTTTACTTTCTTAAGCTGTTCATAAACAGGTTTGGGTAGGTCCAAACGATTATAGTAAGATGGTCAAACGTGCATCATCAAATTAAACAAACATGTACTTGATGTGTAATCCGAAAAAACTAGGGTAGAACCAGCCCCGCAAGACATTTTAAAACTTGTTTCTCATATACTATTTGAATTTCCTTTTTTACATGAATCAACATTAAGAGTCAAATTTCTATCTAACTACTTTATAAAAGGTTTATGACTTATTCTAATTATAGAAGTCTTAAAAGTTTAAGCCACAAACATTTCTTTAAAAAGAAAACACTTTTGTTGCTTAATCAAAAATAAGTTACAACATACAAATAGTTATAAGTTACATCTTGAAATTAAATTGTCTTTACATTTGTATTTGTAACTGAAAATTGAATTGTTTTGAATCTCAATTAGTAACATTTTGTCATGTAACAGTCCATTTAAACCTTTTTAAAGCCCATTTTATAACATTTTTATGAAAACAAAAGATATACAGTATATAAAGTCCACAAAATCTACAAACACAGGATGAAAAAATACCCATACACAACCCCCTTTCTCTCTCTCTCTCTCTCAAACACCATCACTAACCATCGTCAACTCTGAAACGCCGGAAGCAATTAAAAGACCGGTGAATCGAACAACATTTGCTCACCGCAAAAATATAGTCATAAGGTATCCGCCGCCGCATTGCGCGGGTACCCTGCTAGTATATTATAACAGGCTTAAGATTGAATTTGACCAAACATCGTATATTAAAAGATACTCGTATGTATCTAGTCTGAATTAAATAAATACTCCTTACTAGTTATATATCTTTAACCAATAAAAGAATGGATTTAGCATATTTTAGTATGATCAATATTTTTTTTTTTAAAACCCCAAATTATGCTTCGATAAGATATTTACTCTAGTAATCAAACAAATAAACAAAACCTATCCACTCCAACAACACGATATAGGAATGGATTGATTTTTACCGGAACAAGATGGTGCAACCAAGTTTCAGTTGAGTCATCGCGGTCGTGCTTGAGCACAGATGATGATCCTAACAAGCCATCTGGCATACCTATAAAATAACCAAAAACAAAAAAACACCCATAATTTATAACGGCAGGAAAGAATTTGTCACCAAAGCTTTAAAGCTTATGAAATTGAAAACTATATAACAAAACTGTTCGTCACTGAACACATACATCATTCTTTTTTTCTATCTAATACTTGAAAGTACAGGAACCTAAACACCTAAAAGTTTATAAATCATTAGACAAACACTGGTCATATAAAATTTATGTTAATACTTTTATTGTGAAGAATTTTAAAGCTAGAAGCCCATAGGGCGGGCCTTGAGACTAGTAAGTATATTTATATCGAGACAAATCAGAAGTCCAAATAAAAATATATAGAGAATTTACCAGAGAAGGAGGTTGACAGTTCAGTTGACTCCTCCTGGTCCGTGTGGAGGTAGCGGAGGATAATCATATCCTTGAAGGCTTGATGAGGAAGATTGGTAGTAGGGTTTATGATGTTCCAAATCAACTCGTTTGGAGATGAATTGGCTAGACGGGTGTAAATCTCAGGGTTTACGATGTTCCAAATCAACTCGTTTGGGGATGAATTGGTTAGACAGGTGTAAATCTCAGGGTTTATGATGTTCCAAATCAACTCGTTTGGGGATGAATTGGCTAGTAAATCTCAGGGTTTATGATGTTCCAAATCAACTCGTTTGGAGATGAATTGGCTAGACGGGAGTAAATCTCAGGGTTTATGATGTTCCAAATCAACTCGTTTGGGGATGAATTGGCTAGACGGGTGTAAATCTCACGGTTTATGATGTTCCAAATCAACTCGTTTGGAGATAAATTGGCTAGACGTTATGATGTTCCAAATCAACTCGTTTAGGGATGAATTGGCTAGACGGGTCTAAATCTCAGGGTTTATGATGTTCCAAATCAACTCGCTTGGAGATGAATTGGCTAGACGGGTGTAAATCTCACGGTTTATGATGTTCCAAATCAACTCGTTTGGAGATGAATTGGCTAGACGAGTGTAAATCTCGGCCTCAACTGCGAGAGCTAAAATGAAATGACAGGAGGAGGATTTGAGTATAAAAACGGATAATTTAAATAAAATTGAAAATGAAATAAACGTTTAAATGAAAAAAAACAAGAAGCTGATTAATATAAACATAAACATGAAAAACAGCACATTAAGCAATATCAGATCCAGTCCAGTTCACCCAGCAGTTTAAAATACAATAACCAGACAGTCCACAGATTGCTCACAGACAGTTCAAAGAACAAAGCAGTTGAAATACAAAGACATTAAAAAGGCAGTTGACTGAAAACGCAAATACAATGACAAACAATATCAGGGACCAAATGAGACAACTTATTCAAAAAAACACACAGTTTAAGGTCCTGGGGTCCAATCGAGTAAGTGACAATTATCAAAACTAATTAATATGAAAAAGAGAAGAAGATTCAGGTGATGGAGACACTTTTCAAAACCTTATTAAACTTTTGTGAAACTTTATTATGCAAACTTAGCAAGCTGGAAAACGAACTGATAGAAGGTTTTACAGATGCTATTCCCTATATTTAGCGACAGCAAAGTTACTAAAAGCACAACAACTACTTGCTATACGCTTCAAACACATCAGCATATACAAATAGATAGCAGCAGGTATGAACATTCAGCAAAAGCTATGACAACGCTAGAGCAGCGATTTATAACAGCAACATTTCATGAAAGAAAAGTGAAAACTAGAGTAATTATTAAAATGAATGGGAAATTATTATTTACCACAAGATTCTTTGCAAAGGTCGTCTACTGAACTGGGAGTAAAATTGAGCCTAATCGGACCAAATTTTGCAAAGAAAGCATCTCCACCTAAGAAAGCAAACACAATAATAATAATAATAATAATAACGGTATTATAATAAAAAAAAAGTTAAGAAACATACACATTTTAAAGACATGTGGATCATATTGAGGAGGCTTCGGGTTGAGCTTTACCATGAGTGATTCGAATCTCTCCGGGTCGGAGATCTTCAACTCGTTTAGCCTATCAAAAAGTCTTTGATCATTGGCGGTTATGGGTAGGGCTGAGCACGGCAGACCCAAAACCGACCCGGACCGAAAAACCGGACAGGACCGGACCAAACCGAACCGGACCGAGCAATTTCGGTCCGGTCCTCGGTCCATGGTTTTGGACGAATTCGGTCCTCGGTCCGGTCGGTCCGGTCCGGTCCGGTTCGGTCTTACCAAAATTACGTCAAATATGTCTAATAGGACCGGACCGGACCGGACCGGACTAACCCGGACCGGACCGGACTATTTCGGTCCGGTCTCGGTCCGGCGTTTTGGACCATTTCGGTCCTCGGTCCGGTCCGGTCTTGGCCGGTCCGGTCCGGTCCCGGACCGATGCTCAGCCCTAGTTATGGGTACTCTCCCTTCTTCACCCATTATTGGATTTCTTAAACAGAAGAATCTAGGTATAAAAACATCATCTTCTTTGATCAACAACATTTCCCATCTTCACAAACAGATCTACTTTTTTACTACAGTGTTTTTTTTAAACAAAATTGTGTGTGTACTGCGTAAAAAGTATGTAACCCTAGATCTGAATGATTGATGCTGTTTTATATTACAAGTACCACTTCTGGGATGGGCTGGGTGTAAAGAAGCCCAACATAATGAAGAGTAAAGTGCAAAAATTGTGTATTTTTTTCTTGATTTAAGTTCTTTTGGATACCAAAGTTTTCTAAGATACAAGGGGACTCATCCCCACCATCCATCTCCATCTCATCCGATGGCTGAGATTAAAACCCCCAATTTATACTGCAGGGGTATTTTCGTCTTTTTACTTCTGGATATATATATACGCTTTAACAAACTCGTTTCATTCTTCTTCTTCTTCCCCGATTAAACTGGTACTTTCTCTCTCTATGTTTCTCTCTCTAGATATACCGTTTGTTAATATTGCTTATTAATAAGCTTATTAGTAAGCTTATAAATAAGCAATTCGCATCTATTAATAAGCTTATTAATAGATCGGATTATTAAATACGCTTATTTATAAGCTTATTAACTATCCGATTGATTAATAAGCTTATTAATCGTTCGTATTGATTAATAAGCTTATAAATAAGCGTATTTAATCGAGCGGATTGATTAATAAGCTTATTAATCAGCTTATTAATCGATCGGGACGATTAAATACGCTTATTTATAAGCTTATTTTATGTCTCTGGTCTATTTTTAGTGATATTGTTTATAAGCTTATTTGATAATCGTTGATTCTTTTAGGTTTTAGATAAGCTTTTTATGAGTTGTTGTTTTTTCGATTTTTCATAGGTTTTAAAGATGGATTCGAGTGATTCTAGTGGTCGTAGTGGTGTTGTTGATCCTTCTACGTTGGTTGATTTGACTAACGATCAGTCTAGTGTCGATCAAGGTTTGGATTTGCCATCCGAAAGTGTTCTTCATAGTCTTGCGGATGAGATTTCTGCGTATGAACAAGACGGTGAAGAAGCGGAAGCTGTTAAGAGTAAGTTTTCTAGTTTTTGTTGAGCTTAGTGCATGTTGCCAGTGTATCATATATGCTAGGAACCTATCATATATGATGTTTGTATTTTTACATAGATATGATAGCCATGTAACATATACTATCATATATGATACATGTCTATCATATATGATGTTTACATGATATGTGTTGAATTTTTCTAGTATTTTGTAATCATATATGATAGTATATGTTTCTTTTTGTAGAGTTGAATGCTGTGCGGACTCCTGAGTCGTATATCACTCATTCCAACTTTGATACTCCTGGGGGTACTGTTTACTACATTCCGAAAGTGCCTGCCGAGTTTTTACTTGTTAAAGGGAACGAGTACGATTCAGTTGAGCATTGCATTGCTGCTTACAAGAAGTATGCCGTTAAAGCTGGTTTTGTTGTTAGGAAATCGTGTCAGAAAAGATTGAGGAGCGGGATTGTGAAGCAAAAGTATTTGGTTTGCAACAGGAAGGGTTCCCCGAAGGATATATATGTAGACACCCTAGATTTGGAGAATGGTTATAACCAATTGAGGCATTCAAATGTTCATATCACCGGTTGTAACGCTCGTGCTGTGTTTGACTTGATCCCTGGTACGACGAAGTTCAAGTTGAGTGTATTTGATACTATCCACAACCACGAGCTTGAACGTGAGGAGTACAAGCATCTGTCAAAGAATCAGAGGTAGTTAACATACGCAGAGCAGGTGTTTATTGTCAAGGCTGCGAGTGTGAATATCGGTGCTACAAGAGCTCATCACCTTCTGACCGGGATCAAGGGTTCTTATCTGCTCGTTCACGGCACTACTGTTGACTTTAAGAACTTCTTCCGTAGCGTCAACTGTTACATCGGGGACTATGACGCGCAGATGTTGATAAACAAGATGGAGAAGAGGAAGGAGTACGTTGCTGATTTTTTCGTTTGATTATTTGGTTAACAAGGCTGAGCTTATTGGCTTATTCTGGGCTGATGAAGTGTCCAAGTACAACTACAAGGAGTTCTGTGATGTTGTCTCTTTTGATGCCACATTTAAGACAAACAAGTACAAAATGGTATTTGTTCCTTTTACGGCGATTGACAACCATAGGAAGTGTGTTACGGTTGCTGCTGGTTTGCTCAAGTTCGAGACCACGGAATCGTATGTTTGGTTACTTAAAGCCTTCATCAAAGCGTTTGGGAAAGCACCTAGCATAGTAGTGACCGATCAAGATAAGGCGATGAGGAATGCCATTGAAGCCGAGTTTGTTGGTACAAAGCATAGGCTGTGCATGTGGCATATCACGCAGAAGCTTCCAGCGAAGGTACTTTTTTTTAAGACTAGTATCATATATGATGAAGTAGCATCATATATGATATTTTTGTTAGTATCATATATGTTGAAGTAGTATCATATATGATGTGAGAACAGGATTTATACTCATATCATTTGGTTTTTGTTTGTCTTTGCAGATATGTGAGAAAATATACAATGATCGTGTTTTTAAAGAGAAATTGAACAAGATTATTTGGAACATGTACATTAGTCCCGAGGAGTTTGACACCAGATGGGGTGATCTGATGACAGAGTATGATTTGGTGGGACACAAGTGGCTGACGAAGATGTATGATATGCGTTCAACTTGGATCCCTGCTTATTTTTCTGACTCGCCGTTGTGTGGACTGATGAGGACTACGTCTAGATCAGAGAGCGAGAATTCTTTCTTCTCCCACTTTACCAATTCTAGCTCGACGCTTATGAACTTTATGAATTGCTTTGAGACGGCGATGGAAAAGCAAAGGAGTGTTCAAGAGAGAATGGATCATAATACAATGGATACTGTTCCGAAGTTAAGGACTTTTCTCAAGATTGAGAAGCATGCTGCAATGGTTTACACTCGTACCTTGTTTGAGTTGGTTCAGAAAGAGATTTTTGTTGGATTATGGTATTTTCAGATAGATACTAAGAATGTGCTCGAGGGTTCTGAGGTTTCTGTTATTAGAGTTAGGCATTTTGTTTATGAAGAGCCTGGTAAGAAGAACAAGAAAAAGGTGAATGATAAGGTTACTGATAAGGTTAAAGTTGGAGAGTCTTGTAATAATGTGAAAGATAAGGAAAATGACAATGATAAAGAGAAGGAGAAGGAAGATGATGAGGTTGACATGTTTACTAGAGAAGATGGGTTGTACAAGGTATGTGAGTTTTTTGTTGATGTAATATTTTTTTTTAACATATCATATTTGATAAGCACATGTATCATATATGATATTCACTTCTTTTTTTTTTTGGTTTTTTTTCCCAGGTGTTGCGCAACTTAGAGGATGGTTCAGTTATTTGTACATGCCAATTGTTTATGAGGGTTGGGATATTGTGCAGGCATATTTTCTGCGTGTTCAAGAATGCCAATATCGAGATGATTCCTCAGCAATACATTCTTAAGCGTTGGACCAAGAACCTTATCCCGGCTGCGTTGAGGAACAAGAGGAACAGGTATGGGGAGAAGAATGTTGTATTGGAGAATTATTCGTGCGAGGCGACATCTATTGTTGATCATTGTGTGCATTTGTTGAGCAAAGACGAGCCTAGGTTGGGTGCTTTTGTTGAAAAGTTGAAGCAGCTGAAGAAAGATGTTGAAGCGGATTGTCCAAATCCTCCATCTAAGAAGAAGGTAGACTGTTTGGAGCAGCTCGTTGGTGTTTCTCATCCTTCTGTACGTTTGGTTGATAATCCAGATGTTGGAACCCCTAGAGGACGTCCTGGGCGTCAAAAGCTGCGTATTAAAGGTGGTAGAGAGATAGCTATTGAGAAAGGCAAAAAGAACAAGATTACATGTTCGGTGTGCGGGGGTACTGATCATAACAAGAGGACTTGCACCGGTAAACGATTGGAGGAAGTCGTTGTCGAGGATCTAGCTTTTGCAGATGCAAGTACGAGTGGATGAACTTGGATAGAAGAAAAGTTTTTTTTTTTTAGGAATTTTTTTCCGTTTTATTTTACTGTTTGCAGTTTCTGAACATGTCATTTTATGATGTATGATGATATTTTGTCTTGATTACTTTGATTCATGAGAAGTTGTTTTTGATACTATCTTTTTTAGGATAATCATATGTCAATGAGTCATGAGAAGTTGTGTTTAATCCCTTTTTTTCTTTAGTTTGTATGCTTTTGTCAGTTTTTTAAGTTTTTTTTGGAGTATCATATATGATAGTGATGTATCATATATGTTAAGTTGTCAACACAACATATATGATACGTATGTATCATATATGTTAAGCTGTGTTCAATCCTTTAGTTTTTTCTAGTTTGCTTTTGTCAGTTTACAAGTTTTTTTTTGACTATCAGATATGATAGTAATGTATCATATATGTTAAGTTGTCAACACAACATATATGATACATGAGTATCATATATGATAGTTTTTAAGATGCTAATGTTACTTCTTTCAAGAATTTCGTTTCCATAGCAAGTGTGTTTTTACAAGTTTTTTTTGGACTATCATATATGAAACTAATGTTTCATATATGATAGTTTTGTTTTTAACGGTTTACATGTTTTACAATATCCTTCTGTTCTCTATAAATTTAATTCAAGATCAATACACATGAAACAAAATATTCATTTTCCATTTCATAATAGAAATTTCGACGGGTTACAAGTTAAAACAAGTTGTATCCACAAAATGCGGTACATCCTACTTTACCGCCAGCAACTTGTCTTCCCTACGATTCTATCCAAATGTTTTCCAATGGTACGTCAGGTGTAGGCGACATGACTCGGGGGTAGTCGGACTAATGGATTCCTATTAAACGACCCACGATCTACGACCAGTTGACCCCAAGCTTAGAGCAACCCATCATGGGTTCTCTTGCATGCCGCGTACTCCTTTTCCGATTGGATAAGTCATCTAACTGCTTCTAATCTAAATCAGTTCACTAATCTCTTTGCCTAGCCTAATGTTCCATTGGGTTAAGCGTTAAAGCTTATCAAGGTAGGCGACATGACTCGGGGGTATTCGGACTAATGGATGCCTATTAACCGATCCATGATCTACGACTAGTTGACCCCAAGTTTGGAGCAACCCACCATGGGTTCTCCTGCATGTCGCGTACCCCTTACCCAGAGGATAGGCTAAGCAAAGCGGAAGTCTTAAACAAAAATCTAAGTTATTACAGACCAAATTAAAAATTAATGTCTTAAACTGTATTGTCTTTTTGTCTTTCCTTCTTCAGATGGCGCTCTTGGCCACATCTCTGTCTTGTTCCTCCTTTCTTGCTTTGATTGCCTCTTTGATGACCTTTGTCTTGTATGGTTGCATCTGGTATGTTCTTGCAAATTCATAGGCTTCATCTGTTACCTGCTGCCTCTTGGTGTTCTTCTCGTGTGATAATATCTTTGCAACTATCCTGAACCTCAGCTTCAGTATTTCCTTTCGTTGCTCATCTGAATCACTCGGGAAGTCCAAAACCCAACCTTTTGCACTTTCGCCCTCATAATGCTCCATGTGCATCATCACGACACCCCACAATCGATGTCGTTGTACATTGTTCCCCATTTTGGTCGAATGATTGTATGCTTCCTGAGTTTTTTTGTCATTTTGTGCTGCACACTCTCCATATACATCATAAACATCTTCATCTGCAAAAAAAAGCCCCAAGTTTGTCATATTCTTTTTGTGTGTGATTTTTTTAGATGCTTTTTGAAATGCACAGATGTTCATGTTTTTTTTTAGTTTATTTTTGTATTTAGTGACTTACCAGTAGGTCACAGTACGTCTGGTACTTGCTTTCATATGTGCTGGCGACTTTCGAGTTGTCGATGATTGACACGGCGCCGTTGACTAGGTTAAAGACCACCAAGTAGTAGTGCTGGTGAGATATGACCGGGAAGAACACCTGCAGAGTTTTTATAAGTTATATTTTTTTGAATCTATTGTAAAATTTAATATCAAATATGTTCTAATCCTACTGCATTTGATTGCATGTCACTCATCATATATGATAAGTTTTTATCATATATGATAAGTTTTTATCATATATGTTTTACTTCTTTTATCATATATGTTAGTCAAGTGTTTACCAGATTTATTGTAAACTGTAACTGTAATATCATATATGTTATAATACTATATGTTTTACTTTTTTTTATCATATATGTTAGTCAAGTGTTTACCAGATTTACATTCTTCAACTTCAGCAAGTCCTCATCTTCTCCCATGGAGGTTCTCATGTTCTCTTCAAACTTTTGAAACTGCTTCTGGGCGTCATACTGTCCGTTTGGCAGTTTCCAATGAAACATGTTCGCTGTCTGTATTGCATAATCAATAATACATTTTTTGTTTTAGTTTGTGGACATAATTTTGTTATAAAAAAACACATATGATGTAAGATGTACTTACAATCATAGTTGACATGAAGTACTGTTTCTTCTTTTTTCCTCCTGTGCGAGTGTGTTCTTCAAAGTTCAGTACATTTGAGTATGTGTCAATGACAGGTGCATCTACCTTTAAGCCCGGAGCCATTGTCTGCAAGTTGTCCCTCATGCAAGCATAATTATTGTCCGCCGACTCAAATATGAATTCCCTGCAAACATAGTTCAATTACTTACTTTTATCATATATATATGATCCTACTTGAATGATATATATTTTGTTAGTTTTTTAGCTTTTACTTACAGGTTGTTATTAAGCATTGAGAACAAACTCTCTCCTATCATCAACTCTGCTACAGTGAGCTTCCCCCGTGCTGGTGCTTTCTTGTTTATGTAGTTAGAAAGGAGCAAGCGGGATGGCCTCTTTTGTTCTTTTGCAGCATCATCTTCTTCTACCATCATCACTATCTCCTTAGGTGTTGTTTCAGGCGTTTTTGTGATTTGGCTGAAAGATGGTGTTGATTTGAGAGACTTTGGTTGCCTCGTTCCTCTGGTTTTCCTTTTCGCCATCGCTTCTTCCTCAAGCTTCTTTTTTTGGCTTTCAATTGCAGCTTGGCGTTCCAACTCCATGCAATACCTGTCCAGGTATTCATCAAACTCTGGGTCGTTGTCAAACTCCCCGGACAATGGCTCGTCTGTAAAAACAGTCTTATGAACCTCTGCCAACATCGCTGCTTCTTTAGCTGACTTTGGATGGTGAACCAACCCAGCTTCGGTGACCAGTTCCTCTTTTTCAGTTTCCTTTTCTTTATCTTTTGCCTTTTGAGCTTTTTGAGCAGATTCCTCATCCTCAGTTTGTATACTTTCAAGAGTAACCGGCTGTTTTACTGAAGCAGCAACATCTTCTGTTTTCCCATCGTCCGTGGAGGTTTGCTCCCAATCCATGAAATCCACATCAAGGTCATCGTCCTTGTTTCTTTTGAATACCATCTGGTATTCCTTGCAAAGACCAATTAATGTTTCATCATTTTCAAACTTTTTAAGTCCTTCTCCAAGTGTTTCAGCAAGCACTCTTCTTGCCTCATATATCTCTCCAAATCGATCAATACTTTTTTCAACAAACTCCTGCATAGAAAAATGTATGTTGCAAGTGTATTAGTATCTTTTGTATATGATACTTTATATATGATAGTTCATACTATCATATATGATAGTATGTACTATCATATATGATAGTATGTACTATCATATATGATAGTTCATACTATCATATATGTCATAGTTTTTTGTTTTACCTCTAATGTTTGTGGTTTCCTGTCTTTAATTGGTTCCAGGTAGAAGTCGTTGTTTTTGTACACATCAATCCCCATGTGGACATCTTCTTCCTTGTACTCATCTTGATGTTCCAGGTTCCCCAAACATTGAATCTTCATTTCTTCTTGTATTCTCAACTTCATCAAACGACCATTCCAGCTTCTTATTGCTGGTCTTCGCCTCATCACGGCTACTCCTGGGAAGTAAGTTGAGTCCAAGTAAAGCAGCTGTGAAAAGAACAAGTTTGTTTTGGTTAAAGAGAACGAAAACATATAAAGTAAGTTTTAAATTAAAAAAAACAGTTGTTTTTACTTACACACAAGAAAGTAGCAGGTCCGTTGTACCATCGTTTCACAGCTTGGTCGTTCCACTTGCTTTTACTTTTCTTGAGGCTTTCTAGTATATAGGACGACCAGTCTATCTCATTAATGTTTTGTTTCTCTGTGACCTTCTTAAAAATCTTCAAAAGGACTTTCCCACCAGAGTCTAAGTTGCACATCGTGCCACCAAAGAGCATAAGGAAGTTCATTATGAAGGTGAAGTCTGCTGTGTTGGTCGACTGGATCCTTTTTGCAATTGTTGTTGCGCTTGGTTTTAATGTGCCGTATTGAGCCTTCCATTCTTCGATGAAAGCATCATCGTCTTCCCTTTCCGGCAGTTCATTAAGAGATATTGTCCCCATCGAGACCCCAAGCATTTGTTGCACCCTTTCTCTTGTTATTTTGATGGATCCTTTGGGGAGTCTCAGTTCCATGCTTTGTGGATGGAACTTCTCGACAACATGGTACAGAAGGTGTGAAGACAGCTCGTCTATGGGAAACTCAATGTACCTCTCAAAACCAATTTGTTTTAAAACTTTCTTTCTTTCATCTGACAGTCCTGAGGTTGCTTCGAACAACGATTTAGGTGAGCATCTGGTTAAAGCAGTAGGGTATACCTTTGTCTGCTTCTTTTTTGTTGGACCTCTACCCTTCTTCTTTTTATGCAAAACCATCGCGTAGTCGTCTTCTTCTTCTTCAGTTTCATATTTTTTTAACTTGTTGCCTTTAGAAGGTGAAGGTTTGACAACTAGCATCTTTGATGTGCCAACCATCTGCTCATTCTCCTCGTCATCGTCTGTTTCGATTTTCTCATCCATCTGGTCATCTTCTTCTCCTTCGCTTGATTCTTCCTGCGAAGTTGTTTCTTTTTTCCCAGTTGTTTTTTGCCCCCACTGTATGTATGCTTCTGTCTTTTTGTCCCTTTATGTGGACGTTTTGCTTCTTGCTTTTGTTCCAACTTCCTTTTTTCGGCTTTTTTATCCTTCTTTACCACTTCAGGAAAGCTTGCTGTTTTGCAAAATATAATGAAACGTGTTAGTATTATACAATCAACATAAATGATACATAAATATTTTCTTATGCTATATCGTATTTGATAAAATTATCATTAATTGTTACCTTTTTTTGTTTTTGAAGGGTTGATGAACTTGATTTTTGTTATTTTCTTCAAAACATCTTTGACCCTCTTTTCTTTCACAGGTTCCTCTTCATCCTGGTCTTCATCATCATCTTCGCTACTTTCACCCTCATTATTGTCATCCTCTTCCTCCTCGTCTTTGTCATCTCCATCGTCTTCCTCCTCGTCTGCGTCATCTCCATCTTCTTCCCCCTCATCATTGTCCTCTGGCTCTTCTTCGTTTTCCTCTTCCTTGTTACCTTCTTCTGTCTCGGTTTGTTCAGACTCGGCTTCTTCATCTACATATTCTTCCCCGCTGCTAATTCTCTCGTCTTCTGAAACATCATCTTCTTCCGTACCACTTTCTTCTACATTTTTTACAAAGCAAAGAGATGTTCAGTATTGTATGTTTGTTCCTAATGAATTAATATGATATGTAGTATATTTTTCCTACCTTCTATCGTCTCTTTTGGCTTTTCAGCTTTCTTTGTTTTCAAATTCGTTTTTCCTTTGCCCTTTGTTTCGACAGCTTTTTCCTTGGTCTTTGTTTGATTGACAACTTCAGTTACACCTTTGCCCTTCTCTTTGTTTTGTCTTGCTCTTTCACGCGCTGCAGGTTTTTCTTTCATTATTTTTATAGTAACTGCTGATAAAAAAAAAACTTATTAGATATGATACTTAATTTTACTTTTCTGTATTTTTTTTTTTGCTTTTTTTACCTAAGCTTCTTTTAGGTTGTTCTTCTGTCTCGTCATCCTTGTTTTTTGTATGCTGTTCATCTGCAATAAAAGCGCAAAGTTAGACAAAATTACATCTGTTTAAAGCTTTATATGTTGCATAACTTATGAAATATGATGAATTATATATGATAAGGTTCTATCAAATATGATGTCTCATTTTTTAACTATCAAATATATGTTCTAATCTTTCTGCTTTTGATTATATATTCACTCATCATATATGATAAGGTTTCATCATATATGATAAGGTTTTATCATATATGTTTTATTAGTCTAGGAAACCATTTTTGCTCAACCGAGATGTTTATATTCACATGCAAGCAATATTTAAACCCAAAACTCGCTTAAAACTATCAAATGATGCAAGCAATATGATATCATACATGTTCTAATCCTTCTGCTTTTGATTTTATTTTCACTCATCATATATGATAAGGTTTCATCATATATGATAAGGTTTTATCATATATGTTTTATCAGTCTAGGAAACCATTTTTGCTCAACCGAGATGTTTATATTCACATGCAAGCAATATTTAAACCCAAAACTCGCTTAAAACTATCAAATGATGCAAGCAATATGATATCATATATGTTCTAATCCTTCTGCTTTTGATTTTATTTTCACTCATCATATATGATAAGGTTTCATCATATATGTTATACTTTTTTTTATCATATATGTTCTATCAGTTTAGGAAACTATTTTTTTCAACTTTTTTAAATCCCATTCTGTTTATTTTTTTAACCAACCGAGATGCTTATATTCACATGCAATCTATTTTTAAACACAAAACTCGCTTAAAAGTATCAAATGATGTTTATTTTCATAGATCTACTATATTCATCATACATTTAGTTAAACAGCATAGAAGAATCATTGATATAGCTTAAAATTATAAAAAAACAGAGAAAAAGCTCAGAAAAAGCTTAGAAAAAGCTTAAAAAGCATTTAAAAACTTAAAAAGCATAGAAAAAGGATGGATCTGTGATTTTATACCTTTTTGCCTTGTTTTTATCGTCGTTTTATCTGGTTTTTTCGAAGATGGCTCGTTTTACGGCTTCCCTTTCATCGTTGTTGATTATTTTGATCGGATGATGTGTTTTTGAAGATGAAATCGTTGATGGAGATGGTGGGTTTTGGTTGTGTGTGTTTTCACTGTGTGTTTTTTGTGTGTGTGAGATGTTGGATGAAATGAAAAATGACGGTTGAATGTAGCGAAAAAGAGGGGGTTAGGGTTTGGGCGCGGTTGTGATATTACGTAACTGCCCCTCCGTTTTTTTTTTGTTTAAACGTGGATCGTTGATTAAAATGGGATGAGTGGCCCAGATTTGTCCCCTTGTATCCAAAGGATACAAGGTATCTTAAATAACCGGACTCTTTTTTCTTTTGACGATTTACCGTTTGTGAGATATTTAATTTTTAAAAAAGTGATGGGAAATGGGTTTTTTTTAAATAGATGATTATGATTGGTTCGATGGGTAAATATTAATTTAAGTGTTTGTTGGGTCTACTAGATGTAGATCTTGCAGCCTGTCAGGACCGGTGAATGACTTCTGTAATCACAAGTCAAATCACAAAGAGACTCTATACACAATATGAATGTAGAATATAAATATAAACAAGAGAAACAGAATAACTATAAAGACTTGATCCTTTCTAAGGATTTCTAATATTGATAAAGACTAGAACTATGTTTTGTCAAGGTCTGTATAACCCTTCTGCCTAAGGTTCCTTTTATACTACAAGGAAACCCTAATACATCATTAATGAAAACGTGTAAAACTGATATGCATATCCTTTCCTAACATATCTCATGCATATCCTAACAGAATATTAGGTAAATAATAAAGTTTGACTTCGACTAGAACCAGGAGCAGGACTTGCTCCTACTACGACTAGGACCAGGAGGAACTACATACCTCCTAGTCTACCTATTACATATAACTATTACAATGGTCCTAACAATCCTCCCCTAAACTTGAATTTGACCTGTTGAGTTCAAGTTTCCTGGAAAACATGCAAAGAAAACCCGAGGATTGAATCAACAAAACAAATAGCAGCATCAACAAGATAAGAATCAGAAGAACAGCCGCATGAAACACTAGAAGCTTCTCCAAAGCTTGTAACAAATCAGCATCAGGTTGAATCTTTTCAGCAACATGAGCAGATTTGATTAGCCTTTACCAAGTAGCTGCTCGCTCTTGGGCTAGCTAGTCATTCTGGTGGAATAAGCATCACCCTGGGAGACTAGAACCCAGCCCAACTCTTAGAACGTGAATCAATGGTGAGTGGGGGTACCCTGATGATTTTAGGCAAACCATCACAGCCGTCAACGGATTTGATGCGTCTTTACCAGAAGCCGTACCCCTCTGGACTCGCCAACTCTTAGCAATGAAGCATCGGTGAGTTGAACACCCTATAGCTTTAAGCAAGCTATTACAACTATCAACGGATTTGATAAGATCTTTACCAAGAGCCGTACCCCCTTGGATTAGCCACTTTTCAGTCCAAGACTATGGCAAGTGAAAACCATCCAGTTTTAGGTAACCTGGCAACCATCAACGGATTTGATAATCGCACCAGGAGCCGTACCCTCAAGGTGAATCAACTTTTTCTTGTCGATGAGACATGGTAAGTTGAGAACCATTTGTTGTGTGGACCACGTCCAACACCAAGTGAAACCAAGTACCAGAACAAACTCAAACCAGGAACCACATTTTGAACCAGCCAAGGGATATTATGTACAAGTATAAAAGCTAAACTGTGTTAAAGTATAAGCAGATATTATATAAAAAGTATTTTTTTTTTTAATTATTAGTTTGTGTGATTTGTTTGTTTTTTTTTTTTTTAACTATAAAGAATAAAAGTCACCAATCACTGTACATATTGGTGAAAAGAATCATAATAAGAACAAAAATTCAAATATATAAGCACTTACAACCCATTCACCTTACATACAAGAAGCGGCCTTCTTATCCGCTAGCAACCGTGCTTGAATACCCTCCACCAAAGATGTAGCCATACTCGACTCATTCCCAGAAGGAGTAGTAGAAATCTGCAAGTGACTTGCCAGCATTGCTTCCATGGAAGAAATAGTCAAAGGATACACAACATCCGTCAACATAAACACCACATGACCATAACCTAACTCCAACACATGAACTCCACATCCAGCATAAAGCTTCCAGCGAACAATCTCCCATTGCATTTGATCCTTCCATACGCCCAAAGGAGTAGCAGATGGAGGAGGATCCAACATAAGCTTGAGATCGGCCCAAAGACGGATACCAGGCCAGGAAGACACCGCCATGGGGTTAAACGGCATACTAGAATCAACAAGCCCAAACAACGCCATAAGATCCATACGGTCAGCCCATGATAACACACCCTGCAAACCCGTGACCATTCGCACAGTCCCATCACTCAAAGTTATCCGATGGGAGACGCCACCAGGAAGTGTTGTAGACCTCTCAACCGTATAACCCGTAATACTTCCATTGCCCAAGGGTAAGTCATAATCGCTATCCGAAGCTGCATCAATTAAGTTCTCAGGATCACGTTTCTCAAAAGGAACTGATTTACCGCGGCGAACACGACGAGTAAGTTTCTGGCGAGTGGAACGTCGAGGCGTGGGGGCCGAAGGAGTGGATTCAACCTTCACCTGAACTTCAGCAACAGCAGGAGCAGCAGTAGAAGTAGACTCATGAACATGTCCACCCAAAGAACCACTAGGTGCTGCATCAGAAGTAGGATTAGGTTGTGTTGCAGAAACTTGTGGTGATGAAGATGGCACATCAGATGTAGTAGCAGTAGGTATGGTGGGATCAACAAAAGCACTTGCAGGAACATGGGTGGTGGTAGGAGTAACAGGTGTGGTGGTGGAAGCATGAGTGGTGGTGGTCGTAACAAAGATGGTAGTAGCAGGACCAGCAGTAGAACCAATAGGAGCAACCAAGGGTGTAGTAGAAGGACCAACAGAAACAGCACCAGAACCAGAAGGACTACCATCAGAACCAGGAGTGGGTACAGACGAAGGACCAGTAGAATCAGCAGGCATAGAAGCAGTCACACCACGAGGATGGTAAATAAATCTTCCCGGAATGGGTTGGCTCTGACGCTTCACCATCTTCTCATAAAGGACCTTAAGCTCATCGAATGTCAGAGCTCGCACCCGATTCCAAGACCACGGAGCATTGAAATGAGCAGCAGATTGATATTTCACGTAACGTTGCATCTGCTGGCGCTGCTCAGTCCGAGAAAGAGGTCTGTTCCTTCGCTGTTTCTTGAGTTCTTCAGCAAGAGTCAACTGATGCTTACACATCATCACCATAGCACGCGGAATACAATTGTGTTCATCAACATCATCACCCAACAGATCTTTAAACTGAGCATAATCCCGAGTGAGAACAGTCAACACTTGCATCCATTCACCATCAGTCCAGTGCATAGCATCATGCTGAATTTGCGCACGCCTTCGCTCACGGAGCTCTTCCTCAGCAGCTCTATCCTCCTCATCAATCTCAGCCTGAACCCGACGAGCAGCCTCTTCACCAAGTCTGTCTTCTTCAAGCTGTCGACGAGAGCGCTTGCGGGTGGGAGATGGAGAATCAGTCATTGGAGCTTTTCCCTTCGGATCATTAGAGGGACCAGCATGAGGACCAGCAGCAGCATCAGAATCACCACCCATAGAAGGGGGAATAGCACTAGAAGAAGGAGCATTGGAGGACATTGGAGGACCAGGCAGATCATCATAAACTTTATCAGCAAAGGCAGCCTTTGCCAGCAACGTCAAGCCATCCTTAACATTCTCCGCGCCCTCATCCTCAGAATCCGAAAGAACCACATGCTTCTTGCGACGACGCTGTTGATTCTCCAATACCTTTATACGATCGGCCAGAGGAAGAACAAACTCTCTTGTGAGCTTCCGATGTTGGTTCAAGTCAGCTTCCAAACAAGTCATTCTCTCATGGTACCTGTGCATAAGATCTAACAAAGATGTCAGTGTAGTAGGCTCCTCTGCCTGCCCACCAAGAGAACTTGGATTAGGGAAAGCATCACGGGAGCCCGAAGCAACATTGGGGTCAACCTGTGGAGAACTAGCAGCAAACGGGATATCAGTCGAGTGTGGGGCAGGGCTAGGAGGTGGAGTCTCCACAAATGGAGACTGGTGTGGAACGGAGGAAGGACCATCCTTGGAAGGGGATGGTTTTTCAACCACAAACTCCTCAACTAGCTCCTCCTCTACCACAGGAATGTCACCACCAGTAGGAGCCTCATCCTCCTCCATGGGGTCATCATCTAACACAACCAACTCAGGAGCCTCCTCCTCCTGACCTATAGGACCCTGAGCCAACCCCATCATGGCTTGAGTCAGGGGCCTCCAATCCCCAGTAAACCCATTCATCATATTGTAATACACTTTCGCTGTTAGTTTAGATGGTACATGCTCAGCCCTATCACGTGGAATGCAAACAAGTATTTGTTGAATAAACCTAGGGTACATAAGAAATTTCTTCCTAGAACCAGCAGTCGACAAATTACTAGCCATCCCCTCAAATAAATAATGGGAAAAATTAAACACTCTACCCTGGGCTAAACATATAAGACCAGTAGCCAAAGGAGTAGGGAATGCATCCCAACTCCCCGACTTGGGACTCAGACAATGGATTAAATAGTGAACCAGAAGCTTCCACTGAGGGGAAAACCTATTCTTTTGGAAGTTAAACTTCCCCCCATGTTCATAACCTATGGCAGCCATACCCTCTAATACTTCCGAATTGGGAAGTGATACAACACCCCCCTCATCCTGAAGATGAAGAGAAGAGCGAATAGACGCTTCAGTGACCACATACGCACGTTAGGAACCAATCCTCATTCCTACTAATGTTTGCTAAATGGTTCTATATTATACCTTTTAGTTTTAACGATAAAATAATCAAATACGAAAGAAAATATGTACTCCACAGTTAAATCAAAACTAGTGAGATACTAAGAGCAACAATAAGAACACGTGTTTGGTTGATACGCCTCTAAACTGTTATCATAACCATTCGGCACGACTCTAAAAGATGTAGAAGGAAATAAAATGATTATAGCCTATACATTGATAGAATTGTGATCTCAAATCAAACAGTCACGACCACACAAACACATTCATTTCAAGTAAGACAATCATATGTTAAGATTATCTTAGCTTTTGTCTACTCGGCCCTTGATGTATATTGAAAGAAAAAATAACAATAGAGTCAAGATTAGGAAAAAACAATCACACATCAAGAAACAAAGGAACAAATCACAACTATCAAGTTATTTATCATCCAATAGAGGGCTAATCCATAAACTTCATATAAACCCTAAAAATACACTTATCCACATCAAGATTTAGTTCCTCTCTCTAAAATAAAAGCACCATCACACGCTGACCACCATCCCGACCTCCACCACCATCATCGCCACCATCGCCACCTTATAACTTCGCACCACCCCGACCACCCCACCTTTTGCCATTCATTATATAACGACAATACTCGTCGAAAAATATAAAATCTCGCCGAAAAATATCAAATCTCGTCGTAAAATATCAAACCTTGTCGGATCTATAACAAACCTCGCCGAATCTATAACAAATCACGCCGGATCTACAAGAACCTCGCTGAACAATGGAGGTTTATTAAGTTTTCGACGATGGTTGTTTAGTTTCCGCCGATGGGTGTTGATTTTTGATAAGGCAGAATCACTAGTGTTTCATGCTGAATCGTATGTGTTTGTAGTAAAAAAACATGAAACATATGTGATTTAGGCAGAATCACATGTGTTTTGTTACAGGTAGAATCACATGTGATTTTGGTAGAAACAAAAGTGATTTTGGCTTGCCTAAAAATCAACAACCTTCGCTGGAAACTTATTAAAGCTCACTAGAAACATAACACTACTTTGTTCTGAAAGATCTAGCATAGCTACGATGGTGGTGGTTTGTGGTTGGCATAGCAAGCCTAATGTACCATGATGGTGGTGGTTAGTGTGGAAGATCTAGGGCCGCATCCACGATGAATGGTGGTTGGTTTTACAACTACGGTGGATGGTGGTGGATGACCGAAGTGGTGTTACGACGTTAGGGTTCGACGGAGGTGTTGGTCGTGGTGGTTGAGGTGGTGGTGTATAAGGTGGGTTGTTGTTATGATACCGACATGAAAACATAGTTTCCAAAAGTTAACACTTTTATAAAAAAATAAACCTCAAATCTAACAAATTAAACTAGAAAACATCTATGAAAAATGACTTATAGACTGAATTCAAAAAATCGACGTCATAAATCGCTGCCACGTCAACCACGAAGAGCTACAGATTGACCATCCATTTTGCTCCAACTTAATAGTAAGATTGCATGTACAGGATGGCTAAACATGTCTGACACTTGTTTATACTTTATAGCATGGGTATTTTAAAAAGTAAAATCAATCTACAAAAATGTGAATCTTATTGAACCTTTCATATGATGAACGTGATATGATCCAACCTCTTATAAAACTATTCATAGGAAAAACTATATGGTACAACAAGCATATTCTCCAAATATCTTTTGGTCTCTTCTTCACAAATAGTATTAACTACTATGTTCTTTTAAGTTTGCCATAATTTTTAGAAGAAAAGCAATATAGTAGACAACATCTTTTGTCCTCTTAGGGTGCGTTTGGTTTAACAGAAAGTTAGAATCAAATTTGAGCTCAGTAAAGAAAAGTAGGATAGAGAAAATAAAAAATTATTTGGTTATATAATATTATTAATTGTTATAAAGTTATAAATAAAGAATAAAATAAATAAATAAATAAATGTGTGGTTAGAAAAAATTGAGAAAATAAAAACTAACATTTGATTAATTGTTTTGATCAAAAGGCACCAGAGATATTAGTAATGAAATCTATCATTCAATTCATCTCGTAAAAAAATATTCTACCACATAATTGATTTGCAAATTCTATCAATCTAGACCCTTGTATACCCATGTACCAAACATATCTTTAGTTATCATATCTTCCTTCATTTTCAATCTATTTTCCAAAAAACTTATGAAACTTATCCAAAATCTCACTAATGATTTCACTTTCAGTCTATTTTTTACTAAGCCACTACTTTAACTTATTTTAACAATTTTTTTGAACTTATTTTGATTGTTAATTCAAAAGGTATATTTGCTTTTTCATATGGTTTCTAAGCTAAAAATATTACAAATATTTTATCAAACTAAAAGTGAGAAATAAGAATAGAAGAAAGGTAACTACAAAAATATTTTATCATTGGTCAAACAAAGATTCCTTATTTTTAGTTGATCTTTCGTTCTTATCTTTTGAAATCAAAAATAAAATTTAAACTATTTTCTTTCAACCACGCGCATAAATTGTAATAATAATGAAGTGAAGAATAATTCTATAACTCCTTTTATCACTAGTGAATTGTAAATATCTTTAAGATTGATTTAGCTAATACATTAACTAGTTGATATGTTTGTAATTTTGTTACATAAGTAATTTTCCTTCGTTAGGAAAAGATAAAAACAAGGATGAAGAATACTAATAACTAATATAATTATGTTCTATGTGATGAAACAAAACAAGAAAAAAATTACATATAGAAAGCTACATAATGATAATAAGCATAAAGAGACAACTCCTTAATCTTCACTAACTACATCAAAGAATAATTGAACATGAATGCTAGATAGCTAATTAAGAAATGAAGATCATGGAGAAGTCTTCATAAAGAGTCTTATTCAAACTTAAATGTTGGTGCTAGTCTCAACCCATTCAAAAGCATGGGTTGATGGACATTTAGATCTGCCACAATAGGATGATCAACCATGTGTTTCAACCATTTTTCAACAGATATCCAATAAGTAAAAATATAGTCCATTTGATCCACATTGATTTCATGCTCAAGAACTTGTTTTCTTTGAAAAACATAATAGATTGTTTATCTCCCTAAAGGAGACATTTCGAATACTTGTTGGCATCTCCATCAAATCCGACTTGGTAGCTTAATTTAAATAATTTAAGGGACTTGTCAATAATAAGATATATCACAAATTTTGATATCTAAAATTTACGATGATGCTTTTAGTTTATACCCATAATGAAGTGAAGAATAATTGTATACCTCTTTTTTGTCACTCGCGAATTGAAAATATCTTTTAGATTGATTTAGCTAATACATTAACTAGTTGATACATTTGTAATTATGTAACATAAGTAATTTTCCTTCGTTAAGAAAAGATAATGATAAGGATGAAGAATACTAATGACTAAGATATCTTCTTTCTATTTAATGAAACAAAACAAGAAAAGGATTACATACAGAAAGATACATGATGATAATTAAGCATAAGGAGACAACTTCTTAATCTTCACTAACTACATCAAAGAATAATTAAACATGCATGCTAAATTTCTAACTAAGAAATGAAGATCATGGAGATGTCTTCCTAAAGACTCTTAGTCAAACTTGAGATGTTGGTGCTAGTCTTAACCCATTCGTGAGCATGTGTTGAGAGACATTTGGATCTACCACAATAGAGTGATCAACCCTATGTTCCAACCATTTCACACCAGATATCCAGTAAGCAACAATATAGTCCATCAGATCCATATTGATTTCATGCTCGAGAACTTGTCTTCTTTGGAAAACAACATAGAGATAGTCATCTATCTCCCTAAAGGAGATATTTCGGATACGTGTTGGCATCTCTGTCAGATCTGATTTGACATCTTAATTTAAATCATTTAAGAGACTTGTCTAACAAGATATATCACGAATTTGAATATCCAAAATTTTCGATGACGCTTTTATGTTATACCCATAACGAAGTGAAGAGTAATTCTATACCTCATTTTTACACTGGTGAATTGCAAATATCTTTAAGATTGATTTAGCTAATACATTAACTAGTTGATAAATTTTTAATTTTGCTACATAAGTAATTTTTCTTTTGTTGAGAAAAGATAAAGATAAGTATTAATAATACTAATGACTAATATAATTCTTTTTTGTTTGATGAAACAAAACAAGAAAAAGATTACATATAAAAAGCTACATGATAATAATTAAACATAAATAGACAACTCTTTAATCTTCGCTAACTACATAAAAAATAATTAACATGCATGCTAAATTGCGAATTAAGAAATGAAGATAATGGAGAAGTCTTCCTAAATCCTATTATGCTTAAGAACTTGTCTTTTTTGAAAAACATAGAGATAGTTATCTACCTCCCTAAAGGAGACATTTACAATACTTGTTGGCATCTCCACCCGCTTAATTTAAATTATTTAAGGGTTTTGTCAGTAATAAGATATATCACAAATTCGGATATTCGAAATTTGCTATGACTCTTTTATGTTATACTTATCATGAAGTGAAGAATTATTCTATACCTCCTTTTTATCACTAGTGAATTGCATGCTAATATTAAAAATAATTTTTAAACTTAAAAATATTTCTTTTGCTAAATATATACTACATAGTTATATATTTTTTAGAAAAATTCAAAAAATTAGGGTTATTCGAGTCAACCTAAAAACTGAAGCGGATTCAAATTCGGGTTTCAATTTGGTTTGATTCGATTTTCGAGTTGACAAAATAAATTACCTGAATGATCGAACAACCCGGAAACTATCGAAGAACACCCCTTAATAGAGATGTAAAAATGTGGTATTATAAACATAAGCTCTATGAAAGACAAAAATTCTAAGTGTTAATGATCAACATTAAAATGGTCAAGCTAGATGATGTTTCAGTTCTTCAAAAATTAAAGAATATCATTTCCAATACAATCTTGTAACTTTTTTCTAAAAGGTCAGCATACTATCTATTTGTATTAAAAGCTCAAGCATTCAAGAATGTGTACGAGCCTACATTTATTTCCAAAACACATTTACAACTGGCCTAAATGAATGAAGAGTCCTACATGCTTAAGAGGTTCTTATAAGCTAGAGTCATTTTGAAAAACTAATCTACTATATATTGATTGTGATAGGTGACAAAAGTTTTACATGGAAAACACTCTCAAAAGTTTAAAAGAATCAATCTGGACCGTTTGTTTTAAAACAAATTCTACGGTTGAGATTGTTTCACTTTTATTTCTAGCACCCACACACATACCCGTATTGTTAGAAACACACACACATCCACCCATTACAGCCGTCGCACCCCACCACCGCCGTCGTACCCCCACTGCAACACCGTCGTCACACCTCTCCACTGTCAACAATTATAGCTATGATTTTACGATCGACATTTGATTTCACTTTCCTATATCTTAATTTCAAAATACGGAAATCCGTCTTAAAAGTAAAACAAGAATACACATCTGTTGTTATCCTACTCCCTTTAATTTTTTTGAACGGCGAGTTAGTAGTTAGTGATTCGAGCTTAGAGTGTCATTCAATTGGGTAGTATGCAAGCCTCAAACATTCTTCTTACAGGATAAACCACACTTCTGCTTCTATTTAATTTGGGGCCCTAAAGGTCCTTAGTAAGACTCGAACTCGAGACCTCTCCAAGAATACCTCCCAAGGTTATCCTTGGTGGCAAACTGAGCCAGCTGAGTTGGTTAATCATACTCTCTTTAATTATACAGACTACATAGCTTTCTTGATACAGGTATAAAGGATACTCTTTTACTTTGTTAGTGTACCACAACCTCGTACTCCATGGCTCTTTTGCATACAAGCTTTTACTTAAGCACGGGTGTATTTGCCTAATTAAGTTTTTGGTTTTTTTCCTTCTTTATATCCCTCTTTCTTCAAACATATTCGATTATGTTGATATGAGGACTTGCTCTCTATGTAGGCAGTTTGGAAACCATCTTAACCCATCAGAGGTGTCATGCCCATTTGTTTTCCTTAGGTTTGCTTTAACATGCCTTCTCCTATTATGTTCTTCATCTAAATGATAGACTTGTATTTACTGGTTAGCCTTGTTAGCGTTTTTAGTTTTATTATCTAATAGTAGTATCATCATTCATACTTGCTGAATATATTAAATTATTTCTACTTGGTTTATTAGGTTTGTTTCAATAGCTAAAAAAGGAAAGTACTTTCAGTTATTCTCTAAATTTATGAAATTTAATCTATAGCGAAGTACGCGTTAAGGGCTTAGAGACACTAGACTATCTTGATAATACGCTAAAGAGAGAACGTTACATAGAGGATGGAGATGCCATTACTTTTGATGGTGTGGTGATATATAATTTTCAACTACATCTCTAAACACATTTAACTTTGGAATTTGTATATGCATATAGTGGTCTGATAACTTATCTCTTGTAGATTTTTTTTAACGATGAGTTAGTAATTAGTGAATGATAACGCCCAAATCCAATGTGTTTTTAGGAGCGTTATCCGTACTTTTGTACATGTATATTGGTTATATCTATGATACTTTTGTGCATATTTGTGCCCAACTGTGTTTGCAAGTCTTTGTGTATCCAATTACATGAATAGAGTGTAAAACAACGCAAACATGGAGATTAGTACGAGTACGAAAAATCCTAGTCAATTTCAAGACCCGTGTACAAGTTACAAGCCTTTAAAGATCAATTTCGGGTGCAAGAACAAGTATTTCCAAGGAGCATACAAGTCACTCAGCATGAAGTTGCCACCAGCAGAAATAAAGTCGCCACCAGCAAAACTCAATTAAGTTACCACCAGCAGGATGCAAGTTTCCACCCACATTTGTGTAGGCCGCATTTGTGTCTACATTCATGCAAGCTCAAGGGAGAACATACAAGAAAGTTCTAACTTCCTTTGGCTCCAAGCATTTGTCTTTGGCTCCAAACCATGCATTCACTCCATGCCTTCAATTTTGCTTAAAAATAAGACCCTTAGGGTCATGTAACAACATATATTTTCACATAATCTCATTACTCTTTCACAACCAAAAATAACTCTCTCAACCTTGTCCAAACCTCCATTCCCGGATTTGAGTAAGGTGGTGCAAGAAAAGTCACTTTTGGAGTCCGGAAAGCAAAGTTAACATCACGAAACTCTTAGGGATCATTACCCTAATCATAGCAACATATTTCCACTTTGTAAGACTCTTAATTATGACTTAAGACTATTATTTCAGAGTTTATTTCATTGTTTGTTATGAGTAGCTAAATCTCATTCAACACTTGGTAGGATGATGTTTGTGGTATGAAGTAGTGGTTGTGATTGTGATTTATGTTTATTTCAATGTCAAGCTTTCCTTTGAACCATTAGTACTTATGTTTCATGTGACAATTGTTATCAAAACTTAATTTGTTGGTAAAGATTTCATATGTCAAAAGTGTTATTTTCTATCAACAAGTCATAGCCGGTTTGTCTATGATTGGCTATCTTTTGTATTAATCATTTCTTAAGAAGCTTTGATTATCAAGAAACATAATTATAAGTGTTAGAAAATTCATGAAACGACCGTGAATCGAATGTGTTGAAATTGGATTAAGTCTTGAATTGAGTGATTGAGTCTAATGCTTGTTTTCTTTAACCAAAGTCTTGACGAGGATTGAAGCTTTTTGAAAACAATAGATTGGACCATCCATCTAATTATCATAATCATATTTGTTAAACGTGTCATCACAATCATACCACTACGGATGCCTAAACTAGTCTTTACCAAGTCTTGCTTTTAATGTTATTATTCATCTCATCATATTACTTGTTACTTGTTTGTCACCAATTGCTACAATCAACGATTATAGTTTTATTTTTGAATGATCATAGGTTTTCCAAATCCTCGTGAACGATCTCGGTATTACCACATAAAAGCTATACACAAACAAAAGGGTTATACTTGTCGTGCGTTTTTAGTTATTCCCGTAATTCGTGTTTATAAATTTAAAACTTGTTTCCAATCCAATACACCGGACACGCACTAAGTTTTTGGCGCCGCTGCCGGGGTTTTGATTGTGTTCTTAGTTCCAAAATCATCCTATAATCAAACCCATTATAGCGTTCTTGTTTCCAAAAATCCCAAAAATTAAAAACTAAAAAAAAATTGCAGCAGCATCGATTTTGTCGCCGGCAACTTCATCACAGAAGGGTTTTTCCGGAGCGATTTTTCCGCCCGGCAAAACCCTTCTGCCGCCGGCAACACTTCCATAGTCCACATTTTGCCGCCGGACAAGATTTCTTGCCGCCGGCAACTCTACCTTTTTCTTACAGAACCGATTTTGCCGGCCGACACCCCCATTTCGCCGCCGGCAAAACCTAGTTTTATATAAAAAAATTATGTTTTTATTTTGTTTGGTTTATTTAATTTCTTATCTACTTATTTTCCTATTATTAGTATTTTGTTTGTTTTTATTTTTGTTACTTGTAGTCTTTTTCAAAAGTTCTTCAAGACTTGAATGAACACACGTTCTTTCGATCAAGAATTGTTTAGTCCATACACCAATCCTGAAAGTTATATCTAAGTATCTATCATTTTATTAACTCATTTTCGACCCTTTATGTGCTCCACACATTCGTTATACCTTTAAACTAACCCGGTTCATACTTACCCAAGTTTATCCTATTTTTAATGTCGTTCGTAGATAAATTACTTAAACATGTCATCCATTTCTGGAATCTTTATCCAACCTTCCTATATGTATCGAAAACATATCATAATACTTATTAAGGTCAAAACCTTAAGCAAGTACCTATTACGAAAGTTATTATCTCTACGTGTCCAGTTTCTGCCTGCATTTATACTCTAAAAGTTTCATGATACCAGACGACCTTAAACTATTCCAATTGACTTCCTTTGGTAACGACTCATACAACATATGAATAAGCTCTGGTGTTAATCTCAATAACCAATTCAAAGTTTAAGTACCCGAAGTAGACCCAAAGTTAACTTAGACACTTGCTGTTCAAAACACAGTTTTGACTCCGAATCTTGTAAAAGGATTTTGACTGACCAAACGATTGAGGTAAAAACTCTAATTACCATAATTGGAAAGTAGACTCTATGAAGATAGTTTTAGACTTTTAAATCACCCAAAAAGCTATACGTATGATCTAAAGCAAGCTCACTTAAAAATCCGCCTAGACCTTAACTTCAATTTTAGCAAAATTAAACCTTAATTAGACACCATTAAGTATTAACGACCATCATTAATATTAAATCAAGTTTATATGAAACCTTAGTATTAATTAAAGATTGTAAACCCTAATTAACCAAAAATCTAATTAGAATAACCATCATCAAGGTTCTTACATAATTAATTAAACAAGAACTATGAATTAGATCATACCTTAAACCCTAAATTATTATTGGTTTTCTTTTCTTTTGTGGTGTCGTCCGATCGCAGGAGGAAGAGGGGGAGGAGAAAATGTTTTTGGTTATGATGTGAATTCTATTTATAAGAAGATTTATGATAATTATCTTTTATCAATTTGAGTCTAATTTCGAAATGTTTTCCCCTTCTTTCTCTACCCGCACACGACTAACACCCCAAACACTAATACCTTATAATTTTTACCCTCTAATTATTTACCTCGAGTTTAGTACTTGTTTTAGACCTTATAGTGTAAACCTTGAACGTTATACCTAAAACTTTCGACATTCCAATAATCGTATGACTCGCCTTTTATTTTCAAACATTTTCATAATTAGTAAGTTTATTAAAAACTTAATAATACATAATATCTACATATAATAAATATATATTATACGTAATACGTACACGCAAAGCACATAACTGACAAAAACGTTAAACGAAACGTCAATGTGATCTCATTTCATCACATTTCACCACCACTGTACCATGATCCGCAATTATATACTTTAATCTCGCAAGATCATCATGTCAAACATACATAACACGCCAAGTATATAATATAACATACGTAACAACGTCTTATAGGTTATAACTTAGCCTTTCAAAAACCACGGTTGTCACACCACCTACATAAATTTCTGAGCCGCATTTGGGATTTGTGTAAAATTCTGGCGGGGTCGATTTCAGTGGTTCCTAGGGTGTCGCAGGATTGCTTCGAGTAGCTTTGCGTTTGTTTTGTTTGGTACCCTCAGGATTGTTTTGTTGGGTACTCTCACGATTGTTTTGTTGATTGTTTTTTCAGATATTTTTAGATGAATGGATGGATATGTTGTGTGTGTGTGTTGAGAAAATATGGGAATGAACAATGACTACTTATAGGAGAAAAATGAAAAACTAGCCATCGGAACAAAGTTGAAAACTAGTCATTGGAATAACTTTTAAATTATAATACGAAAATAGAGAAATACAGTATAGAACTAAAGAAGGAGAATACGAAATTTATGAAATACAACAAATCGTTCTAATCGTGTTTTTCTTGAAGCCAAACGAATTTAGTTTCCATTTTTCGTTTGATTTTAGCTGCCTTTCGAAAAAATGCGTTATGCATCTCGTAATCTTTGTTTGTTTCTTCTTTCAAAAAAGTGTCTATTAGAGCACGGCTCTTTTTAGGAATATCATTGCATTTCTCGTATGCTTTCTGCATATCATCTTTAGCTATAGAGCCTTTTTTAAAATGCCATGGCTAACTCCGTCATTGCTTTCTGACGAACGACATCTTCGTGAATCAGTTTTTAACTAAAGCTTCAATTTCGTCAATAGTATGCGAAAGTTAACAAGCCAAATAATTTTTTGATACAAAATGGTTAAGTGTATTAGGTATTTAACTATTTATAGAGGGTAAAGTGTTAAGATTTTAAAAGAAAAGGTTTTTTTTTATAATTAAAACCGAAAAAATAAGAAAACGTGAAATGGGTCTGGTGGATTGAGTTTGCTCGGTCGACCGGTCCTACTCGGATGTCGTGGCGCGGTCGACCGAAGCTCGGCCGATATTGTTGTGAGTAGCCTATTACTGTGGTGTTTTAACCCGAGAAGCCAAAAATAATCACGACACATGCAGACGTATATTGTAGTGCATACTTTATTTTTAAGTTCTGGATCTGCCACTTAATAGCAATAATTAAAATCCAATTATTTACAACGAGGCACCAGTGGTCTAGTGGTAGAATAGTACCCTGCCACGGTACAGACCCGGGTTCGATTCCCGGCTGGTGCACGTTAAGCTGTGATGATAAACCTTAAATTGGATAGATGGCAAAACCATCTGAGGCCAGAAAACAAGGACCATTTGATTGAGGACCAAAAATGCATTTAAAAGCGTATCGAAGGTCTCATCATGCAAAACATTTAAGTCCGGCAAAAGGTTAGATAGCCTGTGTGGCCTTTTGCCTCAGCAGATGGTCGAGCCATCACAGTTGGTGAACCAGAATTATCCTGGTGCCACTGACTTGCTACACTTACACGGTGCTTCCTCTTCAATGGGCGGGACCCCGGAGTACCTTCTTCCACTTTGACACTGATCCATGTTTACTTCTCGAACTTCGTATGTCCGCAAAAAGACCTCAAACGTTCTCATTCTACGATTGACAGATTTATATTAACATCTGTATTGTATTAAAGCATTCATTTAGTACTAGATGTGGCAAAACGGGTCGAAAAGGGTAAGCTTTTGCACAGGTCCGTGGGTTGACCGGAATCCCATTTTGTCGATAATTTTGTCTTAACTTAAATGAGTTATGTGTCATATATGATTACAACTTTAAATAGAACTTATCAAATATCGTATTTATTCACTGTAGAAGGATTCATGCACTGAAAATTCTCTTTCGGCAACTTTCAACCCGTTTGACCCATATACTTTTTGCTAGTTGTCCCCCTATATTCTAACAATTTGACCCATTCGAAACTGAATTTAACCTTCATAAGTAAACGAGTCTGAAACAGCCACCTCAAAACTTCATGCACTGAATTTAACCTTAAACTTTTTCTTTGAAAACAATGAACATACAAACCTTAAATGCATATGAAGTTTGTGATGAGCAAAGAAACGTCGCAAATACCTTCATCCAATTGCTTTAAGGCTATTTAATATGCTAATAATTTAATCTGCAGGCTTTGCAAGCTATTTAACTGGTCAACTCCTCCAGCAAAACCCAGTATATACTAGATACCCAGTCGAAACCATAATCGATTCTATGTCTAATGCGATTCACTTAAAAAGTTTGGAGGTGGTTTGTAAGGGCACTATACACTTCCTACAGGTGTTAAAAGGTTCATAAACATGCATCACAATTAAGCCCATAGCATGAAGAGACACATATTATGGCCAGCAAAAAGTCAAAGACATCTATACAGCTAAACATCAGGTGCCAGCACATGACGAGCATTTGCGCTACTAACACTCCTTCAAAAGAGTCGGCTTCTCATACAGAGAGACTTGGATCACCTACCACCACACGACCACTGTTTGGGCGTTGGGAGTTTCAACTATAAATGACGAACTAATTAGTCTAATTCATTTAGTTGGGAATAGAATTTCCTTTCATTGCCATATGAAATAGACTCCAGATATCAGAGCATTTCCAGTCGTTTTAAATGCCAAACAAGAACAACAACTAATCAAAACAAGACCCATTCCTTTCATTGCTGCTACCACCATAACATACTCCTGACACATTTATTATTCGACAATACTAACATCCAAATAAGTTATGAAAGCACATAATAAATCCAACAGTTCTTACCAAACGCATAAGAAACCTCAGACAAACATAGTTAACTCAGGGCGACTGTAAACATTGTCACCTTCATCTTCCAACACAGGATAAGCCGCCACAAGAGCATCCTGAGCACTGATATATAGCGAATTGTTTATTTTTCAGTAAGCTTCCCGAACCTTCCTGGCAGGATGGAACAAACCCTGTAGACAGTAGTTAAGCACGACAGCTGCGCCCAATGCCACTCGCACCTCGATAGCTGCTGAAGCCAGCAACACCTAAAGCCATATGTTTAACTGCTGAAGCTGCAGTCTGCCTATGAACCAAGTCTCGATCCATAAGAGCATCCTCAAGTAATGGAGTGACTGCATAGATGTAGTCTTTCCCCATCTCACCAATGTACTCGAAAAGAAAAGATAAGGACTTCAGCACACCATTCTCCACGTTTAGCTCAAGTACTTGATATTCATTCATTAAAGCAGGTAAAACAGGAACAGAGAACATGTTTCTGTAACCATAGCAATAGCAACAGTGGTGCAGACACGGTTCTGTCGCTCTTGCCCCTTAAGATTGTTCAAAAGGTAGCCAGTACATCTTGTGGTCCAACAGCTTTAGCAATGTATGTACCCAAATGTGTTCACAGCAGCTCGAGGATTCCCTTCTTGTGGGCCTTTAGCATCTCAAGAAGCTCAAAACAAATCCTCATCCACTCCCTTGCAGGAACATACTCGGCACCACAGTCTGCAATGCGACCAACCTAATCAATACAACATTCCTGAACCTTCTCATGCCTATTCTTCAAAATTGGGGTCAGACGTGGGAGCAAGTCCTTTATAGGAGGAGTCATCTAGTCCACCAATTACGTTCACAATGGCCTTAAGAGCACCCACTATCGATCCCAAAACTTCCGGGTACTCTTCTCCTAAATACTCATACAAGACAACCCCGAAATGACCCATAAGTTGTTCATTCTCCCATTGTTTCATCACCACCGCATCTAGAAATCAGATCTGCAGCCTGCTGTCTAACTTTAACACTCTTGTTATGTAGACGCCACTTTATAGTACCACAAATTTGAGGAAGGTACGGATTGACTCTTTGCCCAAGTGAGTTCACAACTGGCCCAAACCCGTTAAGCATCACATTGGCATCACCACTAGTCTGCTCTTGGAATGCATACAAAATACCATCAATTAAAAGCTCTTCCAAACGAAAATCAATATCAGATGCACCCAAGTTCGCTACAACATTCTCAATTGTTTCCATGACCATTCTTTTGTAAGGTTCACTTTCATCTTTCAAGTCTTCAACAACTCTAGCCACAATGCCGGGAACGCCAACTTTAGTTGCTATCTCAACTGTTGTCTCGACAAGCTGCTTATAGTTTCTACGATCCAGTGCCATCCTCCGGACCCAGAAGTTTCTGAAAAACTCTGGAAGAATATCAGTTCGAATGTAATCTGCCTCAACACTTCAGTACTTACACACTGCTTAACCACTTTAAGCACAATTTTCTTCATTTCTTCATCAGGAGACTGGAACTCGCGGATTAGTATAACCATCACGTCCTTGGTATAGTAGCTGGCATATACGGAATCCATCAGAGGAATAATGAACCTAATTGCCTTCAAGAAAGCAGCCAAGACCTTTCCACGGTCAGACCGAATACCCTTCCACAAATGCTTCAGAAAAGAGTCAAAGCTCTCGATACCGTATGAAGCAGCAGCCTCAGCAAGACCAGCCAAAGATAAAGCAGTGATTGTCCTGACTTTTTGATTTTCGTCGTTAAGCCCATGCTCGATAATTTCCACAAGAGACTTCAAATGGGGAAGAACTGCACAACTAAACAGTATAGTAATTTGCTGAACAATCTTAATACCCGTATGTCTAGCTTGCCATGATTTCTTACTTTGACAAACGGCTTTCAAGAAGAGTAAAAGTGCCGGGATTCCAAGTGCTGATGCAACAACGCTAAAAGCTCTAGCAGTGTTATCAATATCATGACGCATTGCAGCAATCATAGTAACCTTATAATGCTGGAAGGTGGACAGAATGTGAAATCTTATTTGCGCCAACGCGCTGAGACAAAGATGAAGAAAAGAGAGAGGAGGGACCTAAACAACATGTCTATGCAAAGTCAAGAGAAGCCGTAACATATAATAACATGCTAACAATGGATACGTTAACCATAATTAGTTAATCAGCAGCTCAAAATCAAAAGCTAAAGTTGGTATGCATGATAACATATGCTAGGCTTAGACATTTCCTAGATATAACATTATCATTCACAACATCCTAATATAATTCTTCAATAGCGTACACAATAAGCTTAATTGTCATCGGAAGTTGTTGCCACTTTTTCACTTTTTCACTTTCACTCCTCTTCATCCTTTTCATATGCAACGCCTATTAATAACCAACACAATAACAGCATCAGGGGTGGTTTATAATTTGATTTCTTAAGCTGTTCATAAACAGGTTTGGGTAGGTCCAAACGATTATGGTAAGATGGTCAAACGTGCATCACCAAATTAAACAAACATGTACTTGATGTGTAATCTGAAACAACTAGGGTAGAACCAGCCCCGCGAAACATTTTAAAACTTGTTTCTCATATACTATTCGAATTTCCTTTTTTACATGAATCAACTTCAATAAGCAACATCAAGAGTCAAGTTTCTATAGTAACAGGCTTAAGATTGAATTTGACCAAACATCATATATTAAAAGATACTCGTATGTATCTAGTCTGAAATAAATAAATACTCCTTACTAGGAATGGATTGATTGTTACCGGAACAAGATGGTGCAACCAAAGTTTCAGTTGTTTCATCGCGGTCGTGCATGAGCACAGACGATGATCCTCGCAAGCCATCTGGCATACCTATAAAATAACCAAAAACAAAAAATACCAATATTTAATAACGGCAGGAAAGAAATTTGTCACCAAAGCTTTAAAGCTTATGAAAACTATATAAGGAAACTGTTCGTCACTCACTTTAACACATACATCATTCTTTTTTTCTATCTAATACTTGAAAGTATACGAACCTAAACAACTAAAAGTTTATAAAACATTAGACAAACACTGGTCATATAAAATTTATGTTGATACTTTTATTGTGAAGAATTTTAAAGCTAGCAACCCATAGGGTGGGCGACTAGTAAATATATTTATATGGAGACAAATCAGAAGTCCAAATAAAAATATATAGAGAATTTACCAAAGAAGGAGGTTGACAGTTCAGTTGACTCCTCCTGGTCCTTGTGGAGGTAGCGGAGGATAATCATATCCTTGAAGGCTTGATGAGGAAAATTGGTAGCAAGGTTTATTATGTTCCAAACCAACTCGTTTGGAGATGAATTGGCTAGACGGGTGTAAATCTCACGGTTTATGATGTTCCAAATCAACTCGTTTGGAGATAAACTGGCTAGACGGGTGTAAATCTCAGGGTTTATGATGTTCCAAATCAACTCGTTTGGGGATGAATTGGCTAGACGGGTGTAAATCTCAGGGTTTATGATGTTCCAAATCAACTCGTTTGGAGATGAATTGGCTAGACGGGTGTAAATCTCACGGTTTATGACATTCCAAATCAACTCGTTTGGAGATGAATTGGCTAGACAGGTGTAAATCTCGGCCTCAACAGCGTCAGCTAAAATGAAATGACAGGAGGAGGAGCATAAGGTAAAAGTGATAACTAGAGTAATTATTAAAATGAATGGGAAATTATTATTTACCACAAGATTCTTTGCAAAGGTCGTCTACTGAACTCGGAGTAAAATTGAGCCTAGACGGACCAAATTTTGCAAAGAAAGCATCTTCACCTAAGAACGCAACAAAATAAAAATAGTGTGATTTATAGTGAAAGCTTAAAGGTATTATAATAAAAAAAAAAATTTGCTCAATGCCCCCGTGTTCACATTTCATGGTTCCCGTCACTGTTTTGACTCCTTACATGACACATGCAGGTTTTTATTTTTTTATTTTATGGATGATGACTCAGGAATCCTTAATAGATTTCTGATCTCATTTCTTTTCGTGCTCATATGTAGTCCATTTATGTTCATTTAGATGGTTTAATTATGACAACATGACATATTTCAGCTTGTAAGTGTAAATAGTTAAGAGTATCTTGTTGCATGTAATAGAAACACCCGCGAAACCCACACAACAAATAATCAGAGGTAAGTCGAAATAGAATTGAAAAGAGTAGCTTACCATAGGAGGATCCATTATGGCGGTATCGGAGGATAATCATATCCTTGAAGGCTTGATCAGGCTGATTGGTAGCAGGGTTTATGATGTTCCAAATCAACTCGTTTGGAGATGAATTGGCTAGACGAGTGTAAATCTCGGCCTCAACTGCGAGAGCTAAAATGAAATGACAGTAGGAGGATTTGAGTATAAAAACAGATAATTTAAATAAAATTGAAATTGAAATAAGCGTTTAAATGAAAAAAACAAGAAGCTGATTAATATAAACATAAACATGAAAAACAGCACATTAAGCAATATCAGATCCAGTCCAGTTGACCCAGCAGTTCAAAATCTCAGCAGTTTAAAATACAATAACCAGACAGTCCACAGATTGCTCACAGACAGTTCAAAGAACAAAGCAGTTGAAATACAAAGACATTAAAAAGGCAGATGACTGAAAACGCAAATACAATGCCAAACAATATCAGGGACCAAATGAGACAAATTATTCAAAAAAAAATTTTCTATCTTGTGCCCTAAAGGCACATAATGCAGAACACCTAAAGTACATAAAAGTACAACGGGTCCCACAGAAAAGTACACATGGATTCACACTTTGTGAATTCCTGTGTACTTTTATGTGGGACCCGGTATACTTTTTATTAGTTTAAGGTCCTGGGGTCCAATCCAGTAACTGACAATTATCAAAACTAATTAATATGAAAAAGAGAAGAAGATTCAGGTAATGGAAACACTTTTGCAAAACCTTATTAAACTTCTGTGAAACTTTATTATGCAAACTTAGCAAGCTGGAAAACAAACTGATAGAAGGTTTTACAGATGCTATTCCCCATATTTAGCGACAGCAAAGTTACTAAAAGCACAACAAAACACTAAATACGCGCTTCAAACACATCAGCATTACAAACAGATAGCAGCAGGTATGAACATTCAGCAAAAGCTAAGCAGCGATTTAGAACAACAACATTTCATGACAGAAAAGTGAAAACTAGAGTAATTATTAAAATGAATGGGAAATTATTATTTACCACAAGATTCTTTACAAAGTTCGTCTACTGAACTGGGAGTAAAATTGAGCCTAATCAGACCATGTTTTTCAAAGAAAGCATCTTCACCTAACAATGCAAACAAAATAAAAATAGTGTGAGTTATAAAAGCTTAATAATAATAATAAAGGTTTTATAATAAAAGAAAAATTAAGAAACATACACATTTTAACGACTTGTGGATCGTATTGAGGAGGCTTCGGGTTGAGCTTTTCCATGAGTGATTTGAATCTCTCCGGGTCCGGGTCGGAGATCTTCAACTCGTTTAGCCAATCAAGAAGTCTTTGATCCTTGGCGGTTATGGGTGGTATCCTTCCGCCTATCACTCTCCCTTCTTCATCCATTATTGGGTTTTCTTAAACAGAGGAATCTCGGTATAAAAATATACTATATCATCTTTGATCAACAACATTTCCCATCTTCACAAACTGATCTACTTTTTTTAGTTTTTTTTTAAACAGAATTGTGTGTACTGCGTAAAGAAGAGTATGTAACCCTAGATCTGATTGATGGTGTTTTATATTACAACAACTTCCGGGCTGGGTTGGGCTGGGCTGGGCTGGGTGAAAAGAAGCCCCACAAAATTTTAAAACAAACCAATAATGATCCAATCATTGCGTGCGTGTTTACATGTGGTACTGGTTTGTACTTAACTAATGATCTACCTTTTTCGTTTCAAAATTATATTTCAGTATACTATTTTTACGCGTTTTAAATTAATAGTTTAATTTTTTAAATAAAAAAAAATATAGCTTAAGTTTATTATAGAGAGAATTGCAAAAATGGTTCGTGTGGTTTGATTAAATTGCACGTTTGATCTATCGAGTTTCTAAATTATAAAAAAATATGTGTGGGTAACCTTGAAGTTTTGGTCTTTTTGTAAATTGAAATGACTAAAGTACCTTCATCTTCATTCTTTGATTTTTTTTGGACGAGGGTATTTTAGTAATTTCAATTAACACAATGACCAAAATGAACTTTAAAGTTTCTCAGACGGATTGCTTTTGCATTTTCAAACTCGACGGACCAAACGTGCAATTTGGCCAAACCACACGGACCATTTTTGCAATTCTCTCTTTATTATATTACCCTCACTTGAAAATATTATTACAAATAATAAAAAAAGTTGAAAATTAATTGATTAAAAGTAAAATTATCATTGTGTAAAAAGTAAGAGAAAAAAACTCAAAAGAAATGTTTTCAACAAATGTGTTTTTATCTGTGGAATATAATTATAGTACGAATGGAGTATATCTTTTTAGATTTCTTGGTTAAATGTATATAATAGTCATATTTTGACTAGTTAATAATTTAATATTGCTCTACTAAAAGCTTATATTTGCCTTTCTCTAACTACTTCCACTCATGATAAGTCATAAGCGGTGGTTGGTGGCCCCACGGGCACGTTTACGTTTGGTAAAGAGAATTAGATAAATTAGAAATAAAGTATATAGTTGTATTTTTTGAAATGAAATTCAAGGAAATGACTTATTAAATTCTTTTATTTGGTAGTGTCAGATATTTGAAAAAAATACTTATGCAAATATTTTTTTTAAATTAAATGGAAAAATAAATAAAAAATATTATTATTATTATAATAAATAATAACAACAATAATAATATACAATATATAATATATAATATATGATATATAATATATAATATATAGTATATAATATATAATATATAATAAATAAATAATAATAATAATTATAAACTTTTAAAATATAAATAATAATACTAATAAAAATAATAATTGTAAATATTAATAAATAATAATAATAAATTTAATAAGTAATACTAATAATAAAAAATAAAATAAAAAATAAATAAAATAATTAAAATAATAATAATTTAATATATATATATATATATATATATACTAGTTGCAAAACCCGTCCGATGGACGGGTATGACTTCTGATTGTCGTTAACTTTTAATTGTTTTTAATTTCTATTTGATAAATGTTTGTTTTTAGTTTTGTTGATTTTAATACATGATAAGCCGTTTTTTTAAGCATAGTGTTTTTTTTGGCATGTCTTTTGTTTTATTTACTTTCTTCGTTAGAACGCGATAATTTCAAATGTGCATGTAGTGGTTAAGTCTATCTGATAAACGGGCATGACTTATAATTATCGTTTATATGTTTTTACTTTGCTAATTATTGGTGTTAGCTATCATAGTTCTGAAGTTGATATTGAAAAGTAAAACCACTATCTTATCCTCTAGAATCCGCCAGTAAATATTATTATTTGAGTATTTTCGAATTCACATATATGATCTTGGCATATATATTTTGATGAACTATTTTTTTTTCGGATTCTAAAATAGGTGTTCTGGAGCATACTTCAACCATAAATAAAATTGTTTGTTTGTTATTGTACAAAAAATAAAGTTTTTATCTCTTATGGAACCTAAACAAAAGTAATATTTTCAATAAGGATGGCTTTATTTGGGTTTTGAAAATGTGAGATCCGGTTCAATATGACTCTTTTTTTTGCCGGAACCTGGACAATCGGGTTTCAAAAATGTGAAAACTAAGGTGGTGTTTGTTTTATTAAGTTGTTTTGTGTCTGAATCTGACTACTACATCTAATTGGTAAGAGGCGGTCGTAATATCTAAATCTGAATGAAATAATGTTGTTTGTTTTTTATAATTGTCTAAATGGTTTTAATTATCTGTAACTCGTATATATTAAATTGTTACGATTTAGTAAGCAAATAAATTTACTAACTATGAAATAAAACAATTTGTTTATCAAAAATTTAAGACAACGAACAATTATGTATTTACAAAAAAATATAATACAATGAATAATTAGGAAATGTTAAATCTAAAGAGGAAATTAAAAACTTGCATTTAATAATACGTATTCATGTACGAAATGAAATTGCATTTGAATCAACTACAAAGTCATTTAAGTTGGCATTCCACATCCATATGCACATTTAATACGTACATGGTGATATAAAACAATTTAACAAATAAACAAATAACCAAATAGTAGACGTGTATCAACCCGATATGTAGTTCATGAGATGCGAATTGATTTGGTTATCGGTGACTTGACTAAGTTGACTCGAAAGGCAAATAAGTGAACTTGTGATCTGATGACTCAGCGTAGTCGATTCAGTAATCGATCTCGTAACCCGATAACTTGGCCAGTTAAATCGATGAACCTGACTTTATAAACGAACCCATGATCCGATAATATTGTCTTCAAAAGATTACACCTTTTATGTATAATTAGATATTGAAATTTTCAACAAAATTATACTACGTATATCTCTTATATAGAGTGGAGATACTATCTTCACTTGACCCGCATATAAAGTCTTTGAAGTTTAGAGTTTGGACTCGTATTTGCGTTCAAGTTTTAATATTATCCCATTAGAACAAAGCCAAGCATCCTAATATTTTATAAATAAACAAAGGGAAAAAAACGCCTCATTTTCTTCCAAATGGAAGTCCTATCATACATCTAATCTTATGACACCAAACCATATTTCCATGTCTTTTAACAAATCCAATATCACAAGATCACTCAAAGTAACAATAGCTACAACAAAATTGATTCAAATAAATCTTGAAAAGAAAAAACATCTTTGTAGATTGCTCATCGACTGAAGATGGTTGAGATGGTTGGAGGTGACGGTGGCGTCGTTGGTTGGAGGTTGACGTAGATAGCTGGTGGTGATAAAAGGGTTTTGGAGGCTTGAATAGATTTTGAAGGGTGAGTGGAGTTTATAAATTTAAGAGGCAATCAGACATGCTCAACACCTCTTGCTAGGCCAGAATTTAATACATCTGATCATTCTGTATCAAAATGAAAAACTAACAGATATTTTGTCTGACCGCGTCTGAATTTTTAAGATCAGAAGCAAGTCAGACACTTTTCCTAAAAACAAACATCACCTAATATAATGATCAAGACACCGTCGTAAAAACCTATCCTTATCGCTATGATTAAAAAATAGTGAACTAAGGGTATGGTGAACGAAGCCATACAACTCTTACCAAAAGTAGGGTCAGCAAGTCAGAATCAGTTCACTTAATATATTGTTTTGTAATCCACTTGCCAGAATCAGTTGATGGATAAACCCGTAGAAGTTCATTCAATTGTATGATTAAGCTAACACGATAAAATCACCCATTTTGTTATTTTCTCCCAGTTCGTTCTGTCATCCATTATGGCGTGAAGCGAGGTGATATGTAACCTATGCAAGGTTGTAGAGGGTGCCTTCTTTAAATTGTGTAACAAACCACCTACAGGTTCACGCATTAATTCATTGAAGCTAATGCTTTACTTTTTGTTGTGTGGGGACACAGATAGTAGGTCTTCCTTCCACCAGCATGTTGTCTCGTAGACCATTTAGAGGTTCAGTAACATCATGTTCGGAGTCTTTTTGACTTCTCACAACAGCTCCTAAACAATTTGTATTATTTGAGTAATATGAAAGACCTTGTATTGTACGATCACTTTGTTTAGACTTAAGCATGAAAAAGGCAACAAAGAATGAAGTTAGAATAAGTGTCAAACCTGAACAATGGTTGTAGCGGCCTTAGTCATCTTGGCATCGAATCCTAATATCACTTCCAGCATTCTGTGAGTTATGCTATATATCGACGGTAGAGATACAAATATATTGTATATTGTGAAGAGGAATGAATGATGTTGTAAATAACCTCAACTTTGTGTTAAGATTGAAAACTACACAGGACAACTGATGATATGTTTTGTAGTTGTGAAATATAGAATCAGTTTATGGTATATTGAATTGATTTTGCTAGTCATATACAGATTAATAAATAAAGATAAAGAGATCATTTTGACCCGTAACAAATGCTTACCAGGGAAGACTCCTGCAAAACCATCAGTCTTCTCGATAAGCTTCTCAATCGGTATATCTGCGATAGTCGGATCTTTGTATTGACCAAGACGTGAGGAAGAAGGCTACATGTTTGTTCCCTCACCCGTTTCCTTCCCAATAGGTAGCTCATCACCAGTGATCATCTTGGCATTTGTACTGTCTATATAACGCCCAACAAAATCATTAGTTTCAAACTTATAACACCATAAATCTTTAAGAATGCCAGAATGTATATAGTTACTTGTTCGCTAACAGCTATAGAACAAAGACCATGTTCAACAAATTTATTGACTATGAAAAATACTTTGTAATATATCTCAGAAGGTTTCGCGTTGGTCGAGGTTGAAAGCTTGCAATCTTTGGTAATGGTAATGTTTCTGGTATGCTCATTTAATGTCTTGCCCACAGAAGCATATGCATTAAGACTTTCTTATCATACAAACCACAGAAGATTGACATAAATATATCTTTAAGATACTTGGAGGTCACGGTTCCACATTTTCCACTTTAAAAGTGCAGCAACCTACTTTATCAACTTCACCAACCTCCTACAACCCAAAGGTTCCAAATCGGACTTGAAGGCCTCTAATGGTGTCTTTTTCCTGTCAGTATCACTACACAAGAAATATAACAATTTTTAGTTGAGAAATATAACAACTAAAAATATAACAATTTTTAGTAGGAATCTTTAAATTATGATTCTTACTGGTTTTGTTGATATTAGTTCAACGACTCTTAACTCAAAATTCTAAAGTTTTTTTCATCGCGGGGTTGTTTGGGTATGCTTATTGACATCGCTTGTAAAGGGATAAGAAGTTCAAAAAGGAATCACAAACAATCTCTTTATTAGCACTTCAAAATGCAGTCGAACACTCGTTTATGAGTAACAGTTTCATTAAAAAAAACCTAAACAACCCCTATACCAATAAGCAATCTGAAACACCCCTATACCTTAGTGTAGAGAATTAAAACCACAAATAGCCGAAAGGGTACAATCCAATTACCATATACAATCCAGTAGGTAGATTCACTATAGCCTGCCAAAATCAAGTTAGGGACAATCCTTTAAGACGACCCAGTTGTTATTATTGTAATATAAGCGAACATAGCTTACAATAGGTCTTCAAGCGGCATCTTACTTGCATTGGTTTTATGATTCAGCATCTTCAATCGAAATATGACCTGCACCACTCCACGTAACCTCACTGGCCATTACATTAAAATGAATGATGTGATTCAGGAAAGGGGAATTTTAGAATTCTATGAGCATATATATTTCGTATCTCAACTTGGATAGTGTGTGAAAAAATAATGATCATTATTATGACTATAACAGCCACTGCTTGACAAATTATGTTTTTGTTCAAAAAGGTTAAAAATCGATAGTATGGGAAGCTATAAACCTGTCTGCAAAAACGAATTAACTCGAACTCTATGCATTATGAATGCAATGATGACTAATCCACGTATGCTGTTCAGTATCATAGCTAAGGGGTTGTTTGGATTAGCATATTTTATGGGCTTATCGGCTTATTTAAACTTAGAAAAGCTAATAATCTCTATTGCGCTTATTAACCTTCCATTATGTGTATTATGCAATAGTAAATGAAATATGACCCTATAATAATGTTCAGAAAACATCGTGGAAGAAAAAAATAAAATTGTAATTTACCTTCTCCAGCAACTTGGAATCAAGAGGAAAACCCTTCGCTAAAACTCGCATCAAATATCTGTTGATTTAATAAACACATATATCAAAATTTATATGTCATTTAACAGAAAAACTCATTGATTTTCAAGATAGGCAGATACAATGCAACTAATAGACTCACATTAAAATTCCATCTGGTTTGTTATTATCACCATTGCTTTTGCTGCTATCGGCACTGTGTCTTTTGGACATGATGGAGATGTCAGTTGTTGCACTTTTGGTATATGGAGGAAACATAAGACCACCTTTGTTTCGAAGACCACCTGTTTATGTTCCAAAGTTCACCAAGGTTCAGTGACACAACCTTCAGATACTAAACCACAAAATTGTGGAGAAATTGACCCCCAGTTTCTTCCGCCAGACATTTGAACATAAGTTTTAATTATTGGTGTGGAGCCAAAGGGAGGATATCTATGAAGTCATCAAATAAAGTTATGACAAAAACACCAGTCTTATTATCTTGAATAGGTCGTGTTTCCAAAGTTTAAAAGGTTTCAACAAAATCTAAACCTGATAAATTCTATCTAAAAAAGGATAGTGAAAATGAAATAGTTAATTTTGACCCTGAGCCTTTACCTCAGCCAAGAAAAACTCGAATTGAATTAAATGATTTGATAGAAGGGGAATAACCTCTTTTTTATGACCTAGAAGATGATGAGAAAAAACCACAATCTCTCGTCAATCCACATGTCGTCAACTTGAATGAAATAGTTAAACAAACATAACGAAGACCAAGAATTGTATAATTTGTTGGAAGATAGATATGATTCCTTGACCGGACAGAACCTCAGCACGCAACTCCTCGGGGAAGCGCATCCAGAAATGCAGGGTCAGTCTGCGCAGAAACAGAACCACTGGGCATGAATTGCTACTCCTGTTATATCACAAAGCTAACAATATATAATTAGCAGACATGTCAGAACTACTCAGTGCTACTGTATGCCCCATTAAATATAGAAAAAAAATGGTATAATCTTCAAATCTTGCATCTATACATGAATAAGTTTACAATGTATGATCAAAGAAGATAAACAACGAACCTTGTGACAATGCCAAGAGAGGGAAATTTATGCATGAAACAAACATATAAAAGTATGCGGTACTCACATCATACACAGGCCAGGGAGAATAACATGTTATATAATTAAAAGTGGAAACAAATATTCATATGTTTTTGAGGAATTGTTGTACTCACGTCGTTATCAAAGTTAATTAGTTAATTGTGTTAGGGAAATGCAACTTGCGTCGTAATCTGATGTTCAAGTGCAAAATAAGCCAAGATCATCAACAAATTTGTGCTAAACGTTTTATTAATCCTTAATATAGTCCATCGAGCATTAAACTAATCATTTTTATTTGAGCTTTCATACCTTATTTTTTAAATTGCCAATGTCTTTGTCCAAAGCTGCTTCATCCCACACATCAAAGTTCTCAGCAAGACTCCTCTACTCATCACGTATCTTGTCAGCCAACTCCTGTTGAGGCTTTCAGTGTCATCGAAATGGATAACATCAACAAATGGTAACGGGTGTCTTTCCATTAACTCTTTCATTCATGCTCGTTTTCAGGAACAAACTTATATTGTCGAAAAGAGCAGCTGCTGTCCTAAAAAATGTGTACCTAATCATAGGTACATAATGAAATTGCGTGCAAGACCCCACACCCGCAACGACACCACCACCCTAAACTCAACATAAAGCCGCTATGTGTTCTCCCTTTTGGTCATTGTGTATGGTGTAACAATCTAAATACCAAATGTTTCAATTGTGTATGATGCAACTATCTGAATACTTCAAGAAGCAAGTATTGCGAAAGTACGTCATGCCGGTTAGTTGTGTCGATGCAATCCAATTAGTGCGCACCTTTATCTGCTGCAACATGAAGTGTCAACAGCAAGCAACTGCAATCTGTTCGCCTCGAGGTTTCAAATCCTGTTTGGGACAGAGATGCAAGTCAATCCAAAACATTGTGTGTGTGTGTATCTAAGAATTGTTACAACGCATTAAAAGGTCAATTTGAAACTTTAAGTTTGCACTTACCATTTGATTAACGCTATTCTGGAACGTGAATATGAGCTGATGCAATTTGCTTCTCATTTGCGCGCTTTTGAGGTGTGGTTTAATAATCATGTCGAGTAGCCGGTCAAAAATTGGGTCATTTAAAAGAACTACTCATGGGGGTCACTTGATCTAACAGCCCCTGTATCAGTAACCAATATTACATTGATCATGCATCTAGGAAGCTAAATTAGTAAATCAAAGAGGCGAAAAATAGCCATTTTCTATTACTACCCATTAAAAATAGAATCCGACCACAAGCTCATACAACTAAATTAGCATGAATTCCATCCTTCGTGCAGCTCTACCGACACCACATCTACCTTCTTTTGGCACATGCACCACTTCCACCAAGAGTAGTAGCCAATTGCATGCTCTGAAGAAAATAGATTATATTCATGCACGATCCAATAATGAAAACGCATGACTTAAATTATGTTCTGAGGATGTATTTGAGGACGTCATGATTCCCATTTAGTATAAGGTTTTGCAATTGCACAGTGGTCTTTAGAGTGACCTTGAGAAAGTTTTAAGCATGTTTTAATGCTTAGTGCTTTTTAACAAAAAATGGAAACATGATCGACCCAACTAACTCAATTCTCGTAAGTAAAGATACTTATTTTACGATTTTGACCAGGTTATTCTTTATGTCACATGAATGCTGCAAAAAGTTCCTTGGTGCAAGGCTTGAGAATCGTAGAAATCACGATTGATACATTATGGTTAACAATGCACCTTTCACCTCGAGATCTGATTTCCCACAACTGAGTGGGCTCCGGTGAATCATAGGAGCAGTCATGCTGTAAAATAATTACTAATAGTATATAAGTGCTTGTATATTCTTGTAGGTGGGTGATGATTATTCAAGACTGAATCTTTCGCACCCAGTTGTTGGGGTCACAATGGTGTCAATCTTTTTAAATATCTCGATGTAGTAGTACATAAATCTCCGCCAGTACATAACAATTAAATACTAATACTACCTTCAGGGTATAATGAATATCTTAGACAAGATATCACGATCCTACTGCTGCTAATACGCATATTATGCATATAGCAGGCCTTAAGCAAAACCTTATAAACTCTAACAAAATCACATTAACAAAAGTAAACAATATGAAAATACCTGCATTATTCCAAGTACAGAGCCACTCTTGTTGTTGACTTTTGACGCCTCATCTATCTCATCGTCTTTTCTCTTGCCGATTTTTAATAAGATAATCAGGATTCGGGTTACTTAGGGTTTTTGGTACCTTTTTACGCATTACGCAGGCAATAGATACATGATCAGTCGTACTTTTTTTTGTTTCGGATTGAGATCGATCGTGTGTTTAGGGATCTATCCTGCTTTTTAGAGTTTGAGAAAGTTTTGAATGACTTGATGAATACGACTGTGAAGATACGATTTTTCTTAAAAAAAAAATTGTAAAATATTTATTTCCTTATTGGTTATGAATAAAAATATTAATTTGTTTATATACTTTAACTTGCCAATCAGAATAAAAAACGTTAGCTGCTCTAGTGGTCAAGGAGTTTGTTAATCGTACGGATACTCCAAGTTCGAATCTTGTAACATACAAATTTTTTAAAAAATTCGAATTGCATATATATAAATCATATCCGAAAACTTAAATTCAAAAAAACAAATAAAAATATATAAATAAATAAAGACGCTGACATGGATTAGTGGCATGCTTATGTGGCATTTCCCTCCTGTTATATATAATGTAAAGATATATATATATATATATATATATATATATATATATATATATATATATATATATATATATATATATATATATATATATATATATATATATACATATATATATATATATATATATATATATATATATATATATATATATATATATATATATATATATATATATATATATATATATATATATATATATATATATATATATATATATATATATATATTTATGTTACTATTATTGTTATTGGAGCTTATGAAAAATAAGCCGTAAATAAGCCAAGTTCTGGCTTATATTACATAAGCACCCAATTTATGGCTTATGTTGAGATTTATATGCTTATATAAGTTTATCATATCATAATAAAGTTATATGAGCCCATAAGTCTTCAAATAAGCTACAAATTTAGGACTTACGAATAAAGTTATGGGCTTATGTCTCATAAGCCTAAACAAACACCCCCAAAGCCAAACACCCTCTTGATGTATGTGGCTTACTCTCTCTACCCACCCCCAACAAAATTCGATCCAATGTTTCGTACGAGTAACTGTTTTGAGGTCATGTAGGATCAGATGTTGTTAGCATTTTGTTCCTGTGCGACTTAAACAGGTACCATATTGTCCGGTTCTCATCTCAAACATTCCTTAGTCCCAGTCTGATTTCGGACTGCTGCTTCTGTTTTCAGTATATTTCGTAAGTCCCAAATTAACATTAGGAAATCATACACATTAACAGTAAAGGTAATGGTTGCGCTTTATAACGTAGCGAACTTAGACAAATCGAGATACAAAGTCTAGCAAGCCCGCACAAAGGCAGGTTCATAACCCATGCTTAATTACATGTCCAAGCTTTTGTTTTTTTCCTGAACTAATTACATGTCCGCTGCTATTAGTCTTATATGCTTATGTTATTCCATGTCATACTTGTATATCCGTGCACTGAGCGTTATGCTCAGCCGTTTTCCTTTCATGTTCCCAAACGGCAGGTACACAATGGCGCTCGTAGACTCTAAGCGTACGTGCATATGGATTGGAAGCTTTCTAGCCTTCTCTACTTTATGCATTTCATCATACATTTTGATACTTATTTCCATGGACATTATTTAGTCCTTTTCCTTTACAATACTTATGTTTGTGTGTGATGAGCTTATACTTTGAGGTACCGATGTTTGTTTTTGGTATTTCCTTTTATGGTCATGTAATGTTTAAGACATTTTCCTTGTATGCTTTGATGACACGCCATAATCACGCGTGACATTCCATTTACCAAAATGGGGTGTTCCAGTTATGGTATCAGAGCCAAGGCTTCGACCTGTAGGCTCTCAAAACACGACCTGTGATTAGTGGGTAGTCATTATGGTCTTCATAGAACTGACAGTCGGTTTTCATGCATTCATGTATATGTCATTGTCGCAGGTTTATGACTAAGTAATGGTTGGTACAGGACTGACCCTATTTAGTCACATGTGCTTTTATCGAAACTTTTAACTTTGGGACCGACCCATAGGCGTCCCCTCGCTATGTCTTTGGTTTTGAGTGAACTGACCATATGCGTTCACTCTCGCGCATATAGAAGTTTTCATAAAACTGCATCATGCATTCATGTACTAGTTTTCATGCATAAAATTTTTCTCATGATTTATTGGTATAAATTTTTTCATGTATATATTTTATGTTTGATCAGTTTAATCATGTATTTTTGTTTTATACTGTCAGATGGTGAACACACGAAATATTCGGGAGATGGTTGCAGCTGCCAATGCAGATTTGCAAGACATCCTTCACCAAAACGATAACTATCCTCCCCCACCTCAAATTTTTCCCACGGCGATGAGGGGTAGACTGACGAAGGAGTACTACGCGATTAGGCAAACAGAGGAGGAAAATAGCAACGAGTTTATGAATCACTTTCTTTGTTTGGATGGCGAGTTAGGCCAAGCAGCAGGAAATGCTGAAAAGCGAGCACACCATTTTCGTTAGGCGCTTTGCCCATCCATTGTTAATAACTCGACGTATGATACCTGCAACACGGTGGCACAAGTTTCTGATGCAGCACGTAAGCTGGAGATGCTGCAAGAAAGAGAGGAGTTCGGGGAAGCAGAGAGACCCGATAAGAGGTATATATTCGTTATGCAGCGGTGACCATTCGAATTCATTCAGTACTATCCAATATTTATATCTCTCTTTAAACTACATCTTTTAGGCAGAAGACTGGGACCGGTCTCAGCTGGCTATTCACCAACAGCCTACTCAGCCTAAGGGTATCAGACTCAAGATCGTTCTACTACGGATAGGCGTGGCGGTAATGATAATTATCGTAACAACGCTGGAAACTCTAACAGCAGCAGGTCCTTACACTTACTCATTTCCTTATGTTACATGTGATAATTCATAATTCTGACACATTAGCAATCTTCTACCAGGAATCATGGTAACGAGAGGGAGCAGAACCAAAGAAGTTTACAGCCTAACCGTCAAGCTATCACTGTTATTACATCTTACGATTTTATGTATTGTCCTTTTGTACCTATAATCATGTCTCATGTGTACTTTTCCAAACAGGCTCCCAGCCAGTAAGGGCACCTGCTGGAGGGTATACTCACCCTCTTTGCACTACCTGCAACCGTAGGCACCCATGGCCATGTCGCCGCGACAGTGACGCATGCTACAAGTGTGCCCTTACTGGTCATCGCATGAAGGACTGTCGCAAGGGCGAGATGGAGGGCACATGGACATGCTGATTCCAAGCCGCCTCCTACTAGTGGACGCATTTACACGACTTCTCGCGACCAGGCCAACAAGTCTACAGGTACCATCACTGGAATCTTGTATATGTATTGTCAAGCTGCATGTGTTTTATTTGACACGGGTGCTACTCATTCGGTCATTTCTACTGCTTATGCTAAGACTAAACATTTCCACGTCTTTAAGAGACTCTGTACGCATAACCCATGTGTACAAGAGCCTTCCCCTAGAGTTTGACGACAAGATTCGTCCTGTGACACACTTCCATTGGATATGTGCGATTTTGACATGATATTGGGCATGTACTGGCTATCCAAAACATCACGCCACCATAGACTTCCATACATGTAGGGTCATCTTCGGTGATGTAAATGCACTAGAGTACATTCACAACTGGTTCGTACCCGGAAGGTCTGTACAAATCATATCAACCTTGCAAGCACGTGCACTACTGTCACATGGTTGTGAGGGCCATCTTGCTACTGTTCATGATTTGGAGGCTGAAGCTCCATCTATCCAGAATCAGTCGATCGTGTCAGAATTCCCAGACGTATCCAGAAGAACTTTCGGGCATACCACCTGCTTGTGAAGTTGAGTTTAATATTGATCTCGTCCCAGGAGCTGAGCCAATATCCAAGGCTCCTTATCGCATGGCTCCCATTGAGATAAAGGAGTTAAAGGAACAACTTCAGAAACTGTTAGAGCGCGGTTTCATTCGACCTAGTGCTTCTCTATAGGGCGCACCTGTTCTGTTCGTAAAGAAGAAGAACGGCAGCATGCGTCTATGCATGGATTATCGTGAGCTTAACAAGATCACCATCAGGAATAGATATCCGCTGCCACGCATTGACGACTTGTTTGACCAACTCCAAGGGGAAAACATTTCTCCAAAATTGATCTGAGGTTTGGCTATCATCAGTTACGGGTTAAAGAGGAGGACATCGCCAAGACTGCTTTCCGTACACCCTATGGGCACTACGAGTTCGTAGTCATGCCTTTTGGCCTTACCAATGCTCCAACTGTTTTCATGGATCTGATGAACCGTATCTTCCATGAGTTCCTGGACAAGTTCGTCATCGTCTTCATTGACGACATTATTGATATTCACTTTTTTGTATGGGTTCTAATTTCTCACAGTCCTCTCGAATTGATCTCGGCCTTAAGTGGAATGATTTGTTCTTGGTTAATGAAAAGGAGTTCGTTTGTTTATCTATTGTTAAAACTAATTTCAATTAAATGTAAATGACGTTGAGTAATTTAAAACTTTGGAAGATTAAACTAAATTGACAAGTAAAAAATGAGTGCTTGAAAACGTAAAGAAAAGATTAGAAAATTACTTTGAAAACTTAATTGAATTAATGCTTAAAAACTTGTTCTGTCGGAATAATGAAAATTATGGCTATCGGAATGCAATTAACATGGCCCATCGGAATGTTTCAAGTGAAGGTTCATCGGAATGTTTCTGTCAATCACCATCGGAATACTCTAAAATCAAGCTATCGGAATGATATCTATCGGAAAGTTCCTGATCGGAATGTTGTGAATAAAAATTGGCCAGAGTTTCGACTAGAAAAGGGACCTAAACCCGTCGGAATGTGCGATCGCAATATGCGATCGCAATCCCAGATCGGAATAGGGGAACTTACACCCTATCGCAAAGTGAAACCCCTTAAGGGTTATTGCGATACCAAGCAATGAAGCCGTCGGAATATGAACAAAACTCTCTTATTGCGATGAAATGAATGCAGTTCCGAAATTGGTGGAAAGCTAAAACTTCAATAAGCACTTACAATAAGCTATGCAATCCGAAACTTAAATAACTCTAAAAGCTTAAATTTGACAACTTTTGAAAACGCAAATCATGAACTTAATGAAAGGAACTTTTGAGAGATCATAACTTATATGAAAATCCGAAATCAACAAGCTTAAACAAAGAATAGGCTAATAAGCATGGAGAACTTATAACCTAATCGTGTGAGAGTTTAAATAAGATCAAACTTTTAACACGAGCTTATTCACCAAATACTACAAATCGTATGAAATGAAAATCGGATTAAAGATTTTGGATAAACTAGGAAAAGTAGAAAAAGATTAAAGAACTTAAAAACTTAACTCGAATAAGATTGATGAAATCCCCAATACAAAGATTAAAAGAAGCTTGAATTAAAAGATGAAAAACAAAGAAAAAGTTTAGTGAGAGAAAGTATGGAACTTTCTCTCTCTAGAAACTAGAGAAAAATGAAAAACTAAAGACTAGCTAAAAACTAAGTGTGTGAAAATTTGTGAGGTAAGGCCTTTATATAGGCGTGTGTGTATGGGCTTGTATATGGGCTTTGGTATCGGGCTTCTTTTCTTCTTTCTTCCTTGGTCTTCACGCTTCTTTTAAATAACCGTTTTTTCGACTTTGGACTTTTAGAAGTGTCGGTGAATAATTCCAACTCGTCTAATAATCTTTTGTTTAATAGACTCGAGTTCTTCGACATATATGAATTTTCCATCTTTGGCTCTATTCTTCGATAAATCTTCAAATAGGCACAATGACTTCAAAATCTTTTGCATCTCTTGGACAATAGACTTCGTCTTGAGTCTTTTTCTTCGATAAAACCTGTGCAATCCCATGTTTTCTTCAATATTCTCCCGGTTGACTCTGAAAACACAATAAACACAAAAACCACGCATAATTCCAAACAAATGATATTAAACATGTGTTTTGGTCTTGTTTTAGCCAGAAATAAGTGGTAAAATGATGGGTGTTTTCACACCTATCAAATCCCCTACACTTAACCATTGCCATGCCCTCATGCAATGCTTAGTGACAAAGCACATTTACACTTTTCTCATAATCAATCAACCTTGGCCTTATTAATATACTACTAAATGAAAATGAAAATACTAAGAGAAATTAAAACTTTTAAAATAAACAGAAGGATGGAAATAACTTGCAAAAAGATCGAGGACTTACATTAGGGCTTTGGTGCTGCGAAGATTTATCACCCTCAAGTTTCACGTTCCCCAAACTAAGCTTAAAAACGAGATCATTGTTATTATAAGTTAGCAATTCAAACGCTTGCACACATGGCTTAATTAAATGCTTAAACTCCCTTATTCCTAGGTGTATCTCTTATATTTTATTTTTGTCTTAGAATGATCATGAAGATGCATTTTTGGACTTATTTCGATAGTTTATTAGGGCTGAAAGCAAAGTAGGACGATTTGATCAATAGTTAGCTAAAGGACAAAATCTTTTAAAACTGCTTCTCGGGATATCAAAAAGTTCATATCTTGGCATAACTCGGTTCACGATTTGAGACCTTTCTCGGGCCGATATTTGGCATGTACTTCATACTTCATATCTTGAGAGACGTGCTTGAGATAATGGTCTTCTCATCGTAATAGAGTTTCTTCACTTGGAGACTTTTGAGGGGTACTCCAACTTTGTTGACCACGACTTCATGATTATTTCTTCAATCTCTATTTGGGATTTTGAGATACAACGATCCGCCTCCTTTACGGACTTGGATCTATTTATCCTCATACCTTGTTAGGGTCTTTTCGGATAGACTTCTCCATGATCTTTATGGGAGTTGATTGCTTTTCGTCGTGAGTCTTGATCCTTCATATTGATTTTAGGAATAATGCTTTTCACATCACTTTGGATCTTCCGCAATAAAATTGAATCCTCATGCCTTGTTAGGGCCTTTTCGGACTCGCCAATCTTCGCGCCCCGCTTCATAAGTTATGCCTTGGCTATGAACTCTCATCATTACCGAGCAACTTTTAAACGATCTTGGGCTAGAAGCTAAGTAACTTTTCAAATCGTACGACCTTACTTATTGCAGATAAATTATTAGCAAGTGGTGGGAGAATAGGCAAATAATTACACCAAGTGAGCTTGCGCAAGAATACCGACTTATAATTGACTCTATCATTTCTCGTTCTCCACAATTTAAAATCTCAAGTAATGAGACTCGTGGATGTTTAGCCTAATAAACCAATTAAGGTCTACATGGTTAAGGATACTAGCTAGAATAAACTTAGACAAGTCTATTCGGGTTGAGTCATGTATCTATCGAAAGTTCTTTTTAAATACAGTCGAAAAGCAAGTCTAATTGTGAACCAAACGAACCAAATATTGCAATTCTTTTCACATACGTATGATTTTAAAAAAAGTTGAAACTTGACATACATTTTAAATTTTTTTTATCGAAATAGTCCTTGAGGCTATTCGTTCTCTGCAAGGTCGGACATTGACGCGAGCAATCCTTCGTATTATCGGTTCACAACAGTCTTTGATTTTGCATCATCCGCCGCGAAGCGCGGGCTATATACCTCGTTCTAAATTAATAGTCAAACTTCTTAATATAGATTAAATTTAATGTGAAAGTATTATTACAAACAATAAAACAAGTTAAAAATTAATTTGTTAAAAGTAAAATTTCATTATGTAAAAAGTAAGAGTGAAAAAACTAAAAATTAATGTTTTTATTAAATTACGAGTTTTTTTTATCGGTTATGAGAAGATATATGTTTGTACATTTCTTGATTAAATGTATATAATATTACATCTGTCTCAAAATTATAGTCCCCTATATCATTTCGGGACGTCCCAAAATTATAGTCCCCTTCAAAAAAAATATGTGAGTAATGTAACAAGTTTACCATATTGCACCTAGTGGTACTAGACATTACAAAGAATATATAAACTTTTAATTAATTATATAAGGGTAAGAGTGTCATTTTGCAAAAAATTAAAAGAGAGAATGCACTGATAATGATGTTTTCTAAAACACTATGCTTTTTGTCAGGGACTATTAATTTGAGACAGAAGGACTAATGATATTCTGACTAGTTTAATAATTTAATCTTCCTCTATTAATTGAGATTTGTCATTCTCAATCTATTTCTAGTCATAAGGGGTGGTTGTTGGCCCTAAGGGTTTTGGCACGAGTTATTCATGTTAGGATGGCTTTACACATGATAACACAATGTTTAAAGCCATTGAACAAAAATTTGAAATTCAAAAGTTTGAGAACTACCGACTTTGGAACTAATTTTTTCTTTTCGGTAATATGATAACACGAAACATAGTTTAGTCGGTGTTCCATGGATAACGCCAGCTTGTTGAAGCATAACTTGGTCGGGTAGGTTTGACGACTCTCCTGACCTGTTCGACGTCATCCCGGACCCTAAATGATGTTGCAAACCAAAAACAACCGGTTTTGAGTGAACCCGAGGTCGTAGCCTCGAGGGTCCACCTTCGATGTTCAAGTTAGTATCAGGTCAATACATTGTAAAGATGTGTGATAGTCGAGATAACCTGTGAAGTAAGAGGCCCCTACTCCTGTAAATAAGGTTAAGCATCGGGTCGAAACCAACCCAGACCGAATTTACCCAAAACTGAAACCAAAACCGAATTTTTAGAAAGAACAATCATAAAACCAAACTGATTTACATAGATAAAACGAAACTGGACCGGTTATAACTGGTTCAGGCGGTTTAGGTGTTCGAAGCGAGTTAGTGTCGGTTTTGAGCCGAACCGAGCTATATATCCAAAACTAAAAATCGAACAAATTTGCTCGGTTCGGTCTGTCAGTTCAATTTTCGGGTCCATTTGCTCAGCTATATATAGTGCTTGGACTAGGGTTTTTGTTGGTCGCGGTCCTATCGGGTCGAGCCTATTGACCATACATCGACAACGGTTGACTATGGATCTTTAGTTTTAGCACAATCAATTCATAAGGCATCTATTTCTCGCTACGGTTGAGTATGAATCTTTAGTTTTTTAAAAGTGGTAAAAACGTGGTCTACGGTTTGAGTTTTATTTTTTTAAGCTCCAATACAATGAATGAAGCTCAACTAGTTCAAAATATATACTCCTTTTCAAACATCAAACTGAAATATAAGCATGGCAAAATAGGTGGATATGCGGTCTACAGTTCGTTTTTGCCCAGTTCACTTCGGTACAATTTTCGGTTCATGTTTTTGTCAAAGTCGGTATTAGATTCGGATCGGTTTTTCGGATCAGTTCGGTTTTGAACCAATCCTCATTCCTACTAATGTTTGCTAAATGGTTCTATATTATACCTTTTAGTTTTAACGATAAGATAATCAAATACGAAAGAAAATATGTACTCCACAATTAAATCAAAACTAGGGAGATACTAAGAGCAACAATAAGAACACGTGTTTGGTTGATACGCCTCTAAACGGTTATCATAACCATCCGGCGCGACTCTAAAAGATGTAGAAGGAAATGAAAAAATGATTATAGCCTATACATTGATAGAATTGTGATCTCAAATCAAACAGTCACGACCACACAAACACATTCATTTCAAGTAAGACAATAATATGTTAAGATTATCTTAGCTTTTGTCTACTCGGCCCTTGATCTATATTGAAAGAAAAAATAACAATAGAGTCAAGATTAGGAAAAAACAATCACACATCAAGAAACAAAGGAACAAATCACAACTATCAAGTTGTTTATCATCCAATGTCGAGAGCTAATCAATAAACTTCATATAAACCCTAAAAATACACTTATCCACATCAAGATCCAGTTCCTCTCTCTAAAATAAAAGCAGCATCACACGCTGACCACCACCCCGACCTCCACCACCACCACCGCCACCATCGCCACCTTATAACTTCGCACCACCCCGACCACCCCACCTTCTACCATTCATTATATAACGACAATACTCGTCGAAAAATATAAAATCTCGCTGGAAAATATCAAATCTCGTCGGAAAATATCAAACCTTGTCGGATTTACAACAAACCTCGTCGAATCTACAACAAATCACGCCGGATCTACAAGAACCTCGCTGAACAATGGAGGGTTATTGAGTTTTCGACGATGGTTGTTTATTTTCCGCCGATGGGTGTTGATTTTTGATAAGGCAGAATCACTAGTGTTTCATGCTGAATCACATGTGATTGAACATTAAATAACATGTGATTCTACTTAGTCTTTATTTGGTTATAATTAAATTTTTCTTGAAACACATGTTTTTCTAGCGACGAATGTTTATTTTTTGAAGAGGCAGAATCACATGTGTTTCAGACTGAATCGCATGTGTTTGTAGTAAAAAAACATGAAACATATGTGATTTAGGCAGAATCACATGTGTTTTGTTACAGGTAGAATCCCATGTGATTTTGGTAGAAACAAAAGTGATTTTGGCTTGCCTGAAAATCAACAACCTTTGTTGGAAACTTATTAAAGCTCACTAGAAACATAACACTACTTTGTTCTAAAAGATCTAGCATAGCTACGATGGTGGTGGTTCGTGGTTGGCATAGCAAGCCTAATGTACCATGATGGTGGTGGTTAGTGTGGAAGATCTAGGGCCGCATCCACGATGAATGGTGGTTGGTTTTACAACTACGGTGGATGGTGGTGGATGACCGAAGTGGTATTGCGGCGTTAGGGTTCGACGGAGGTGTTGGTCGTGGTGGTTAAGGTGGTGGTGTATAAGGTGGGTTGTTGTTATGATACCGACATGAAAACATAGTTTCCAAAAGTTAACACTTTTATAAAAAAAAATAAACCTCAAATCTAACAAATTAAACTAAAAAACATCTATGAAAAAAAATTACTTATAGACTGAATTTAAAAATCGACGTCATAAATCGTTGCCACGTCAACCACGACGAGCTATAGATTGACCATGCATTTTGCTCCAACTTAATAGTAAGATTGCATGTACAGGATGGCTAAACATGTGTGACACTTGTTTATACTTTATAGCATGGGTATTTTAAAAAGTAAAATCAATCTACAAAAATGTGAATCTTATCGAACCTTTCATATGATGAACGTGATACGATCTAACCTCTTATAAAACTATTCATAGGAAAGGTTTATGGAAACTATATGCTACAACAAGCATATTCTCCAAATATCTTTAGGTCTCTTCTTCACAAATAGTATTAACTACTATGTTCTTTTGAAGTTTGTCATAATTTTAAGAAGAAAAGCAATATAGTAGACAACATTTTTTTATCCTCTTAGGGTGCATTTGGTTAACAGAAAGTTAGAATCATATTTGAGCTCAGTAAAGAAAAGTAGGAGAGAGAAAATAAAAAATTATTTGGTTATATAATATTATTAATTGTTATAAAGTTGTAAATAAAGAATAAATTAAATAAATAAATAAATGTGTGGTTAGAAAAAATTGATAAAATAAAAACTAACATTTGATTAATTGTTTTGATCAAAAGGCACCAGATAGATAGTAATGAAATCTATCATTCAATTCATCTCGTAAAAAAATATTTTACCACATAATTGATTTGCAAATTCTATCAATCTAGACCCTTGTATACCCATGTACCAAACACATCTTTAGTTATCAGATCTTCTTTCATTTTCAATCTATTTTCCAAAAAACTTATGAAACTTATCCAAAATCTCACTAATGATTTCACTTTCAGTCTATTTTTTACTAAGCCACTACTTTAACTTATTTTAACAATTTTTTGAACTTATTTTGATTGTTAATTCAAAAAGTATATTTGCTTTTTCATATGGTTTCTAAACTAAAAATATTACAAATATTTTATCAAACTAAAAGTGAGAAATAAGAATAGAAGAAAGGTAACTACAAAAATATTTTATCATTGGTCAAACAAAGATTCCTTATTTTTAGTTGATCTTTCTTTCTTATCTTTTGAAATCAAAAATAAAAGTTAAACTATTTTCTCTCAACCACGCGCATAAATTGTAATAATAATGAAGTGAAGAATAATTCTATAACTCCTTTTTATCACTAGTGAATTGCAAATATCTTTAAGATTGATTTAGCTAATACATTAACTAGTTTATATGTTTGTAATTTTGTTACATAAGTAATTTTCCTTCGTTAGGAAAAGATAAAAACAAGGATGAAGAATAATAACTAATATAATTATGTTCTATTTGATGAAACAAAATAAGAAAAAAATTACATATAGAAAGCTACATAATGATAATAAGCATAAAGAGACAACTCTTTAATCTTCACTAACTACATCAAAGAATAATTGAACATGAATGCTAGATAGCTAATTAAGAAATGAAGATCATGGAGAAGTCTTCATAAAGAGTCTTATTCAAACTTAAATGTTGGTGCTAGTCTCAACCCATTCAAAAGCATGGGTTGATGGACATTTAGATCTGCCACAATAGGATGATCAACCATGTGTTTCAACCATTTCTCAACAGATATCCAATAAGTAAAAATATAGTCCATTTGATCCACATTGATTTCATGCTCAATAACTTGTCTTCTTTGAAAAACATAATAGATTGTTTATCTCCCTAAAGGAGACATTTCGAATACTTGTTGGCATCTTCATCAAATCCGACTTGGTAGCTTAATTTAAATAATTTAAGGGACTTGTCAATAATAAGATATATCACAATTTTGATATCTAAAATTTATGATGATGCTTTTAGTTTATACCCATAATGAAGTGAAGAATAATTGTATACCTCTTTTTTGTCACCTGCGAATTGAAAATATCTTTTAGATTGATTTAGCTAATACATTAACTAGTTGATACATTTGTAATTATGTAACATAAGTAATTTTCCTTCGTTAGGAAAAGATAATGATAAGGATGAAGAATACTAATGACTAAGATATCTTCTTTCTATTTAATGAAACAAAACAAGAAAAGGATTACATACAGAAAGATACATGATGATAATTAAGCATAAGGAGACAATTTCTTAATCTTCACTAACTACATCAAAGAATAATTAAACATGCATGCTAAATTTCTAACTAAGAAATGAAGATCATGGAGATGTCTTCCTAAAGACTCTTAGTCAAACTTGAGATGTTGGTGCTAGTCTTAACCCATTCGTGAGCATGTGTTGAGAGACATTTGGATCTACCACAATAGAGTGATCAACCCTATGTTCCAACCATTTCTCACCAGATATCCAGTAAGCAACAACATAGTCCATCAGATCCATATTGATTTCATGCTCGAGAACTTGTCTTCTTTGGAAAACAACATAGAGATAGTCATCTATCTCCCTAAAGGAGATATTTCGGATACGTGTTGGCATCTCTGTCAGATCCGATTTGAAATCTTAATTTAAATCATTTAAGAGACTTGTCTAACAAGATATATCACGAATTTGGATATCCAAAATTTCCGATGACGCTTTTATGTTATACCCATAACGAAGTGAAGAGTAATTCTATACCTCATTTTTACACTGGTGAATTGCAAATATCTTTAAGATTGATTTAGCTAATACATTAACTAGTTGATAAATTTTTAATTTTGCTACATAAGTAATTTTTCTTTTGTTGAGAAAAGATAAAGATAAGGATTAATAATACTAATGACTAATATAATTCTTTTCTGTTTGATGAAACAAAACAAGAAAAAAATTAAATATAGAAAGCTACATGATAATAATTAAACATAAAGAGACAACTTTTTAATCTTCGCTAACTACATAAAAAATAATTAACATGCATGCTAAATTGCGAATTAAGAAATGAAGATAATGGAGAAGTCTTCCTAAATCCTATTATGCTTAAGAACTTGTCTTTTTTGGAAAACATAGAGATAGTTATCTACCTCCCTAAAGGAGACATTTACGATACTTGTTGGCATCTCCACCCGCTTAATTTAAATCATTTAAGGGTTTTGTCAGTAATAAGATATATCACAAATTCGGATATTCGAAATTTGCGATGACGCTTTTATGTTATACTTATCATGAAGTGAAGAATTATTCTATACCTCCTTTTTATCACTAGTGAATTGCATGCTACTATTAAAAATAATTTTTAAACTTAAAAATATTTCTTTTGCTAAATATATACTACATAGTTATATATTTTTTAGAAAAATTCAAAAAAATCGGGTTATTCGAGTCAACCTAAAAACTAAACCGGATTCAAATTCGGGTTTCAATTTGGTTTGATTCGATTTTTGAGTTGACAAAATAAATTACCTGAATGATCGAACAACCCGGAAACTATCGAAGAACACCCCTTAATAGAGATGTAAAAATGTGGTATTATAAACATAAGCTCTATGAAAGAGAAAAATTCTAAGTGTTAATTCTAACATGATATAAATTAACATGGATCAACATTAAAATGGTCAAGCTAGATGATGTTTCAGTTCTTCAAAAATTAAAGAATATCATTTCCAATACAATCTTGTTACTTTTTTCTAAAAGGTCAGCATACTATCTATTTGTATTAAAAGCTCAAGCATTAAAGAATGTGTACGAGCCTACATTCATTTCCAAAACACATTTACAACTGGCCTAAATGAATGAAGAGTCCTACATGCTTAAGAGGTTCTTATAAGCTAGTGTCATTTTGAAAAACTAATCTACTATATATTGATTGTGATAGGTGACAAAAGTTTTACATGGAAAACACTCTCAAAAGAATCAATCTGGACCATTTGTTTTAAAACAAATTCTACGGTTGAGATTGTTTCACTTTTATTTCTAGCACCCACACACATACCCGTATTGTTAGAAACACACACACATCCACCCACCACAGCCGTCGCACCCCACCACCGCCATCGTACCCCCACCGCAACACCGTCGTCACACCTCTCCACTGTCAATAATAATAGCTATGATTTTACGATCGACATTTGATTTCACTTTCCTATATCTTAATTTCAAAATACGGAAATCCGTTTTAAAAGTAAAACAAGAATACACATCTGTTGTTATCCTACTCCCTTTAATTTTTTTGAACGGCGAGTTAGTAGTTAGTTATTCGAGCTTAGAGTGTCATTCAATTGGGTAGTATGCAAGCCTCAAACCTTCTTCTTACAGGATAAACCACACTTCTGCTTCTATTTAATTCGGGGCCCTAAAGGTCCTTAGTAAGACTCGAACTCGAGACCTCTCCAAGAATACCTCCCAAGGTTATCCTTGGTGGCAAATTGAGCTAGCTGAGTTGGTTAATCATACTCTCTTTAATTATACAGACTACATAGCTTTCTTGATACAGGTATAAAGGATACTCTTTTACTTTGTTAGTGTACCACAACCTCGTACTCCATGGCTCTTTTGCATACAAGCTTTTACTTAAGCACGGGTGTATTTTCCTAATTAAGTTTTTGGTTTTTTTCCTTCTTTATATCCCTCTATCTTCAAACATATTCGATTATGTTGATATGAGGACTTGCTCTCTATGTAGGCAGTTTGGAAACCATCTTAACCCATCAGAGGTGTCATGCCCATTTGTTTTCCTTAGGTTTGCTTTAACATGCCTTCTCCCATTATGTTCTTCATCTAAATGATAGACTTGTATTAACTGGTTAGCCTTGTTAGCGTTTTTAGTTTTATTATCTAATAGTAGTATCATCATTCATACTTGCTGGATATATTAAATTATTTCTACTTGGTTTATTAGGTTTGTTTCAATAGCTAAAAAAGGAAAGTACTTTCAGTTATTCTCTAAATTTATGAAATTTAATCTATAGCGAAGTACGCGTTAAGGGCTTAGAGACATTAAACTATCTTGATAATACGCTTACATAGAGGATGGAGATGCCATTACTTTTGATGGTGTGGTGATATATGATTTTCAACTACATATCTAAACACATTTAACTTTGGAATTTGTATATGCATATAGTGGTCTGATAACTTATCTCTTGTAGATTTTTTTTAACGATGAGTTAGTAATTAGTGACTGATAACGCCCAAATCCAATATGTTTTTAGGAGCGTTATCTGTACTTTTGTACATGTATATTGGTTATATCTATGATACTTTTGTGCGTATTTGTGCCCAACTGTTGCAAGTCTTTGTGTATCCAATTGCATGAATAGAGTGTAAAACAACGCAAACATGGAGATTAGTACGAGTACGAAAAATCCTAGTCAATTTCAAGACCAGTGTACAAGTTACAAGCCTTTAAAGATCAATTTCGGGTGCAAGAACAAGTATTTCCAAGGAGCATACAAGTCACTCAGCATGAAGTTGCCACCAGCAGAAATAAAGTCGCCACCAGCAAAACTCATCCAAGTTACCACCAGCAGGATGCAAGTTTCCACCCACATTTGTGTAGGCCGCATTTGTGTCTACATTCATGCAAGCTCAAGGGAGAACATACAAGAAAGTTCTAACTTCCTTTGGCTCCAAGCATTTGTCTTTGGCTCCAAACCATGCATTCACTCCATGCCTTCAATTTTGCTTATAAATAAGACCCTTAGAGTCATGTAACAACATATATTTTCACATGATCTCATTACTCTTTCACAACCACAAAATAACTCTCTCAACCTTGTCCAAACCTCCATTCCCGGATTTGAGTAAGGTGGTGCAAGAAAAGTCACTTTTGGAGTCCGGAAAGCAAAGTTAACATCACGAAACTCTTAGGGATCATTACCCTAATCATAGCAACATATTTCCACTTTGTAAGACTCTTAATTATGACTTAAGACTATTATTTCAGAGTTTATTTCATTGTTTGTTATGAGTAGCTAAATCTCATTCAACACTTGGTAGGATGATGTTTGTGGTATGAAGTAGTGGTTGTGATTGTGATTTATGTTTATTTCAATGTCAAGCTTTCCTTTGAACCATTAGTACTTATGTTTCATGTGACAATTGTTATCAAAACTTAATTTGTTGGTAAAGATTTCATATGTCGAAAGTGTTATTTTCTATCAACAAGTCATAGCCGGTTTGTCTATGATTGGCTATCTTTTGTATTAATCATTTCTTAAGAAGCTTTGATTATCAAGAAACATAATTATAAGTGTTAGAAAATTCATGAAACGACCGTGAATCGAATGTGTTGAAATTGGATTAAGTCTTGAATTGAGTGATTAAGTCTAATGCTTGTTTTCTTTAACCAAAGTCTTGACGAGGATTGAAGCTTTTTGAAAACAATAGATTGGATCATCCATCTAATTATCATAGTCATATTTGTTAAACGTGTCATCACAATCATAGCACTACGGATGCCTAAACTAGTCTTTACCAAGTCTTGCTTTTAATGTTATTATTCATCTCATCATATTACTTGTTACTTGTTTGTCACCAATTGCTACAATCAACGATTATAGTTTTATTTTTGAATGATCATAGGTTTTCCAAATCCTCGTGAACGATCTCGGTATTACCACATAAAAGCTATACACAAACGAAAGGGTTATACTTGTCGTGCGTTTTTAGTTATTCCCGTAATTCGTGTTTATAAATTTAAAACTTGTTTCCAATCCAATACACCGGACACGCACTAAGTTTTTGGCGCCGTTGCCGGGGTTTTGATTGTGTTCTTAGTTCCAAAATCATCCTATAATCAAACCCATTATAGCGTTCTTTGTTGCCAAAAATCCCAAAAATTAAAAACTAAAAAAAAATTGCAGCAGCATCGATTTTGACGCCGGCAACTTCATCACAGAAGGGTTTTCCCGGAGCGATTTTTCCGCCCGACAAAACCCTTCTGCCGCCGGCAACACTTCCATAGTCCACATTTTGCCGCCCGACAAGATTTCTTGCCGCCGGCAACTCTACCTTTTTCTTACAGAACCGATTTTGCCGGCCGGCACCCCCATTTCGCCGCCGGCAAAACCTAGTTTTATATAAAAAAAATATGTTTTTTGTAACATCCCATTTGGATAAATGGAATGTCACAGGATAATCATGGCGTAATATCAAAGCATAAGGTAAATGTCCTAAAACATTACATGACCATAGGGATAACCGGAATCAAACATCGGTCCCCAATATAAACTCATAAACATAGCATAAAGTAAAAGTAATGCAAATGAAACAGAAACATATAATAGCTCCCATCCTATGCATAACCTTTCCATGCTCCTAACCTTGTGTACCTGCCGTTTAGGGACATGAAAAGAGAAAACGGCTAAGCGAGACGCTCAGTGCGCGGATATATATAATAACATGGAATATTATAGCATAAGTGAAGGCTGAACGTGAAATCATAATAATGAAAATGCAGCGGAATAATGTAAGTCCTGGGAAACCTGGTGACATGTAATAAACTTGTAACTTGTAATAAACTGGTTTATTCTAAAAGTATCATGTTCATGTAAATACTAAAAGTCTGCTTTTTAATTATGAAACTGTAATTTAACTGCCGAAGAGCTCATATAGGTCATGAAATATATCAACGCGCATGAATACATGGAGGGGTGACCTCGTCATGCTATAGAGGGGTGACCTCTAAATACTGTGCTGGGTGGAGGGATCAGCTCCAATGTGAAGGATGTAGAGCACACACCACATTCACCCTGATAACTTGTAACACTTATAAGCCTAGGATGCATCCATACGCCCCACTAAACATACATATAAAAATGGCCAACCTGAACATGAGTGGGACGATGCAGGATATCACTCTCCTGCATGTGAGTCACGACACCGGTGCCTCTAGTGCCGTGGTTACGGTACCTCCGTAACTAGTACATAAACTGGTCATGCTTGTATATAATGCTCTGGCAATTTATTTAGTTATTAACATGATTACTGAGAAAATTAAACATATACTGGGGAAAACATTTGGTTGCAGACGGAAATCCTAAACATGCATAGGAAGGAAGTCCTTACTGAAAGGACAGAAAATCCGTACCTCACGTCCAGTAACGCAAATGAAGAATAACGTGGAGGATCAAAACGTGAAGAAGATCACACTCCATAAATGCTACATAATAAAGATGGACATGTATGAGTCGCTTGGTTAACTTATACTTAATAATTTTTAATTACTTGATGTAATCTTAACTTGTTCTTGTATTGCCTTAACGTTCTTGACTTATTTTATAACCCATGTATCATGCTTAGTGTATTTTATGTTCATATATTTTAATTAGCATAAAATATATTTATTTCATGATCGTGTAGTAAACTCTACTTAATAAATACTTACACTAAAATAATAATAATTATTAGTTAATATTAACGTGCATGGTTTTACTTGAAATCATAATTCATATCATAACATGATAATTTAATAAAACTAACGTTAACTAGATAATTAAATAATTAATATAAGTCAAGTTTATTAATTTAATTGTGCGATAAAATACTTAGGCAAAATCTATTAATTAAATATAACTTAGATCGCGTAAAAATATTTAACTATAACGTATGATAAATGTTAAAATAATCATGTTTGATAACGTATTTAATTGTACCCAAGCCTACCGAGATACCCCTTTCTCGGTCGCACTAAAGAAGCAAACTAATAAAATAAATAAAACAGTGTTGTCCCATATATGATTTTACAATTCTGTCCAATATACGTTTCCAGTGCTGTCCAACATATACCCACCAGTTCTGTCCAATATCTTGATTCTGTTTCGTCCGATATATGCTACGTGTGTTGTCCGATATATACTGGGGAAGAAGGTGGTGTTTGGCAGTTTGTTTATAACTATACGCTACCCACTGATAAATAACCAAACGCCCCTGTTGGGGGTTTGGGTTGCCACAGTTAGGTTTAAACACCCCACTGCCTTAGCTGCTGGTGGAAAACAACCACCGAGACCTTGAATGGTCTCGGTTTGCGTGAAAAACACTCCCAACAAACGTAAAACGAAATCCCCCTATTCCAATTCGTTAGATCATGTACTAACCTTCTTAAAACGGATTTGAAATCAATTAGCAAAAGAAAACTAATATAGAATTAGGGTTACTTACATGATTTTAGGGTTAAGATCTAATAACACCCAATCCTTGTTTTTAGTCTAGCTTCGAGACTCCCTTCTTGATCTTCTTGTTAGGCCGACGCAGCAGGAAAGAAGAAGAGAAAAAAAAAACCGATCGATCCTGTCTAAACATTAGGGTTTCGGTTTGTGTTGGGTTTGTTTTGTCGACTGAATAAAGAAAGGAAAAAAAAAAACCCTTCCCCCGTCTTATATTAATTTCTAGGTCGGTTATGGGTTCCTTCATGTTGGGTTGCGGCCCAAATTACCTTTCCCCCTTCTCTTTTGTACAACAGCCGGCCCAAAACTGAAAATCAGCCCCTTCCCTTATTTTTACTTTTATTTTCGCGACTCACAAACTATTACGCGTACTCGTGATTTATATGTCGTAAATTTTCTATAGATATTCTTATTTGTGTTAAACGTAAATGTTTTATATACGTAATGACTTGTCGTGCTAAATCTAATATACATAATATTAATCAGGTTAAATATTCGCGTCGCGTGCTTTAAATGTCGTGTATTATTATTTTGTGATTTTAGTTATTGTACGTAAATTCATGTCGTACGTAAATAATAATAATAATATACGTATTTATTTGTCGTACTAAAATAATATACGTAATAATTATATTAAACGTTCTCGAAACGTATCATATATAATTAAATCGTAAGTTTTAAATTTATACATAATTTCATGTACGTAATATTCTAGGAATTTTTTGCGGGTTTTACAACTCTTCCCCTCTAAAAAGAATAATTCGTCCTCGAATTAGAGATAGATATCCTGGAAGGGTCATGAATGTGACGTGACCGTAGAGAACACGGAACATGACGTGACTAAAGGGAACATGGAACATGAAGTGACTGAAAAAGAACATGTCTGAACTTATGAAAGGAAAATAGGATAAGAAATAACATGAAGAGATACATGAAACGATATGATACTAAGTATCATACTTACTGGTATAAGCACACACAAAGTATTGATGCGTGAGACATATTGAGACGTAGTACGTGAACAATTTTTGAACGTGATACGTGAATAATTGTGAACATGATACTTGGAGATATGGTACCTGAATTATGAGACACATGTTGAAAGAGAATACGTGCAAAACATATCGTGAACGTGATATTAGGACGTAGGATAAACATGACATGGAAACATATAGTGGACGTGTAATAACTAAGGAGATAAAATTAATGCTACGAGCTGAAACATGAAATGTGACGTGAAACGTCTGTTTGAGGACGGAAAGTCATACCAAACTTGACTCTGGTCTTCCAAGTTTTCTACAATCTTTCTAGAATGAAAGTGAACGTAAATCATAAGATGGGATATGATCATGAACGTAAATCATGAACGTGAATCATGTCATGAACGTGGAAATGAAGAGCCTATCATGAAAATGAAAGAAAATATAGACGTGGATAATTTTGTGAATGCTCACGTGAAACATAACTTGAGAGCTGAAATAATCATACAGACGTGAATGCAAATAACAAATGATAACATAAACTTTTATCTGATCTGATAGCTAAAAGAGTGTCGTGTAATCGTACAATCATTGGCTGGAAAATAGATGATAGTCTGCTCATGTGCACTCCTTTCAGATGAAAGAAGACATGTAGGATTGGTTAAATTGTCGAATGACGATTCAAATATTTCTAAAGGTTGAAATGACTATAAGCGTGTTAGTGTTCTATCTTAACCTACTGGAAAGTCAGACACGTAACTGCATCTTGTTTCATACCTCACCACCAATTGTGGTTAGGATCGTGAATCTATAGCAATTGGGAAGCTATGAGTTTAGGTAAAACTTAAACATCTCTTAGCTTAGCGTAGGATTTTCTGAAACACATAAGTTGGATGTAGGTTTTTATCCTTTACGCGTAGGCATAGTCATTGTAAAAAAAAATTTACCGTGAAAACCATGTGATTCAGCGTGTTACTGAGATCAACTACATACGTACAGGGAAATTTCAGTGTGAAATTCTCTTGCTGTAAACCTTGTAACATAGAATGAAGATGGCCTTCGTGCTCTTCTATAGACTTAAAGAAAGTCTGAATGTTAACAATGAACAGAATGATAAACTCGTCCAGAATTCACGAAAATTTGATTTCTCATATCCTCAATTACTTATGGGCATCCATGAACTAAAAGGCACCAACATGGATTCATACTGAACATAACATGTGTGAAGAACAGTCACGGAAATGTCCTGCTCTTTTACTCACAACTGTTGATAGCCTACTCGTAACTCGATCTTGGAAAGTGTTTGGGGTCTGGTAGCTGATTGGATGGCTTAATAATAATACATGGAAAAACAAATACAGCTGTAAATGGTAGTATGATTGGTAGTTCCTTCTGGTAATATATCTGGGAAAATTCTGGAGTAATCGACTGGTTAATGAATAGGAATATAAGAAGTCGTGTCATAAATGTTAGCTAGACATGCTTGTCAGACATAAGAAAATGTTTTACCGATTTTCCTGGTGGAAAACCCATGCTGAGTGTATTCAGGAATCCGAACATTCCTGAATATAATGAGGATCTTTTCATCAACCTGAATTGAAAGTCTATATACATGGATGATATAATGGCTTCTAAGATGGAAATGAATATCCGAATATGAAAACGTAAAATAAAAGTGTCATGACAACACACGAAATAAACGTGGCAGATTTTACTGAATGTTTTTCGTTCGTCTCACATTGAACGAACACTACGTGACCAACTATGAACAATAAGTCAGAGATGGTATTGAAATTTTAGTGGCTTGATTTGTACACGGCACAACAGAATAAGTATACCCTTGGGGAGGTACCTTGAATCACTGAGGTTGGGTTCAAAAGTTATGCATGAATTGTGTGTCTTGACTCATGTGCTAAGAAGTATTCGTGTGACATGTGTTTTGACTGGTGTCTTGACATGTGTCTTTAGTACATAAACATGAGAGGATGTGTCTTGAAGGATGCCTTGACATATGAAAAGAAATCATAATGGAAATGGTGGTTAAAATGCTAGAGTTGGCGGATCTACTGGACTACTGACCCTTGTAATTCTAGTTAAGTCTGTGACCGGTGTTCTGTTGTGATTGCTAGAATACTTGTTGTCACAGTAGTGGTTACTATTGTCTTGTCTGCCAGTCCCAATGGTCATTCTCTTGACGGTAATTCATGTAATTATTTAGCTGAGTGGCCGGCTGGTACCGGTTCCCACTCATATGACTGAAAAGATAACTGAATGACGTGTGACATATAATTAAAAGGTAAGGACATGAATTGAGATGGAAATTGTATGGTGGTGAAGCATCTTCTCGTCCGATCGCTTGGTCTAACGCCTTTGTCTTCGTCTCGTAAGATCTCCAGGTTGTAAACAGCATCAGCATCTCGTAGCGTCTCCAAATAATCAGCAAAATCTACATTTAGTAACATTCATAAGCTATGAGCGGCATCAGCATCTTGTAGAATATCAACAAGTGAAATACGCCTGAGATGATTTAGAATCGACTAGCAAATACTCGTGGAGTATTTGTAGATGAAATACACATGTATTACGACACGTGTAGTGCAATAGAATACGGTACATGGAGTACACGTGGAACGTGGTACATGGATTACACATGGAATGTACATGAAAGGATCGGTATGGGGTCGATCATCTGACTTGATTTTAAAGGAAAATAATTGGTTAGACGGTTAGAAAAAAAAAAAGAAACCGAGCTGGAATGAGCATCATGATAGCCTAGCAATTCCAGCATAGACATAAATCTGGTTGCATAGAGAAATAAACTAGAAGTGTGGTTAAATGAAATTCAACGATGATTTACATGAAATCATTGTTAATGAAAACCAACCATGACTATCATAAAAGCAAGATTAAATGAAATACATCAATGTCTAGCATGAGGGCATGATCAACATGATGAAGACATAATTTACATAAAGAGGCATGGAACATAATCATCATAAAGATGAAATTATCATGAAGAAACATGGGACAAAATTAACATGAAGGAGCATAAAACATAATCGGCATGAAAACCAAGTTAACCATGATAGTATGAAAACATACTTTACATAAAGAAACATAACAAATAAATGAGAGGACATGAAAAGTTATGACGATAGCGTGGACGACTATGAGTCGTTTCACCATGCAATTTAATGCAACATAAATGGTAAGTCTGACACAATATAACATGACCTAAACATAAAAGATGCATGAAGTACTTTATAAAGCATGAAACAGTTTATAATGCATGAAACGGTTTAAAATGCATGGCTAAGAAATATGATGATATGTACATGAGTGAACGCCTATGGGTCGGTTCACAAACAAAAAGACAAGTGTGGACGCCTATGGGTCGGTCCACTAATCAAACAAAAGTTTCGATAAAAGCACATGCGACTAAATAGAGTCAGTCCTGTACCAACCATTATTTAGTCAAAATTCCTGCGACAATGAGATGCATGCATGAATGAATGCATGAAATGAAAATAAAATGAATGCGTGAAAACCAACTGTCTAAACCTAACAGAAAACGTATGACCAAGTATGAACTACGGTGGTTCAGTCCATATTAGCCAAATTTCTCAAGGCACATCATGTATAAAACAATGACATGTAACTAAGTATGGATGACGGTTGTTCCATCCATATTCGTAAAAACAATTCTGAGAAAACATCATGGTTAAAACATCAAGTTGCTGAAAATATCGATACATGGAGTAACAAGCGTTGGCTTAAGAAGGTCCTGGTGACTACCCACTAGCCACAGGTCAAGTTTTAGAGCCTACAGGTCGAAACCTTGCGCTCTGATACCATAATTGTAACATCCCATTTGGATAAATGGAATGTCACAGGATAATCATGGCGTAATATCAAAGCATAAGGTAAATGTCCTAAAACATTACATGACCATAGGGATAACCGGAATCAAACATCGGTCCCCAATATAAACTCATAAACATAGCATAAAGTAAAAGTAATGCAAATGAAACAGAAACATATAATAGCTCCCATCCTATGCATAACCTTTCCATGCTCCTAACCTTGTGTACCTGCCGTTTAGGGACATGAAAAGAGAAAACGGCTGAGCGAGACGCTCAGTGCGCGGATATATATAATAACATGGAATATTATAGCATAAGTGAAGGCTGAACGTGAAATCATAATAATGAAAATGCAGCGGAATAATGTAAGTCCTGGGAAACCTGGTGACATGTAATAAACTTGTAACTTGTAATAAACTGGTTTATTCTAAAAGTATCATGTTCATGTAAATACTAAAAGTCTGCTTTTTAATTATGAAACTGTAATTTAACTGCCGAAGAGCTCATATAGGTCATGAAATATATCAACGTGCATGAATACATGGAGGGCTGACCTCGTCATGCTATAGATAGGTGACCTCTAAATACTGTGCTGGGTGGAGGGATCAGCTCCAATGTGAAGGATGTAGAGCACACACCACATTCACCCTGATAACTTGTAACACTTATAAGCCTAGGATGCATCCATACGCCCCACTAAACATACATATAAAAATGGCCAACCTGAACATGAGTGGGACGATGCAGGATATCACTCTCCTGCATGTGAGTCACGACACCGGTGCCTCTAGTGCCGTGCTTACGGTACCTCCGTAACTAGTACATAAACTGGTCATGCTTGTATATAATGCTCTGGCAATTTATTTAGTTATTAACATGATTACTGAGAAACTTAAACATATACTGGGGAAAACATTTGGCTGCAGACGGAAATCCTAAACATGCATAGGAAGGAAGTCCTTACTGAAAGGACAGAAAATCTGTACCTCACGTCCAGTAACGCAAATGAAGAATAACGTGGAGGATCAAAACGTGAAGAAGATCACACTCCATAAATGCTACATAATAAAGATGGACATGTATGAGTCGCTTGGTTAACTTATACTTAATAATTTTTAATTACTTGATGTAATCTTAACTTGTTCTTGTATTGCCTTAACGTTCTTGACTTATTTTATAACCCATGTATCATGCTTAGTGTATTTTATGTTCATATATTTTAATTAGCATAAAATATATTTATTTCATGATCGTGTAGTAAACTCTACTTAACAAATACTTACACTAAAATAATAATAATTATTAGTTAATATTAACGTGCATGGTTTTACTTGAAATCATAATTCATATCATAACATGATAATTTAATAAAACTAACGTTAACTAGATAATTAAATAATTAATATAAGTCAAGTTTATTAATTTAATTGTGCGATAAAATACTTAGGCAAAATCTATTAATTAAATATAACTTAGATCGCGTAAAAATATTTAACTATAACGTATGATAAATGTTAAAATAATCATGTTTGATAACGTATTTAATTGTACCCAAGCCTACCGAGATACCCCTTTCTCGGTCGCACTAAAGAAGCAAACTAATAAAATAAATAAAACAGTGTTGTCCCATATATGATTTTACAATTCTGTCCAATATACGTTTCCAGTGCTGTCCAACATATACCCACCAGTTCTGTCCAATATCTTGATTCTGTTTCGTCCGATATATGCTACGTGTGTTGTCCGATATATACTGGGGAAGAAGGTGGTGTTTGGCAGTTTGTTTATAACTATACGCTACCCACTGATAAATAACCAAACGCCCCTGTTGGGGGTTTGGGTTGCCACAGTTAGGTTTAAACACCCCACTGCCTTAGCGGCTGGTGGAAAACAACAACCACCGAGACCTTGAATGGTCTCGGTTTGCGTGAAAAACACTCCCAACAAACGTAAAACGAAATCCCCCTATTCCAATTCGTTAGATCATGTACTAACCTTCTTAAAACGGATTTGAAATCAATTAGCAAAAGAAAACTAATACAGAATTAGGGTTACTTACATGATTTTAGGGTTAAGATCTAATAACACCCAATCCTTGTTTTTAGTCTAGCTTCGAGACTCCCTTCTTGATCTTCTTGTTAGGCCGACGCAGCAGGAAAGAAGAAGAGAAAAAAAAAACCGATCGATCCTGTCTAAACATTAGGGTTTCGGTTTGTGTTGGGTTTGTTTTGTCGACTGAATAAACGAAAGGAAAAAAAAACCCTTCCCCCGTCTTATATTAATTTCTAGGTCGGTTATGGGTTCCTTCATGTTGGGCTGCGGCCCAAATTACCTTTCCCCCTTCTCTTTTGTCCAACAGCCGGCCCAAAACTGAAAATCAGCCCCTTCCCTTATTTTTACTTTTATTTTCGCGACTCACAAACTATTACGCGTACTCGTGATTTATATGTCGTAAATTTTCTATAGATATTCTTATTTGTGTTAAACGTAAATGTTTTATATACGTAATGACTTGTCGTGCTAAATCTAATATACATAATATTAATCAGGTTAAATATTCGCGTCGCGTGCTTTAAATGTCGTGTATTATTATTTTGTGATTTTAGTTATTGTACGTAAATTCATGTCGTACGTAAATAATAATAATAATATACGTATTTATTTGTCGTACTAAAATAATATACGTAATAATTATATTAAACGTTCTCGAAACGTATCATATATAATTAAATCGTAAGTTTTAAATTTATACGTAATTTCATGTACGTAATATTCTAGGAATTTTTTGCGGGTTTTACATTTTTATTTTGTTTGGTTTATTTAATTTCTTATCTACTTATTTTCCTATTATTAGTATTTTGTTTGTTTTTATTTTTGTTACTTGTAGTCTTTTTCAAAAGTTCTTCAAGACTTGAATGAACACACGTTCTTTCGGTCAAGAATTGCTTAGTCCATACACCAATCCCGAACGTTATATCTAAGTATCTATCATTTTATTAACTCATTTTCGACCCTTTATGTGCTCCACACATTCGTTATACCTTTAAACTAACCCGGTTCATACTTAACCCAAATTTATCCTATTTTTAATGTCGTTCGTAGATAAATTACTTATACATGTCATCCATTTCTGGAATCTTTATCCAACCTTCCTATATGTATCGAAAACATATCATAATACTTATTAAGGTCAAAACCTTAAGCAAGTACCTATTACGAAAGTTATTATCTCTACGTGTCCAGTTTCTGCCTGCATTTATACTCTAAAAGTTTCATGATACCAGACGACCTTAAACTATTCCAATTGACTTCCTTTGGTAACGACTCATACAACATATGAATAAGCTCTGGTGTTAATCTCAATAACCAATTCAAAGTTTAAGTACCCGAAGTAGACCGAAAGTTAACTTAGACACTTGCTGTTCAAAACACAGTTTTGACTCCGAATCTTGTAAAAGGATTTTGACTGACCAAACGATTGAGGTAAAAACTCTAATTACCATAATTGGAAAGTAGACTCTATGAATATAGTTTTAGACTTTTAAATCACCCAAAAGCTATCTGTATGATCAAGTTATGATCAAAGCAAGCTCACTTAAAAATCTGCCTAGACCTTAACTTCGATTTTAGCAAATTAAACCTTAATTAGACACCATTAAGTATTAACGACCATCATTAATATTAAATCAAGTTTATATGAAACCTTAGTATTAATTAAAGATTGTAAACCCTAATTAACCAATAATCTAATTAGAATAACCATCATCAAGGTTCTTACATAATTAATTAAACAAGAACTATGAATTAGATCATACCTTAAACCCTAAATTATTATTGGTTTTTTTTCTTTTGTGGTGTCGTCCGATCGCAGGAGGAAGAGGGGGAGGAGAAAATGTTTTTGGTTATGATGTGAATTCTATTTATAAGAAGATTTATGATAATTATCTTTTATCAATTTGAGTCCAATTTCGATATGTTTTCCCCTTCTTTCTCTACCCGCAGACGACTAACACCCCAAACACTAATACCTTATAATTTTTACCCTCTAATTATTTACCTCGAGTTTAGTACTTGTTTTAGACCTTATAGTGTAAACCTTGAACGTTATACCTAAAACTTTCGACATTCCAATAATCGTATGACTCGCCTTTTATTTTCAAACGTTTTCATAATTAGTAAGTTTATTAAAAACTTAATAATACATAATATCTACATATAATAAATATATATTATACGTAATACGTACACGCAAAGCACATAACTGACAAAAACGTTAAACGAAACGTCAATGTGATCTCATTTCATCACATTTCACCACCACTGTACCATGATCCGCAATTATATACTTTAATCTCGCAAGATCATCATATCAAACATACATAACACGCCAAGTATATAATATAACATACGTAACGACGTCTTATAGGTTATAACTTAGCCTTTCAAAAACCACGGTTGTCACACCACTTACATAAATTTCTGAGCCGCATTTGGGATTTGTGTAAAATTCTGGCGGGGTCGATTTCAGTGGTTCCTAGGGTGTCGCAGGATTGCTTCGAGTAGCTTTGCGTTTGTTTTGTTTGGTACCCTGAGGATTGTTTGTTGGGTACTCTCACGATTGTTTTGTTGATTGTTTTTTCAGATATTTTTAGATGAATGGATGGATATGTTGTGTGTGTGTGTGTTGAGAAAATATGGGAATGAACAATGACTACTTATAGGAGAAAAATGAAAAACTAGCCATCGGAACAAAGTTGAAAACTAGTCATTGGAATAACTTTTAAATTATAATACGAAAATAGAGAAATACAATATAGAACTAAAGAAGGAGAACACGAAATTTATGAAATACAACAAATCGTTCTAATCGTGTTTTTCTTGAAGCCAAACGAATTTAGTTTCCATTTTTCGTTTGATTTTAGCTGCCTTTCGAAAAAATGCGTTATGCATCTCGTAATCTTTGTTTGTTTCTTCTTTCAAAAAAGTGTCCATTAGAGCACGGCTCTTTTTAGGAATATCATTGCATTTCTCGTATGCTTTCTGCATATCATCTTTAGCTATAGATCCTTTTTTAAAATGCCATGGCTAACTCCGTCATTGCTTTCTCTGACGAACGACATCTTCGTGAATCAGTTTTTAACTAAAGCTTCAATTTCGTCAATAGTATGCGAAAGTTAACAAGCCATATGTTTTTCACTGAAATAATTTTTTGATACAAAATGGTTAAGTGTATTAGGTATTTAACTATTTATAGAGGGTAAAGTGTTAAGATTTTAAAAGAAAAGGTTTTTTTATAATTAAAACCGAAAAAATAAGAAAACGTGAAATGGGTCTGGTGGATTGAGTTTGCTCGGTCGACCGGTCCCACTCGGTTGTCGCGGCGCGGTCGACCGAAGCTCGGCCGATATTGTTGTGGGTAGCCTACTACTGTGGTGTTTTAACCCGAGAAGCCAAAAATAATCACGACACATACAGACGTATATTGTAGTGCATACTTTATTTTTAAGTTCTGGATCTGCCACTTAATAGCAATAATTAAAATCCAATTATTTCCAACGAGGCACCAGTGGTCTAGTGGTAGAATAGTACCCTGCCACGGTACAGACCCGGGTTCGATTCTCGGCTGGTGCACCTTAAGCTGGGATGATAAGCCTTAGCAATGGTTGGGTCCATTGCACATCATCCCTTAAATTGGATAAAACATGGCCAATTCTGAGCTTTAATTTTTTTTACAACTTCAGTTTCGTGGTTCGTCTTTTTTCAAGTTTACTACTTCTTCTAAGTATACGCTGATGACTCGTCGTTAATACCATGTCAGACGACGTGTACAAAATATGAGTTCTACAATCAAAATGTGGAATTTAGTTCAAAATAAAATAAATTTTGCACATAACTGAATGCAGTCACAAAACATCAGTTACAGCAACAAGGGGCCGTGCGCCATGCTATGGATTTACAGTAGCAACAGTACGTAGTGAAAGCTTTGCAAAGTGGGATCAGAGGCCTCGTGATACATAAAATCTATACTTACTCTAACAATAAGTTACTAATAAGACCTGGCTTTTTGTATTTAACACTTAAAAAGGAGATTTTGATGAAGAATGCAAGTCTAATCAATATGATCAAAGTTACAGACTTACAGTAGCATGATTTAGTAATCTTTTACTGGGAAGTATAATAACAAAGCACCAATTAGTTTGCATCGAGGCACCAGTCGTCTATTGGATGGGGAAAGCGCATCCGTAGTCGCAGCCTTGGGAGGTTTGACAAGGCACCCTCAATGGGACCTCAATCAAATGGTCCTTGTTTTCGTCCTAACGATGATTACATGGATTTGAGAGTAAAAGTGATGGTGGCTACACCTGAAATAATCTGCCATTACTCTTTATGGGACAGTATAACATGTTTTAAAATTCAATGAACATGTTAAGTAGAAGTTATGTTGATGCCACTCTTCGCATTTTACCTGACACCATAAGAAGTCTTCAATAAATCTCGAATATCCGTAAGGCACTCAGCGTTTTATTCTTAGAAGGTTGTGCATTCGTGAATAAGTTAAGACTCCTTTCAAGGAAACTATATATAAGATTAAGATGTATCCTAAATTAACTAATAGCCTGCCATAAGCTAACGAAATCCGTTCTTTTTGGAAGCTGGTCATTTTATGATCAATTTGTCCATATCAAGCTTCTTCATTCAATAGTTACTTAAGAGAATCGATGTCTATATATGTTTCGAGCCCTTGTGAGTTGAGAACAATCGATGTCCATATCAAGCAGTTGCACAGCATTGGGACTGCAAATGGTCTTAGATTGCAGAAAAGCAGTTGCACATCTTCCACTTTGACACTGATCCATGTTTACTTCTCGAACTTCATATGTCCGCAAAAGGACCTCAAACGTTCTTATATCTACGATTGACATATTTATATTAACATCTGTATTGTATTAAAGCATTCATTTAGTACTAGATGTGGCAAAACGGATCGAAAAGGTTTAGCTATTGTACAGGTCAGTGGGTTGACCGGAATCCCATTTTGTCGATAATTTTGTCTTAACATAAATAAATTGCGTGTCATATATGATTACAACTTTAAAACTTATCAAATAACGTATTTGTTCACTGTAGAAGGATTCATGCACTGAAAATAGGCTTTCGGCAACTTTCAACCCATTTGACCCATATACTTTTTGCTAGTTGTCCCCCTATATTCTAACAATTTGACCCATTCGAAACTGAATTTAACCCTTCATAAGTAAGCGAGTCTGAAACAGCCACCTCAAACGTGTCTCATTAACTGTTACGAACATGCGGAGGTGTTGGTTTTTTCAGAACACTTTATAAAAAGAAAATAGGATATGAACAATATAGTTTTAGTTCTGGTATATTTGAAAGGAAGAAGATTCAGCATCACGTCTATAAAACAAAGAGTGACCACTAACAAAACCTGCATTTGCTCCATGAATATGATCTATCTCCGAGATTATTTATACGTCTACGTAGTAACCAAAACATGCACAAACCTTTGCGCTTTTTTGTTGATGGGGTTTTTTTCGTAACCTTTTGGGACGAAGCCTGGAATCCTAAATCGGATCCTGACATTGGAAAGTTTCGTCGGTTTTCTGGTTCCAACACTCTTCCAGTCTCTCGGAGCATCACTATTATCCGACCCAACAGTCTCCACGGGTCGGGTTCTAACCCGCCTTCTCCTTGTGGATCTAGTGTTGCTGGTTCTCCTTCATCAGGTTAATACATTATATATACGTAGTCCATATAATTTGGGTTTGTGTTTGTATTTTCTATATTGAAAAACACCGGAGTAGCATTTGTTTTAGTGGTCTCAAATAAACCTCAACTTTTAGCCGAAAGATTATAATTTGGGTGTGTGTTTGAATATGTGGTAAAGCAACCTCACCACGTGAAAATCGATCAACAAATCGACAAAGGAAAGCTACCGCAAACGTCACTCAAACCACGAGTCTAAAAGTCCGACAAGCTATGACTGGTTTGTTCTCTTATTGTTACTAATTTTCCAGGTTCTTCACATACCAACTCATATTGGGCCAATTTAGATTGTTGATCAACAACATCAAAGCCGTTAGTGTTAATTGACACTTGATTTAGGTTCATAAAGTCATACTACATGTTGCAGAAAAACTTGATATATTTGCCACAACATAAATGGCAACCATGAACACAGTTAACATACCGAGTATGGTTTTTCAACGAACTTTTAATTTCACTAAGAAATACTGGAACGGTAGTAACATACATCTAATCGAAGGAAATAAAAACGTACAAAAGTAGAACTATTTCATTTATTAAGCCCACTGGAATTTGATTAAAGCTAAATCGACGTTCTTGGCTTGCTTCATATGCATCCATAAATGTAAAAGACTCGTGAGCATTCACCCTTTCCTGAGAGAACACAGATTCAGTGAGTGGGAGTTGCTAATCTAATGTTGCTATCGACAGATCATACAGTATAAGATAAATACAATGATATAGATTTCGTAAAAACTTGTATATCTACAATATATCTCTTGGAAGCAAGACGAGCAAAGACAGAACTAAGGTGAGAGGTCATAGATTTCGTAAAACCTTTTATCCACGTTGTTATATGTTGATGCATAACATAAAGGCACCTTAATTACTCGATCAATGACAAGTGCAAATGATGTACATGCTCTGTTATCAGCATAAGTGACAACTTCAATTGCATAACAGCGTTTTTAGCCTCTACTAATCCACACGAATTTAAACATTAGCAGTGGCATATTACTCCCACCACTTTACGGATCTTCACAAATTTTCAAACTAGTGTTACATATTAGCCTAATTCAATCATTACGCAACGTTAAGAATAATTTATTAGCACCGAAATAATTACCGTGTCCATGTAACATTTCATTTACTTTATTTATACTTGGGTCGGTGAACAAGTTAAGGCTATTTATAACTAACCGTAAAACAAAACAGAGTTGGAAGAGAAATTTCACCTTACTTGTCATTATTATCAACAAGGGTTAAAGGCGAAACCAAGCTCTCAGCAACAATGAGAGCGTCATCATATCTAAAGTCTTCAATAAGTGAGACAGAACTGTCTCTTAAATCGTAGATAACCAATCCATTATAACGATGAAATAACACTCTCCTGTCAATTGAAATAAACAAAGGAACCGGTGATTCGCTAATCCAATCATTACTCAGATATGGGAAAGAAGCCATCTTAGTCCACGAATCTTTCACTCCATAAACCTTCATTACCCATAAGTCCGCACGAGTTTCGCCATAATAAAAAAGCCCACACAAGCATCCTCCCAAAACCCCCAAAGTGAGCAATTTCGTCTCAGCTTCATCATACTCAAATAGCACAACTTCACCGTAAGTCTCCTTTGCTAAATCGAGAGAAACTATCCTAGGCGTCTCTGTAAAATCATCTTCGTCTAGTGAATCATAATCATAAACAACCCAGTGCAAAGCACCATTTAAAAAAACACCACAGCCATCCTCTGGAGATAAGCACTCGTTAGGAAAATCACCTATATTCGTCCACGTTCCAGTTTTCAAAGAGTATATATGCGTCGCCGGTGCAACATCAATAGCATCCACGTGTGAATCATACATTTGAGCAAATTCTACAATTTTGAAATCATCAGTAGATTCATCGTACCCAAAAGAATACCATTTACGCTCACCGATTCTCTTACCAGATGATAACCCACCCCATAACTTTCTAGTACTCGGGTTATACACATAGAGCTCAAAACAAAAATAATGATCAACAAAAAGGCACATTAATCCATTACAAGACCCCGCTATCCTAATCGCATGAGGACCGAATCGTCGAAATGGATTTTCAACTAGTGTCGCATGATTGGCAGATTTATGAAACAATATATTAGAAAGCCAGCTTACTTTGAGAGTGGTTGTTCGTTGATCAACATAATATCTACTTGTATGTGGATGTATAATGACCTAGATGAACAGCTGAATATGTGTAACCCTATATTTTCCACCAAGTTCTGGGCTGGGCTGGGCTGGGCTAACAAATAAGTTGTTGACATAGTACAATCGGTGTCTGATTGATAAGCATATAGCAAAAGGTTTGGTTTTGAGTCTCTAAAACCACAAATGATAGCCATCCTCATAGTGTTCCCCGTGTCGTCCCGTCTTGAGCCGTAGTTGCCAGCCCAAGTGCTTTTGTATTTTACTATTTTCTTTTATATTGTAATTGTGTTTTAGTGGGGTCTATGGGTGCACGACAACTCCAGAAATGTTTCTGGGCCAATAAAGTTTTAAAACAAACACACCTTAAGTAGTAGTGTGGAGAGTGGACGACCCGGTCATTGCGTTTACCTGTGGTAGTTGTACTCAACTAATGGTCTATATGTTTTTACATTTCTTGGTTAAATATATAATAGTCATAATTTAATCTTGCTCGACTAAAAGCTGAGATTTGCCTTGTTCTGACTATTTCCTTTCATCATAAGAGGGGAAGGAGTGGTGAGCGTAAGTTGGTTGCTCGAGCCAAAAGTTTTGGCACGAGTCATTTTTTTTGCCTTTACGCGGTGGGGAGAAAGTAAGGTTTGTGAAATAAAATGAAGTGATCGACAACATTTGAAAATAGGTTTTAAATTTTTATAGTGTCACTTTCATGAGCTTTCTTTCTTTCTTGGGTTGGGTTTGGTGTTCTTGGGTATTAAGACCTGGAACATATACGATGTTAGCTTAAAGTCCAAGCATGTTTATCTCGACTACCCTAATAACATATAAGATATATAAAATGTCAAAAAAGTTCCAACTACGGCAATTTGAGCATGATTTGCAACTTTACAAATAATGAGGTGTGACTACGATGGGTTTTAGTAAATTTATACTTTTTAAACTTTTTTCTTTTAAAAAAAATTAAAAAATTTGCAGGCTTTGCAAGCTATTTAACTCGTCAAGTCCTCCGATTCACTTAAAAAGTTTGGAGATGCTTTGGTTTGTAAGGGGACTACACTTCCTACAGAGCAACTACAAAAAGAAAATCCGCTCTCAGACTATTAGGTACTTAGCTACTTAGGAAAGGTGTTAAAAGGTTCATAAACAGCAATTAAGTCCATAGCATGCAGAGACACATATTATGGCCACCCACGAGTGAATATAAGATTGACGATAAATATAACCAGCAAAAAGTCAAAGACATCTATACAACTATACATCAGGTGCCAGCACATCACGAGCATTTGCGCTACTAACACTCCTTCATGAGTCCTCATACAGAGAGACTTAGATCACCTACCACCAGGTCACTCTTTGGGCGTTGGGAGTTTCAACTATAAATGACGAACTAATTAGTCTAATTCATTTAGTTGAAAAAAAGGGGAAAAAAACACAACTATACATTTATTATTCGACAATACTAACATCCAAATAAGTTATGAAAACACATAGTAATATATCGAACAGTTCATACCAAAAGCATAAGAAACCTCAGACAAACATAGTTAACTCAGGGCGACTGTAAACATTGTCACCTTCATCTTCCAACACAGGATAAGCCGCCATAAAAGCATCCTTAGCACCGATATATAGCAAATTGTATATTTTCCAATAAACTTCCCGAACCTTCCTTGCAGGATGGAACAAACCCTGTAGACAGTAGTTAAGCACGACAACTGCGCCCAATGCCACTCGCATCCCCTTGATAGCTTCCATCACAGCATTTATAACATGAGGTGACGTCTCAAAAATATTGGGCCAAACGTAGTTGAGTAGGTGAACCAGTGCATCCTCACAGCCTAACCCAGCAACACCTAAAGCCATATGTTTAACTGCTGAAGCTGCAGTCTGCCTATGAACCAAGTCTCGATCCATAAGAGCATCCTCAAGTAATGAAGTGACTGCATAGATGTAGTCTTTCCCCATCTCACCAATGTACTCGAAAAGAAAAGATAAGGACTTCAACACACCATTCTCCACGTTTAGCTCAGGTACTCGATATATATTCATTCATTAAAGCAAGTAAAACAGTGAACTGAGAAAATGTTCCTGCAACAATAGCAATAGCAACGATGGTGCAGACACGGTTCTGTCGCTCTTGCACCTTGAAATCGTTCAATAAGGTAGCCAGTACATCTTGTGGTCCAATAGCTTTACCCAAATGTGTTCACAGCAGCTCGACGGATTCCCTTTCTAGTGGGCCTTTAGCATCTCAAGAAGCTCAAAACAAATCCTCATCCACTCCCTTGCAGGAACATACTCGGCACGACGGTCAGCAATTCGACCAACCAAATCAATACAATCCTGCTGAACCTTCTCATGCCTATTCTTCAAAATTGGGGTCATACGTGGGAGCAAGTCCTTTATATGAGGAGTCATCTTAAGCATACCAATTACGTTCACACTGGCCTTAAGAGCACCCAATATCGATCCCAAAACTTCCGGGTACTCTTCTCCTAAATACTCATAGAAGACAACCCCAAGATGACCCATAAGTTGTTCATTCTCGCATTGTTTCATCACCACCGCAATTCTAGAAATCAGATCCGCAGCCTGCTGTCTAACTTTAGCACTCCTCTTATTTAGAAGCCACTTTATTGTACCGCAAATTTGGGGAAGGTACGGCTTTACTCTTTGCCCAAGTGAGTTCACAACTGTCCCAAACCCGTTAAGCATCACATTGGCATCATCACTAGTCTGCTCTTAGACAAAATACCATCGATTAAAAGCTCTTCCAAACGAGAATCAATATCAGATGCACCCAAGTTCGCTACAACTTTCTCGATCATTTCCATGACCATTCTTCTGTAAGGTTCACTTTCATCGTTTAAGTCTTCAACAACTCTAGCCACACTGTCGGGAACGTCAACTTTATTTGCTATCTCAACTGTTGTCTCGACAAGCTGCTTATAGTTTCTACGATCCAGTGCCATCCTCCTGACCCAGAAGTTTCTGAAAAACTCTGGAAGAATATCAGTTCGAATGTAATCTACCTCAACACCTTCCGTATTTACACACTGCTTAACCACTTTAAGCAAAATTTTCTTCATTTCTTCATCAGGAGACCGGAACTCACAGATAAGTATAACCATCACTTCCTGGGTATATACAGAATCCATCAGAGGAATAATGAACCCAATTGCCTTCAAGAAAGCAGCCGAGACCTTTCCACGATGAGACCGAATACCCTTCCACAAAGGCTTCAGAAAAGAGTCAAAGCTCAGCAAGAGCAGCCAAAGATAAAGCAGTGATTGTCCTGACTTTCTGATTTTCATCGTTATGCCCATGCTCGATATTTCCACAAGAGACCTCAAATGGGGAAGAACTGCACAACCAATCAGTATAGCAGTTTGCTTAACAAACATAATACCCGTATGTCTAGCTTGCCATGATTTCTTACTTTGACAAACGGTTTTCAAGAATGGTAAACTTCCGGGATTCCAAGTGCTGATGCAACAACACTAAAAGCTCTAGCAGTGGTGTTCCTCACATATTCATCAATGCTATCAATATCAGGACGCATTGCAGAAATCATAGTAGCTAAACTAGCCGCCTTACTGAGATTGGAAAGGATTTCTCTCCCTTCTACACGAGCATAGTAGTCTTCATCAATCAGCAGAGGCTCTATCACGACCAAAATTTGGTGAACATAAGGTCGAACAAGCTCATCTAACTTGTAAAGCACTCTGTCTATGACCTTCACCAACAAGTGCCTCTCCTGATCCTCCAAAGTTGGCTGCATAAGCAATGGAAGAATACAGTTGATAAATGGCCCTGCACCAAATTCACGAGCCTTATGCGTAAGCTCCGTTCTTAACCTTCAGAAGCAACTTCATAATTGTGCGCTCCTTTTGTTCATCTGGAGACAGCTCTTCTTCATCATCTTCGTTCAATAAGGCACTAAAGTACTGGTAATCTTCTGGTTTCATGTAAGAGGCAAACCGTCTGGCATCTCTTTTGGAACATCATACATCTGATTCCTGTTTTCTTCAGGAATCGAATAGAGTGGTCCTCATGGTTTGGATGAAAATGGAATTATCATTTTTGTTTTTGATTGCTTTCACTTAGTATTATCACTATGCCTTAACAGATCAAACAAAACAAATTTTGTACTATACAATATAGTTTGAAGTGTACATGACGTGATATAGGTTGTAATCTTATACTTTTACCCATGGCCGTCATAGAAGAGAGTCCTACTTTTATCTTCGAGAAGATGAAGCTAACGTTTACAACTAACTCTAAATATATGATAGGTATGCACAACTTCGACTACACGACGTCTTATAATTGACTAGTTTGTACTATCTTAACCAGTTTGGAATTAGCTCTCCTTATTAAATCTTAAGAAACTTTATAATGCAAATTGAGAAAGATTGAGGAACTTTATAAGCTGGAAGGTGGACAGAATGTGAAATCTTATTTGCGCCAACGTGCTGAGACTGAGATGAAGAAAAGAAAGAGAAGGGACCTAAACAACATGTCTATGCAAATTGCAAAGTCAAGAGAAGCCGTAAGATATAATAACATGCTAACAATGGATACGTCAACCATAATTAGTTAATCAGCAGCTCAAAATCAAAAGCTAAAGTTGGTATGCATGATAACATATGCTAGGCTTAAACATTTCCTAGATATAACATTATCATTCACAACATCCTAATATAATTCTTCAATAGCGTACACAATAAGCTTAATTGTCATCGGAAGTTGTTGCCACTTTTTCACTTTTTCACTCGTCTTCATCCTTTTCATATGCAACGCCTATTAATAACCAACACAATAACAGCATCAGGGGTGGTTTATAATTTGATTTCTTAAGCTGTTCATAAACAGGTTTGGGTAGGTCCAAACGATTATGGTAAGATGGTCAAACGTGCATCACCAAATTAAACAAACATGTACTTGATGTGTAATCTGAAACAACTAGGGTAGAACCAGCCCCGCGAAACATTTTAAAACTTGTTTCTCATATACTATTCGAATTTCCTTTTTTACATGAATCAACTTCAATAAGCAACATCAAGAGTCAAGTTTCTATAGTAACAGGCTTAAGATTGAATTTGACCAAACATCATATATTAAAAGATACTCGTATGTATCTAGTCTGAAATAAATAAATACTCCTTACTAGGAATGGATTGATTGTTACCGGAACAAGATGGTGCAACCAAAGTTTCAGTTGAGTCATCGCGGTCGTGCTTGAGCACAGATGATGATCCTCGCAAGCCATCTGGCATACCTATAAAATAACCAAAAACAAAAAATACCAATAATTAATAACGGCAGGAAAGAAATTTGTCACCAAAGCTTTAAAGCTTATGAAAACTATATAAGGAAACTGTTCGTCACTCACTTTAACACATACATCATTCTTTTTTTCTATCTAATACTTGAAAGTATACGAACCTAAACAACTAAAAGTTTATAAAACATTAGACAAACACTGGTCATATAAAATTTATGTTAATACTTTTATTGTGAAGAATTTTAAAGCTAGCAGCCCATAAGGCGGGCCTTGAGACTAGTAAGTATATTTATATGGAGAAATTACCAGAGAAGGAGGTCGACAGTTCAGTTGACTCCTCCTGGTCCTTGTGGAGGTAGCGGAGGATAATTATATCCTTGAAGGCTTGATGAGGAAGATTGGTAGTAGGGTTTATGATGTTCCAAATCAACTCGTTTGGAGATGAATTGGCTAGACGGGTGTAAATCTCAGGGTTTACGATGTTCCAAATCAACTCGTTTGGGGATGAATTGGCTAGACAGGTGTAAATCTCAGGGTTTATGATGTTCCAAATCAACTCGTTTGGGATGAATTGGCTAGTAAACCTCAGGGTTTATGATGTTCCAAATCAACTCGTTTGGAGATAAATTGGCTAGACGGGTGTAAATCTCAGGGTTTATGATGTTCCAAATCAACTCGTTTGGGGATGAATTGGCTAGACGTGTGTAAATCTCAGGGTTTAGGATGTTCCAAATCAACTCGTTTGGAGATGAATTGGCTAGACGGGTGTAAATCTCATGGTTTATGACGTTCCAAATCAACTCGTTTGGAGATGAATTGGCTAGACAGGTGTAAATCTCGGCCTCAACAGCGTCAGCTAAAATGAAATGACAGGAGGAGGAGCATAAGGTAAAAGTGATAACTAGAGTAATTATTAAAATGAATGGGAAATTATTATTTACCACAAGATTCTTTGCAAAGGTCGTCTACTGAGTAAAATTGAGCCTAGACGGACCAAATTTTGCAAAGAAAGCATCTTCACCTAAAAGAGCAACAGAATAAAAATAGTGTGATTTATACTGAAAGCTTAATAATAATAATAAAGGTATTATAATAAAAAAAAATAATTTGCTCGATGCCCCCGTGTTCACATTTCATGGTTCCCGTCACTGTTTTGACTCCTTACATGACACATGCAGGTTTTTATTTTTTTATTTTATGGATGATGACTCAGGAATCCTTAATAGATTTCTGATCTCATTTCTTTCCGTGCTCATATGTAGTCCATTTATGTTCATTTAGATGGTTTAATTATGACAACATGACATATTTCAGCTTGTAAGTGTAAATAGTTAAGAGTATCTTGTTGCATGTAATAGAAACACCCGCGAAACCCACACAACCAATAATTAGAGGTAAGTTGAAATAGAATTGAAAAGAGTAGCTTACCATAGGAGGATCCATTATGGCGGTATTGGGGGATAATCATATCCTTGAAGGCTTGATCAGGCTGATTGGTAGCAGGGTTTATGATGTTCCAAATCAACTCGTTTGGAGATGAATTGGCTAGACGAGTGTAAATCTCGGCCTCAACTGCGAGAGCTAAAATGAAATGACAGGAGGAGGCTTGAGTATAAAAAAGGATAATTTAAATAAAATTGAAATTGAAATAAACGTTTAAATGAAAAAAGCAAGAAGCTGATTAATATAAACATAAACATGAAAAACAGCACATTAAGCAATATCAGATCCAGTCCAGTTCACCCAGCAGTTCAAAATCTCAGTAGTTTAAAATACAATAACCAGACAGTCCACAGATTGCTCATAGACAGTTCAAAGAACAAAGCAGTTCAGATACAAAGACATTAAAAAGGCAGTTGACTGAAAACGCAAATACAATGACAAACAATATCAGGGACCAAATGAGACAACTTATTCAAAAAAAACACACAGTTTAAGGTCCTGGGGTCCAATCCAGTAATTGACAATTATCAAAACTTTTTTTTTAGAACGGCAATTTTTACTACTCACACTAACTATCTCACAATATCTATCTCACATGTCTCCACCGAAACTTGAACCCACAACCGAGGGAAACTCACATACCGCTAGACCAAGAGGCCTTTGCTATTATCAAAACTAATTAATATGAAAAAGAGAAGAAGATTCAGGTGATGGAGACACTTTTCAAAACCTTATGAAACTTTTGTGAAACTTTATTATGTAAACTTAGCAAGCTGGAAAACGAACTGATAGAAGGTTTTACAGATGCTTCCCCATATTTAGCGACACAACAACTACTTGCTACAGCAAACACTAAATACGCTTCAAACACAACAGCATATACAAATAGATAGCAGCAGGTATGAACATTCAGCAAAAGCTATGACAACGCTAGAGTAGCGATTTATAACAGCAACATTTCATGACAGAAAAGTGAAAACTAGAGTAATTATTAAAATGAATGGGAAATTATTATTTACCACAAGCTTCTTTACATAGGTCGTCTACTGAACTCGGAGTAAAATTGAGCCTAATCGGACCAAATTTTGCAAAGAAAGCATCTTCACCTAAGAAAGCAACAGAATAAAAAAAGTGGTGATTTATAGTGAAAGCTTGATAATAATAATAATAATAATAATAATAAAGGTATTATAATAAAAAAAATTAAGAAACATACACATCTTTATGACTTGTGGATCGTATTGAGGAGGCTTCGCGTTGAGCTTTTCCATGAGTGATTTGAATCTCTCCGGGTCCGAGATCTTCAACTCGTTTAGCCTATCAAAAAGTATTTGATCCTTGGCGGTTATGGGTACTCTCCCTTCTTCATCCATTATTGGGTTTTCTTAAACAGAAGAATCTAGGTATAAAAACATCATCTTCTTTGATCAACAACATTTCCCATCTTCACAAACAGATCTACTTTTTTACTAGTAGTTTTTTTTAACAGAATTGTGTGTGTACTGCGTAAAAAGTATGTAACCCTAGATCTGAATGATTGATGCTGTTTTATATTACAAGTACCACTTCTGGGCTGAGCTGGACTAGGCTAGGCTAGGCTGGGATGGGCTGGGTGTAAAGAAGCCCAACATAATTCTAAAACAAACTCATTGCGAGCGTGTTTACACGTGGTTTGTTGTACTCAACTAATGATTTACTCCTTTTTCAAAATTATATTTCACTATAATCTATATCTATATCTATATCTATATCTATATCTATACTACATTATAAAGGGTGTATCCATTTGGTTGAAAGTTGAAAATGTTGAATGGTTGAAAAATGTCGGTCTCACTAATCTATATCTATACTACATTATAAAGGGTGTATCCTTTTGGTTGAAAGTTAAAAATGTTGAATGCTTGAAAAATGTGGGTCCCACTAAAAACTACTACATGCAAATCTTATTCATTAAAAAAGATATAAACTTTGGTTAATTAAACAAATGGCACCCTTTCATCCAATTGAAACATATTTATAAGATATTTTGAATTATAACATGTTACAACGCTTTGCAATAAAAGTTTTATCTTTTGACGTTATATTTTGAACGTCACCGAAACAGTTACCACAATATCGCATCGTGTTAAATATCTGTTGCTAGACAATTTCCGCCGCTATGCGCGGGTAATCGTCTAGTACCCTATAAAGGGTTTATCTCATTTGTTGAAAAGTTGAAACTTGAAATTTTCAACAATTCCTTATATACAATTCTTTTAAACCGTATATTCAAACATAAAATTCTTTAAATAACTTGATGAATACTTAAGCTTTTGTAACAATTCTCTACGGGTGGAAATCGTAATGTTTGACTATCATTTAAACCTTAGAATGTCTAACGAAGGAAAGAACGTGTTATTGACACTTAAAGAAGGAAAGAACAATTACACAATGAATGAATTGGTTGTCATGTGCTGGTGAGCATTACACTAAGAATGAAACTAATTTGAGAATGTGTATATTAAAGGGTTGACATACTACTATTGAAAGTCATATGCATATCTTCAAGCGTATAACACAGACAAACACCTCATAATGTTTATCTATAAACCTAATAGTATAAAACACGCTCAAGAACCACACTGTTGCCGTTAGATCTTATCACCGCCTTCATCTGCCAAATCCGCCACCATCTCTTGGTGGTTTAGGTGGTTTCAGGTAGTTGCGGTTGGTAGTATTGATTGATGGTTTGGGTGGTTTCTCTTAACTACGATGTCGATTGTACGTCACGTCCCGTCTTCATGTCATACATGGTGTTTAGAAGCTATTGTTCGTTGTATTCGAGATTCTAAGGTTTAGCGATTTGGTTGAATCTCGGGGCGTTAAAGTGTTGGATATTCATGTTTGGTATTTTGCTTAACTAACTCTTTGAATTTTAAGAATTGAAATAATTTAATTTGAAGGATGTTCATGATTCCTTGTTGAAACTTCTTATACTTATTTTAGGGTTAGGTACTTGATATTGCATATGTATGTTTAGATTGACTTAGCGGCTTGGGAGCACTATCTTAACAACTTTCTTGCAAAGTCCTTCCCCTAAACTAAATGAAAACTTGAAAACATAATTTTAACAAAGGGTGAGCTAAACAGGTTTCAGTAGAGTCTAAACAAGCCGGTTTTAGTGATTAAAGTCATGTATCTTTGACACGGGTCGAATTAGTACTTTTGAATTCGGTTGGTGTAACTACGTGTTTTTATGGAATTTTACCGCTTTACGTGTAATAATCTGATTTTGGTCGCCTTCGAATTTATAACAATGATTCAAATAAATTTCATTTTATTGTTAATTCCTAATGAATGTCATGTTGAATGCGGAGAAATAGAGATAGGAGATATAACATTAAATAACATAAAAAGCGTACATAACGGTGGCTTTCTAGATTCTATAATCAATATAGGTTGTTAATTTGTTTACTACGATTTCATGCAGACGTCTATGCGTACTGTTAAGAAAACTATCTACTCCGTATTAAAATAGTTCAAATTTGAAAACCGGACATTGCATGAAGGGATCACTATAATTAATTATAGTAAGGAAAGTATTTCGTGAAAATAAAAACGATTGTGACCATTCCAAACAAAACGCACTTAAACTATACAGAAGGAGAAGATTGTGCCTTTCAATAAAGGCAGGTGTATAACAATCGCTATAGCTAACGACTTGACGTTGAAACCAATATTTGAACTGGACGTTTATATAAGAAAGTATGCATTTTGATATGAGATTTATCGAATCTCAAAATAAACTATACTTAGATGTGCTTGAATTTCAAGCAATGTAACCCCCTTAATTAAACGTCTCTTTATTTTCAATATGGTGTAAAAGGTTTCATTTTTTTAAACTGATGGGGAGCAGAGCCGACCTTGGTATCGGGCGAGATGAACGACAATCCACACATCAAAATTGTAGATCAAATTATATGTTCATGTTGCATTAGTAAAGTGATTTTAAATTTTGATAGAGTAGATAGCTCAAGGAAGAACATGATGACTATTGAAGGAGAATAAAGGCTGAAAATAAGTATATTTAATTTGTACAAGGTAGTCGTGTAATGCCAGTGGTTACGTGAGTCAAAGAAAGTTTTATTTCACGAAACTTTTATGCTCAAATTCGAATCTATATTAGTATCCTTTCTAAAAAGGTGACCGTTTCTATAGTAGTTCTATGTTAATTTATGTGTCATCATGTATATATAAATGTAAATAGGTTGCAAAATGGACCGAACCTCCAACGAATAGGTCATGGATCATTTGGTAAAAGTCGTTTATATTCGTTCATTTATTAAATTATTAAAATTTTATACGTTGGTTTAGTTAACTATACGTGTATTCGCGCATAACTTCGAAAATTGTCTGCCAACAAATAGTTAATAATATGCTAATTGATTTGGTGGTCGAACTGGTAACCCGGTGACCGGACCGGGTTGACTTGTTGGGTGAATCAATGAACCAGTGACTCAACCGAGTTAATGTGATGGTCGATCTTGTGACCCAGTGAATCGATCATGTTAGTGGACCGGAGACTCGAACGGGTTGACCCGGTGGTCGAACCGATGACTCGACCAAAAATTATACGCTCGTTTAGTTAAGTGAGCGAACATGAGGAAAAGTCTTGTTCGTTCATTTATATTCTGAACGTCCGCTTACGCTTACTATTATTGAACGAGCATGAGCAAAATGTTGCTTTAGTTGGTCGTTGTTATACTTAGTATTATTGAGTTAATCTTTTTCTCCTAATATAACAATTTTATTTAGTTATTGTAGTTATTAGATGAAAGTTAGTGTAGGAATGGATCGCCTAGCTTACTTTAGCTTTAAACCGTTATAAAATACCAACTTGATTGCTTTACAATGGGCCTTTTTGTTCGTCTTGCCCAGGGCAACATGACTCTGATGGGACTTCTTATTCTCTTGATATACTTCTTTGTTTGACGTCTTATACATACCAAATTAATGTGGATGCAATTTTTTAATACATTCCTTCAAACCTCATTATTAAGTTTAACACATGCTTATAATATATTTATGTGCAGTATCAATTTATATGTAATTTTTCACGATTTACAATACCTTTATGTTGTATGTAAGCGTGAGTTCAAAACGGAAGACAATCTTAAAGAATGTAATAAATTTGGTTTGATCCTAATCCCAATTTCAATTAAAAAAAGCAAAGAGTATTGAAGTTTTCATCTTATATATTTATGTATTTGTGTTATGTTTGTCCGGTAATATCAATTTCACCCTTGTGCATGTGTTAATTCTTTTTAGATGATCACCGATAGCTTTGTACGTTTGCATATGACTTACCGTTTGCCATTATAATTTTATATTTTCCCGTCTTATTTTGAATGTTACACGAAACGCTTACCAAAATATCGTGTATCGTTAATAACTTATCGTTAGGGGTTTCCGCCGCTATGCGCGGGTACTCGTCTAGTACCCTATAAAGGGTTTATCCTAATTGTTGAAAGTTGAAAAAAAAAACAAATATGGCAATGTTGACAAGTCGTGTGTAATTAACAAATAATAGGGAATGTTCGACAGTTGTAATGACTAAATGAAAAGTTGAACAAATTAACAATGTATATATAGTATAGCGTGTGAAAATTAAGAATATAATATTAACCATTAAACAACCTTCCAGTAAAATGAAAACAACCTTCCTAATCAACTACTAATATTCATAGCATGAAAAAATAAGGGTTTGAAACTCAAAGTTTGACTTTCTTGTGCCTATATAAACAACTTCTCAAAGAGGACCCATTCAAGCTACGACCAACTTCTATTCATTAGAGCAGGTGCTTATTACTGCATATCGAATTTTTGAGATGATTCAAAAGTTGTTGATTTGCTAAAGAATCTTGGAGGCTGCTAAGAAGGTGAGATATACAAATCTTAAATTTTGTAGTATATCTTAGAGCATCCACTATGGTGGGTTTATGAATAGGTTTATAAATGTATGAAGAGGTTTAAAAACATGTTGACCATAGTGAAGAACCATTTCATGCTTATGTGGCATGAAGAGGTTTATAATCCTAGACCTCTTCATAATTAAATGCATTTGATTAGTATATGAGGTTTATAAAATTTTGTAAGAATTGTACATAGTGAGGATAGGTTTAAGGTTCATAAATTAATGTTATAATGCAACTATAAACCTATTAAAAGGTTTACCATTGGAGATGCTCTTAGGATTGTTATAGGTATATTTATGTATTGATGTTTGACTTATAGATGGATGTTTAAAATCTGTGTATGGGTCATGTCTCATCCTATGATGTCGTCTTATATTCTAGGTCAAATGTTTCATATATTGTGATACCGTCCCTATCTTTATGTGTATGTTATTAAAAAAATAACATCTTAAATACTACATTGCTGCTTAGGTTTTTAACCGGAAGAAAAAGAGGCCTGTGGAGGAAATTAAATAAATGTTCGGAAGATCATCTTATCTATGAGAGCGATATAAAGGTATATGTTTTTATAAGAAGTCTTTAGTATGTTATGTATGGTCAGGTATATATTTTATCAGTTCGGTGGTCGAGTGAGGTGCAGTGGCGAAAGGAGAATTATTGCAGAACTTATCAGAAAAGCAGGGGTGGAAAATCAGTTCAGTTGAATGTGTAAAATTTATACCACCTTTTCTCAAAATTTCAAAGCAAGTAGATACATTGCGCTATTAAGTTTTTTTTGTATCTTTTTTTTATCTGAGTCAAATTATTTTTCACGTTTAGATATATCGCCCTTCCATTTGCAGCTTTATGGTTTATGTGTTTGACCTGCATTTGTTTACGTGGTGCATAAGTTAACAGGGTGTTTGGCACCTGAGTCAGTTTTAAATTGTTAAAGCAGCGTTTGGGATTTTTAAAGCTACAACCTTTTTTTAATAGACACTTCGTCAATTTCCTCTTGATTGCACTTTGAAGTCTTCTAATATTAAGGTTTTAAAAATATTACGTTTAATGGCCGGTTTGTGGGTCGTGTCAACCAATTATGGGTCGGGTAAATGAGCTGGCTAGATTAGGATTTTTTTGATGTTTTGAGTCCTTATTTTTTATTGTAATCCTCAAGGTTTTAAACATAGAGTCTAATATTTCCCCTGACAGATATTCGTATGGCATATCTTATCCAGTCAATCTTATGGTGACTTTTTTTATGTTTTGCCGCAATGTTGAAACAACAACGGCTGTTGCAGGAAAAGGTGAAGGCTACTGCGACGTTGGAGAGGAGGAAACGACATGCTTAAAATGCCAAAATTAGGTCTGAGCTTAGAGGTCGGAAAGAAGTTGTGCAAAAGAGAATTTACGTTTTAAGTAACTTTCTTTACTTAATACAGGCTCACATGGTTATGGGTCCGGTAAATGAGCCAGCTGAATTGTACATCCTCTTTTTTTCTTTATATACAGGCTCACATCGTTGCCATTCCCACTCCTAACGACATAATTCGTTTCTTAAATTGAAACTAAGAAGACGTTATTGTCTTCTCAGTTGAGAAGATGATGATGAACAAGACATGTCAACTTCGACTGTCGGGAATGGAAAATGATTTATAGTTTAATCGATGAAAGAGAATTGATGAAGGTTGAAAGTGTACTATTTTTTTAACGTGTTGTAATATACTGATATCTATGTTTCTTTTTAGAATTTTTTTTGCTAAAACATCTTGCTTTAACAACGTACATAAATACAAATTATAAATAAACGACAAAATTTATATTATTTTTGTTTGTTACAACGACTGCAAAAGTATTAGCATCTCAGTTCGTCACATTATACCTCATTAAGCCTCTTTATAAAATTAATTATGATCACTCTTGAAGATGCGCTAAACTTGTGATTCAAACCTTATCTTTTTATGAGCATGAAAACAAGCCAACTTATATTGATATTTAATTATTATTTCATTCTTTGGTACACATTGTTTCAAAGGTTACCAAAGGAATATAGACATATTTAACAAGAATTGAACTTGTCTTAATAAGGACAAAAAGCGATAATCCTAACGATTTTAGGAAAAGACAAATTATCTTTCAAATGTAACATACAAATTTTTGTATAAAAATCAATTCCTTGATTAAATTAAATATGTCACTAATATCTAAAGTGTTTTAATTTTGATTTTTGTGTATATTTAACGCGAATGTAATAAGTAGATGTATTTTTGCTTTTATTAGTTGTCATTTTTTACTAGAATAAAATAATGTCATTATATCAATACAAGAAAAGACAATGATGGCTAACTATAAAGTGACTTGATGGTACAGGTAAAACTTATGAAACACAATAGAAGTTGCGACCATTGCAACATGCACTTGATGAAAGTAAACGTACAATTGAAATGAGCAAAAACAAAGTGGCTAAGGATTTTTGGCAATGTTTTATTGATTTATCAATTTAGTACATAATAGATGACTATATGCGCATAACAACGATATTCTATCGACATATAATTATATATAATAATGATATTTTGGTTAAGGGTATTATGTAACATTTTGTGTATGTAAAATATCACGATAACTATGTGCTATAACTATGTGCCGGCATAATATTTCGATGGATGCCAGATATGCAAACGCTTTGGTTGATATGCAAATGCTTTGATCCAAATATTATCAATATTAAAATTGATGTCGGATAACATGCTAGAGATAGGATGCTTTTGTCAAGAATTCCTCTTGCTCTATTTGAAGAAGACACGTTCATTTTTAAGCTAAAGAAAACATATTTTCTGGTCCGCATTAGCTTTGCGATGACTATCAACAAAGATCAAGGGTAAACAATTTCAAACGTGGGTGTCTATTCTATGCTTGCGTTTTCTCGCATTGTCATCTTTATATTCCATTTATTAGAGGATATCACGTACAACTACCAAGGTATTAATGAAATCAGTCAAAGATTTTGGTCGATGAGGAGTTTACACCTTAAATGTCGTGTACCAATAAGTTTTACGCAACGAATAACATGTGTTGTTAGATTTTATCTCAAAACTCCTGTAATGTTTCAATTTCAGTTACACTCTATCTCTTGATATGTTGTTTGATACATTTTAAGAATTCTTGACATGTTACAAACGTTCGTAATTTCATTTTCATCTTATCATATTTTATTTTGAATATTACACGAAACACTTACACTTACGACGATATCGCTTATCGCTAATTATCAACAACAAGATATTTCCGCCGCTATGCGCGGGTACTCGTCTAGTACTGAGTTAAAATCTATATAAACACTTAAATTAACATTTACCTATCCAACCAATCATAATCACCTATTTAAAAAAAAAACCACTTCCCACCACTTTTTTAAAAATTAAATATCTCACAAACGGTAAATCGTCAAAAGAAAAAAATACACAGTTGTGACGAGAATTAAATCATCTATCTATCGAGGGGCACATGTATATACTTTCGACGAACTTTTTTTGACTTTTTTTTCTTAAGTTACGTCTAGAGAGAATCATATATGTTTCGTGACGAATCATATATGATTCTATCCAGACGTGACTTAAGAAAAAAATCGAAAAAAAAGTTCGTCGAAAGTATATACATGTGCCCTCGATAGATAGATAATTTAATTTTCGTCGCGATGATATGTTTTGTTTTACATAACGATGAACGGTTTGTGAGATATTTAATTTTAAAAAAATCAGTTTTTTGTTAAACGATAAAAATGAATGGTTATGATTGGTTGGTTGAGTTTATGCTAAACTAAGGGTTTATAGGGATCTTTTTCCTTATAATACTATTTTCGAAAAACTGATAAAGAATATATATATTATATCATCCTCACTTGAAAGTATTATTACAAACAATAAATAAATTAAAAACTAATTGGTTGAACGATAAAATTATCATTGTGTAAAAAATAAAAAATAAAAAAACTAAAAAGTGATTATTTTGTTAAACTACGTAATTTTTATTAGTGGAATATAGTTATAGGATGGAAGGAGTATATATGTTTTAACTTTTAACATTTATCTAACTCCCTTATAAAACATTTTGATAGGTTATTAATATATTTTTTAACTAGATAGGTTATTAATAGAATATTTGAATTTTCAACATACAATATTAATAACACATGGTACAAGCAAAATAAGCTTACCTAACCAAAATAGAAACTTGAAACATAAAATTATAATAGAGCGAATAAAATACTATATTTAAAATACTTCATTACTTCTTTTTACAATAAATATAACATATAGTATAAGCAAAAGAAGCTAACTTAGTAAAGTAGCAATTTCAACATTTAATTATAACATATTTACATTAAGTTCTACAATTAAATTACCTCATCACCTCATTTTAAATAATACATGGTACAAGTAATTTATACTTATATCTATACTATCTTATAAAGTCATCATCTCAAAAGTTGAAAAACTTGAATTTTCAATAATTCCTAATTTAGACTTGCTAACAATACCCAGGAATATTGACCAATGTGAAATAAGGAAACATGCAATTGTCTTTAGTATAATACTTATATAAGGCAAAGTTGAATTTTGTTAATCTGTATCTTAGGAAAGGTTGAAACAATCAAAACCTTTGTAATTGTACACAACTTGCACATTAACAAATCTAGCCGAAAAAATAGTAGCTTCCTATCCAATTCTCATTGAACGCTTCCTATTAAAGCACAAATATATATTTCACTATCATTTTAAATCTCATTTACAATCATCATTAAGAATACACGGATGGACAACACATCTAAAAAGTCATTTTTCTCTCATTCTTTTCACACACCATCGCTCTGCTCTAATTTTTCTCATGTTTCGTTGTCGCTTGTTGCTTCGATGCCACCATTCAAGGTGTGTTACGATGGTGATGGGTTGTGTGACGATGGTGAGCAAAAGTAGTGTTTCCGCTAGCGTGAACACTTGAATAAAAGTAAGAACGGGCTTTGATGAAATTAAGGTTTTCAATGTTACTGATGTAGACGTCTTGAGGAGGTATTACAAGTAGTAGCACGATACTTAATTTGTGTGTTGTGTTTATTTCTTTTGAGTACTAACTTGCTTAATTAACGTGTGGTATTCTTGTTATACATTTTACTTCGATTTGTAATTGATCTTGTTGGTAATTTGTTTGTAGGTCAAGGCTTGATTAGCACATAAACAAAAACTTTTGTGACTATAGTCCGCCATGGGTAACGGGCATGTGTTCGGTTTTAAGGTCATGAACAAAATCTGAAAATCTGCATATCAATATTGACAATCTACAATTTTATTGAAAATGAGATAGATCTACAATCTTTCATTATAAGATGCTTGTTATTTTTATTTAAAAGTTGACATATAAGCTTACGCTTTCTACTGCTCTTTGGTTTTAAAATATAACCCGAGTTAAGCTACATGAGATTTGGGTGTATAGCTATTCGTACCTCTTTTTTTAGATTTCAAATACCTGGATATCAGGTTCTTATTATAGTAGCTTGGTTTTCTCCATTACAATTTCAATCACGAAATCATATTATATATGATTCCCAAAATAACATATACTCATCTATGCTTGATTACACTTAAGAATGTCAAGCAAATATTTCACTTAATTAGATCGATCTTAATTACAGTAAAATCATACAAATTAAGCATGTTAACTGTTTCTATGCATAATATCACAGAAATTTGAAACCGAATTTTGGCTTTGTGTACATAGTGGACTTCTTTAGCACATGCAAACTTTTAGCATGGTCAAAAGATGCATTATGATGCCTTGATTTATTTTTTTTAACAAAATATCAAGCAATTCTAGACCTTAAAGAGAACTACACAACTAGAATACACGCAAATGTCAACTTAAACAACTAACAACTATTTTAAGGAATATTTAGAATCTGTTAGAAGAGACCAAAAATAAAAATCAAATCATTGGTTGTAAACATATATGGCTATCTTGAATAATATATCATTCATTGTATCTTTTCTTTAGATGCGTATTATTTGCTTCCAATGTATAGGTAGTTTCTTTCGCCCCAATTGAGCATCCGCCTGCTCTCGATCCTGAGGACCTAAATTGAGTCACATCGAAATGTGTGAAATCTAACAAAGTTTAGCCAAAAATAAAACATTTCAAAATTTAAAATTGGTTAAATCATAACAAAAATAACTTTAGTTTATGGAAATTAGTTGAGCAGGTGACGACTCATTGCATGTTACAACTGTTTGCAATTATGTTTTATTCTTTTCACATTTTATTTTGAATGTTACACGAAACACTTATCACTATATGTCATATCATTAATTATCGACCGCTATGAATGCCCGCCGCTATGCGCGGGTACTCGTCTAGTTAATACTAATTAATACATAATAATTAATACGCACTTTTAAATAAATATAATTAATACAACTTAATATATAATTAAAACAACAATTAATTTAAAATACAAGTATATATTTAAGTTGTACAACAACTAAAAGCATATTTTTACAAAAAACATGCATTATTATGTCTACCTAAAATGACAGTGTATATAGTTATGAAAATCGAACCAGGCAAACGGGTTCAACCGACAACCAGAGTCGCCATCATTTCAGCTAGAAAGTTACATAAAGATACCCAAACCTCATAATATCGTTTGCCAAAAACTATGTTACAAGGTACCCATCGCCGCAACGCGCGGGTACCCTACTAGTTGGTTAAATTTATATAATAGTCAAATTTTGATCAGTTTAATAATTTAATCTTACTCTACTAAAAACTGAGATTTGCCTTTCTCTAACTATTTTCATTCATCATAATTGGCACGAATTATTCATGATTTAAGCATGTGCAGGGTGTGCAACCGCATAGGGCCTCCAGTTTTGAGGGGCCTCAGATTTATAGAACGATGTTGTATATAAATGTATTTTCGGATGATTTAGTAATATTAATTGGTATTTCATGAAGGAAAATGTATGTTTTAAATGTTTAAGTATGCATTATGGAAAAAACAAAAGAAAATAGAATTGTGTTTTAATGGTGGTTCATTGGTGTGTGGATGTGTTGGTGATGGAACACGGAGAACTGTGTTCTCATGATTGATTTAACGAAGTAAATGAAAGAAAGTGAAAAGAAATACCATGAGTTGTGTTCTTAAGTTTTTACTTAAGAAAGAAAAGAAAAGAAAAAGAAAGGAAATATAGTGTGATTTTGATGATTTTGGAAGTAAATAGTTTCCTCCCAAAAGTAGAGTGATACACTTTCCTTTCAATTCATTTACTTTTCTTTACTACCCCATCTCGAGAACACACTGTTTCAATTGTGGGCCATTATTTCTTTTCTTCGTAACTATTATTGTAACAGGCTTAAAAATTAAATTTGACCAAACATCATATATTAAAAGATAACCGTATGCATCTAGTCTGAATAAAAAAATACTCCTTGTTAGAAATACGTTTTTACGTATATTAGAAGCATCGGTCACTCCACAATATTTATTAATGTTGTAATAGCTCGTAGTTAATAGTTACTTATTTAGTTAAGTAAGAACCGGTCCATGGGCTTGTCTTGGGCCGGCCCAAGTCCACATATGACTTGGAAGTATAAATACCCCTTTCCTCCTTGGAAAGGGGTTGGTTGTTGTTCATTTGAAGATTTCACTTAATAAAATATCACATAGTTCTCTCTCACTTTCTCTCTCTAGTTTCTCTCTCTAGAAAACATCAACCCACTTCATAGATTCATAGGTTATCAAGATTCTACATTTGGTATCAAGAGCTATGGGGTGATTTAAGGTAATGATTTGTGTGGTTTTTTAGTTTTTGATTGTATTAGTGTTCTTTAAGAAGATCCATCTTGATTCTTGGTGTTTTTGGTGTTCTTGTGATTGGAATTAGTAGATAAGTATTAGTTGTTACTTATTATTGTAGAAATCACAAAACTTTTTGGGTCATTTGGTAAAAATCTGGGTTTAATCTTCATTTTTTTGGGTCGACTGTTCATACGAAACAAGTTTCTGATTACCCAGCAAAGTTCCGAACCAAGACCAAAAAGTTCCGAACCAAAAAGTTCCGGACCAAAAAGTTCCGGATCAACCAAAGTTCCGGATCAAAAGTTCCGAACGAAAAGTTCCGGATCAACAAAAGTTCCGAACCAAAAGTTCCGAACCAAAAGTTCCGAACCAAAAGTTCCGAACGAAAAGTTCCGGATCAACAAAAGTTCCGGATCAAGGAAGTTCCGAACCAAAAGTTCCGGATCAAGGAAAGTTCCGGATCAAGGAAGTTCCGAACCAAAAGTTCCGGATCAAGGAAAGTTCCGGATCAAGGAGAAAGTTCCGGATCAAGGGAAAATTTCCGGATCAAGGAAAGTTCCGGATCAAGGAGAAAGTTCCGGATCAAGGAAAGTTCCGGATCAAGGGAAAAGTTCCGGATCAAGGGAAAGTTCTGGATCAAGACTTCCGAACCAAAAGTTCCGAATCAAGGTATTCCAAGCCATATCTTCCGAATCAAACTTCCGAATCAACAAAAAGTTCCGAATCAAGGGTTATTTTACTTGTTTATTCGACGATTTTTTAGAGGATTTAATCTTGGTTTCTTACAACAAAAACTCAACACAATTCACAAGCTTTACTTCACTGCTCGATCAACCGATAATCTTTGTCTCTTTGAAGTTAACAAAATGAATCCGAATTCAGTAATGCCTCAGATGACATCACTTATAGATATTTCTGTCATTACGGGAACGGATAATCGCCCGCCAATGCTCATCAAAGAAGTTTTTGAAGCTTGGCAAGGCCGGATGATGTCTTACCTTAAGGGAAAACCAGTATATGGAAGGCTTATGGTTAAGTCAATTTTAAATGGTCCACTTGACTATGGTACCATCGTGGTTAACAACGTGACTCGACCACGAGAATTTGAAGAACTCACTCCAGCTCAACAACTTGTTGCAGATGCAGATGAAAAAGCTCTTCAAACCATTCTCCAAGCTGTTCTACATGATATCTATCGGATGGTAAGTCAGTATACTGTGGCAAAAGATTTATGGGAACGTCTAAAGGTGTTGCTACAAGGTACGTCTCTCACCAAACAGGAAAGGGAATGTCAGTTGTATGATCTGTTTGATAGATTCACGTACAACCCAGGGGAAACGCTTCACGATTATTACTTCAGATTCACCACTCTCATGAATGATCTGAATGTATACAATCTCGTGATTGCTCCATTCCAGGTTAACACCAAATTCTTGAATACTTTACCTCAAGCTGAATGGGGTGAGTATATTACCGATGTTAAGTTAACCAGGGATTTGCATAAGTGCAATTTGGATCAACTCTATGCTTTCCTTCAGTAGCATGAGAAACATGTGATCATGCACCGTTCGCCTCGAGGTATGTACCCTGATTCATTAGCTTTGATGGCGAATCAACCAAGCTTATCTCACAACAACACTCCTTATATTTTGGGACATCAAGCCTATCATCCATCAGCTTACATGACACCGACCATTCCCCAATACTCGATTTTACCGCAACCACCCACCTCACATCAGCAACAATATCGGTTTAGTGCACCTTCATCACAATATGCTACACAACCTCACCCAGCAAGCATTGCACCTTATGCTCAGTCTTCATATTCTTATCAAGAGAATGCAGCATATCCAACAAGCTACCCTGATCAAATGAGTATTCCTTCTAGTGATTATGCAGCTCTACAAGACCAAGCAATGTATTGTGATGATGAGGAAGTCCCCATTCCTGTATTTAAACAAGGAGATGATCCAGTTGAAGTGTTAACCACTATGTCTGCTTATCTCACAAGGACGTTAAGCAAACGAGGATTTAGGGGATCAGCTCCTACCAACAATCAGTTGAGGAATTCATCCAATTCTCGCCAACAAGCTACTATTGAGAATGGCAGGGTAATGGTTCAACCTATTCAACCTTATCAGGGGAGACCTACTACATCAACCACCAATGCTCGCACGGTCAATCCTGCTCCTGCTCCAATGGTTAACAATCCTCCACGGGCTAATTCCATAGGCAAGTTGAGAATGATTACATGCTACAACTGCAAGGAAGAAGGAAACATGTCCAGGGATTGTAAGAAACCCAAGAGGAGAAGGGATGGACAATGGTTTGCAGAGAAGATCTATCTGGTGAATGCTCAGTCACAAGGAAGGGAACTTGATGAAGAGGAGCTTGCATTTCTTGCTGATCCAGGGATTGCTGAACAAGACACTGTCACCACACAGAATGCAGCATACCAGGCAGATGATCTCGATGCGTATGACTCAGACTGTGATGAATTTCAATCTGCAAAGGCTGCTCTCATGGCAACTATCTCTAGCTTGGGGCCATAAAAGAGATCTGAGGTACTTAATAATACCACTGATAATACCACTGATGCTAGTATACAACGACATCAAGTTGTGCAAGAGAGTGCTGATTCGAATGAGTCTTCGGTGGTGAGTCTGTCAAATGAGGAGACAATCAATGATAGTAATATCAATGTGAGTCCCCAGACTTTGAATGAATCACAACCGAGAGCCATTTCGAATACGCATACTCCTACTCAACAAGATTTGGTCATGGTTCCTACTACATTACTTAGCCAAATGAATGCTGCACTTTTAGAAACCCTAGCTAAGAATAAGAATTTGTCTGATGAGCTTTGCTTAAGCATTGAGAAGGTTCAAACCTTGGAATTAGTGCCGTCGTCTAGTGTTCTAACAAATCCCGAATATGATCACTTTAGAAACAAACAAATGGGTCATTTGCAAGAAATTGAAAACTTAAGAGCAAATCTTTCTAATGAACTTAAAGAAAAGGAGTTAGTGGTCACTAATTTTCAAAAACTTCAAACGGATTTTGAATTACTCGAGTCTAAGAAGAATGAAATGGAGATTAATGCTGCTAATAAGATTAGAAGTCTAGATTACTTGCTTTTAAGATAATACGATGCTTCTCAACTAGTGAACTTATTTGATGCTTCGTTTAGAGAATTTAACTTATCACGTCAAAAAGGCCTTCCCCCTAACCCAAGGTATGCAAAACAAGCTTTAAGACATAGTCCAAGACTTTATAATGCAACTCAATTAGGATTGGCCTTAGACCCGATTGTTTTTCTCGATGATCGAACAAGTAAGGATCTAGTTGATGAGGATCGGTCATACAATTCTGCAAAATATCCCGAGTGTGATTATTTTAAAATGAATAAGGAGCTTGCAAAAACGGATTTTAGAGTTCGCTTCCATATGGACAAAGATCTCATCACATCACCAACCTACATGTTAGAGGAAGAAAGCCCTAGTACATTTCCTACACTTGTCAACATGGAAGGTCCTAAGGAAATTCCAAAGAATCTTCCACCTGTTAGCACTGTATGGTTAAACTTACAAGAGATTAACCAATACTTTACTAATTTTGACAAGGTCATTTTGGAATGTACGACTTCAAATGGCCTAAACACCGGAGAATGGGCTTTCGAACACATGAACGAGGTGTTTAAAAATGAGATCAATCCGTTTGTCGAAAGTCTAAAAGGAAGTTTTGCATCTCTTAAGGAAAATCTTCAGTTTGAAATTGGAGAAGTTCAAAAAGTGTTTTATGAAATGGACACCGCTTACGAACTACAACTAATTGAAAAGGAAAAGATTTTATCCGAATATGACCGATTCTTGTCCGAAGTAATCTCGTGTGATGTGCTTACAACTGTGAATGTTAATTATTCGAATGAGCTTACATCCGCTATGATTAATTGTGATGCTGTGCATATATGTGATGATGTTTGTGATCTCTCTGTAAATGTTGCTGATACTGTAAATGAGGTAAATAATCATTCTTGTCACGAATCTAACGCTGAGTTTTTAAAGCTACAAGATTCTTACAATTTACTTTCAAAACGCTTTAATCAACTAGAACAACATTGTATATCATTAGAATTAAAACAGCAAAATGAGGATCTTTTGATAACAAATAGTTGTGAAAACGGTGTTGAGACGAGTGACAAGATGATTTCAATAGTTAAGGCATTAGAGGAAGAGATTATGAGATTGAAGAGAGACGTGTCATCAAATGAAACACTAAAATTGGAACTAGAGGCTGCAGAGTCTAAAAACCTGGACTTAGAAATTAGACTTTTGTCTATTCTAGGGGAGATGGATCGTGCAAGACAGGGAATGTCCAAACTTTATGGTTCACTAGAAAAACGCTTCGCTTTTAATGCGGCACAACAACAATCTTATGTTGAACAACTGAACCAAAAATGTGAGGAAATCTCTGATTTAAACATCCTACTCATTGATAAAAACATGGTTTTGGCCGAGTTAAAGGAGACACTTCTTCTCACCCGACAAGAAGCTGTTAATAACTTAGCTACCAACTCTGCACCGTCCTCTAGTGCTCCAACAACCAAGTCAGTAGTGCTTTATAAGAACCCACTCCATAAGAACAACCCGGTTACCTATGATGATTATATGAGGAATGCAATTAAGCATGTAGATCTTGTTAAGGATATCTTAGACGATCTTTATGCCTTAGATCCCTCAAGTAGCTACTATTACTCAGCTCATGAATACATTAAGCGAGTTCAATATTGCTTAGCATATCTGCAATACATAGGTAAACCAGGTTCTGCACTACTCACTAATAGGCCCATTGCTGTAACACCATTCAATAAGACTCCAGGAGCAAAACCGTAATTGGCACCATCAAGTAAGGCACCTTTAAAATCTGTTGCTAATGTTCCCACTTTGCCTTCTACAGGATTAAAAGAGACTACTAAGGCTAAAGGATCGCTACTCAAGAAAGATAAGATCAAGCCCTCCACTAGTAGTGCCAAAAAGAAAAAAGTAGAAGCTCACCATAGGAATGTTAGTTCAGTTTTAAATAAAAAGAATCATGTTAAGACTAAAAGCTCTGCGCCTGTGTAGAAGCCTAAACCATTCGTGAATTCTAATTTGAATTGTTGGAATTGTAATGAATGTATGTTTCCCAACGTCATGATTTGTGTCTTATTGATCATGTGAATGAAATGAATGCCATTAGGAATAATATTGAATGGAAGCCGACTGGTAGAACTCGTGCCCAAGTTGGCTGGCAATGGCGTCCCACTGGTAGGACCTTTACATTAGATGGAACAATGTGCCCTTTAACTAGGAATGCATCCATTGAGGTTAGGTCTGAGCGTCCTTTAGTTAGGAACACTCGCACTCAAGTATGGAAACAACGCCCTTTAATTAGGTCAGCCCCCACTATAGTGCCTATCAGTGTAGAAATACCTCAGGATTTAAGCCAACTAGAATCTACACCACCAACTAGGAAGAAAAAGGCTAGGAAATCTAAGAAACCTAAAGTTAGCAAATCTAAGATTATTAAATCTGTACCTGCTAATAACAAGGAACATTCAGATTCCGATACCTCTACATTGTCTTCGTGTGGTGATATTTTCAGGTGGTCCAAATCATCCTGTGGTATTTGGACTCCGGTTGTTCAAAGCATATGACCGGAGATCGCTCGATGCTCCGAAATTTCGTCAGCAAGTTTCTTGGTACGGTTAAATTCGGGAATGATCATATTGCAAAGATAATGGGGTATGGTGAATATCAGATTGGAAACGTTACGATTTCACGGGTATACTATGTAGAAGGTCTTGGTCATAATTTATTCTCAGTAGGACAGTTTTGTGATTCCAACCTAGAGGTTGCTTTTCGACAACACACTTGTTTCATCCGCAACTTGGAAGGAAAAGATTTGTTGAAGGGTTCTCGTGGTGCAAATCTTTATACGTTGTCCCTACAAGACATGATGGCCGCCTCTCTAGTATGTCTTCTCTCTAAAGCATCTAAGACCAAGTCTTGGTTATGGCATCGCAGATTATCTCATCTCAATTTTGATGCTATTAATCATCTGGATAAAAACGAATTAGTTCGTGGTCTTCCAAAGCTTAAATTTCACAAGGACCATTTATGTTCCGCGTGTTCAAGGGGGAAAAGTACCAAGAAATCTTACAAGCCCAAAGCTGAAGACACCAATCAAGAAAAACTTCATATTTTGCATATGGATCTTTGTGGGCCAATGAGAACTGAAAGTGTGAGCGGTAAGAAATTCATTCTGGTTATTGTGGATGATTTCTCCAGGTTTACATGGGTTAGATTTCTACGTACAAAGGATGAAGCACCGAAGGCTATCATCACTTTTCTGAAACTCATTCAGGTACGTTTGAATACTACTGTCCGCCGTATTCGTATAGACAATGGAACAGAGTTCGTCAACCAGACTCTTTGTGATTACTATAAAGGAGTTGGTATTTCACATGAAACATCCGCTGCACGTACTCCACAACAAAACGGTGTCGTTGAAAGACGGAATCGTACGCTTATGGAAGCTGCTAGGACTATGCTAATTTATGCGAATACTCCATTGTTCTTGTGGGCAGAAGCTATATCTACTGCATGTTTTACCCAAAACCGTTCTATCATTCGGAAACGCCATGGAAAAACACCTTATGAGCTTCTACATGATCATAAACCCGATGTTTCATTTTTTCATGTGTTTGGTGCTCTTGGTTATCCAAACATTAATAGTGAGAACTTGGGCAAGCTTCAACCGAAAGCCGATATAGGTATTTTCATTGGTTACTCACCCTCCAAGAAAGCATACCGAATTTACAACCGTCGTCTTGGTAAGATTGTAGAAACTATGGACGCAGATTTCGATGAGCTGACAGCGATGGCTTCTGAGCAACACAGCTCTGAACCCGCGCTTCATGAGATGGGAACCGGTGCTATTAGTTCCGGATTAGTTCCCAATAATCCTACTTCTACATCATTTTTACCACCTTCAAGGCCCGAGTGGGATAAAATGTTTCAACCGTTGTTTGATGAATTCTTTGATCCCCCAAATGATGAAGTTCCAGCACCTGTAGTGATAGCTCCAATACCTGAAGTTGTTGCTCCTGCTAATGAAGCTTTATCTAATGCATCTTCAATTAACATTGAACCGGATGCACCTTTACCAAGTGATTCTCAAACTACACCTGAATCGTCACCCCTACTTGTGCCTAATGATGTGGAAGAGGATTCTACTGATCACGATTTGGAATATGCTCACTTAAAAGAGCTTCCTTTCTTTGGTATACCGTTTCCTGAAAACCCTTCAGCCGCGTCAACCTCAGAAGAAGCTCCTTCTATTGTTCACTCCAGACCACCTAGGATTGAAAATCATAGCACTAAATGGACAAAAGATCACCCTATTAGGAATGTTATTGGAGATCTAGATCGACCAGTCTCTACACGCCATCAATTACAAGAGAGTGCACTTTATTGCTACTTTGATGCATTTCTCTCTGAAGTTGAACCTAAAAATTGGCAGCAGGCTATGACTCAATCATCTTGGATTGAAGCCATGCAGGAGGAACTAAATGAATTCCAAAGACTTGAAGTATGGGAATAAGTTCCTCTCCCTGACAAGGTTAACATCCTTACTTTGTTATGGGTTTATAAGGTTAAACTTGATGAGATGGGTGCAGTATTAAAGAATAAGGCTAGATTGGTTGCTAGAGGATATAAATAAGCCTTGGGTATAGACTTTGAAGAATCTTTTGCTCCTGTTGCAAGATTGGAGGCGATTAGACTATTCCTTGCGTATGCTGCTCATATGAACATGATCGTCTATCAGATGGATGTGAAGACGGCATTTTTGAACGGTGAACTACGGGAAGAAGTTTATGTTAGTCAACCGGATGGGCTCGTTAGTACGGAGTTTCCTAATCATGTGTACAAGCTTAAGAAGGCTCTCTATGGGTTGAAACAAGCTCCACGCGCATGGTACGATCTCCTTTCAACATATCTCATCTCGGAAGGCTTCTCCAAAGGCAAGGTGGACCCCACTCTATTCACTCTCAAGGAGGACAACGACATGATTCTGGTACAAATTTATGTTGATGATATAATATTTGCTGCCACTAACATATAATTGTCAAATCGCTTTGAGAAGATAATGTCCACACGCTTTCAGATGTCGATGATGGGAAAAATTTCATTTTTCTTAGGATTACAGATTTCTCAGAATCCTAGAGGCATCTTTATTAATCAATCCAAATATGCTCTAGAAACTCTTAAGAAATATAACTTTGAAAACTGTGACCCCGTGGACACTCCAATGGTAGAGAAATCCAAGTTAGATGAAGATAGGAATGGGATTGTCGATCCAAAACTTTACCGTGGGATGATCGGCACCCTTCTCTATCTGACTGCTAGTAGGCCTGATTTGCAATTTTCCGTATGCATGTGTGCCCGGTATCAGGCTCGGCCTACCGAAAAGCACTTACATGTTGTTAAAAGGATCTTTCGGTATCTAAAAGGAACACTTCATCATGGTCTATGGTATCCGAAAGATTCCTCTATTGCTTTAATATCATACGCAGATGCCGATCATGCTGGATGTCAAGACACGAGGCGTAGCACTTCTGGATCTGTGCAACTCCTTGGATATAGATTGATCAGTTGGTCTTCAAAAAGGCAGAAAAGCGCTGCAATTTCTAGCACGGAGGCTGAATACATCGCCATGTCCGGTTGTTGTGCTCAAGTCCTTTGGATGAGATCACAATTAACTGACTACGGTTTGGGATTCAACAAAATCCCGATGTATTGTGACAACAAGAGCGCCATTGCCCTTTGCTGCAACTATGTTCAACACTCCCGGGCCAAGCACATAGACATTCGCTACCATTTCATTAAAGAGCAGGTGGAGAACGGAGTGATCGAGCTGTGTTTTGTCACTACTGAGTATCAGCTGGCGGATATGTTCACCAAAGCCTTAGATCGAGGAAGAATCGAGTTTTTGATCGACAAGCTTGGCATGAAATCATTCACTCCAGCGACTCTCAAAGAGTTGGCAGAAGAATCAGCTGAATAGTGGTGGTAAACTATTCAGAGTATCCTTTGTTCGTGATCATGTATATTATCGTAAATATATAAACTACAAAAGAAAAATACAAAAATATAAAACCAACAAAAACCATAAAAAATATAAAACCTAGAAAAACCATAAAAAATATAAAATCAAGAAAAACAAAAAATATTTTTCTTTTTTTTAAATCGGGCATGTCTTTTAGTACGGTAATATTTACGGCCTTAGAAATGTCGATCAATATTGACACGGTGCCATAAATAGAGTCCGTATAAAACTTGTACATTTTTAAAACATGCCCATTATGGCTTGTAGTTATTTCAGACTGCAACCCGGTTTTCATATTAAAGTCACGTATTTCCTTGGAAAACGTTGGCTCACAACGGGAATTAATTTTCTCGGGCATGATTTACAAGCCAAATCATGCAAAGGGATCAAGTTTACTTTATAACTTGGTCTAACACGAATTTATGTACGTCTCAGTGCATTAATTTGTTAAAATAAGAGAAATCTTATTGACACCTCGAATCAATATTTTTCAAGATACTAATTGGAACTGCTTTCATCAATATTTGACTCTTAAACAATGACTACAGCTCTTTAAATAGAAAACGGGTCATCGTTTAAGGGGGAGAAAATATTAAATCATTTTCGTCATCAAAACAATCTTTTCAAAAGTGTTTGTGGAAAATTAATGGCTAAATGGTAAATGGGTGGTCTTGCTTTAGAAAACGACTTGTGTTCGTTCTATGTGATAGGCATTGCTTTAAGATCTTGGAGATATGCTAATAGGTTGAGATGCTTAAGTTGTGTTGGCGAAATTTAACAATGCTTAGGAAAAAATGAAAAGATAAGTTATAAACAAAAAGGAAAAGAATAAGAAAATATAGGGACTTAAGGTGACATTGTGTGAAACTTGTCAAAATTTGACCTAAGTCAAATGGGTACCCCCCGTCCCCTTTTTCTTTTCACTCACTGTTTCTGCTTAACTTTCAGCCATTAAAACACACACACGAGCTCTCAAATCTCCTGTTCTTAATCATTCAATTTGTTTCATTCGATTTAAAAGGTAAACACATCAATCTTTAATCTCTAATTAGCCTAAATCATCTCTTAAATTCAGTTAAATGATTCGTTTAATTAGATTAAGTCCAAATTAGGGGTTGTGTCTAATTAAGCAGTAATTGTTTAGGGTTATAGGTGGGTTATACTCGGATTATCATTAGATAGATGTTGTTTTGCCTTAGCATGCCTTAAAACTCCCAAATCGTGCTTAGAATAATCATCATAGGCTGCATTTAAGAAGTTCCGAATGAACATGGATATAAACTTCCGAATGAAGGAAAGTTCCGAATGAACTTCCGAATGAAGGAAGTTCCGAATGAAGGACTTCCGAATGAAGGAAGTTCCGAATGAAGGACTTCCGAATGAAGGAAGTTCCAAATGAAGGACTTCCGAATGAAGGAAGTTCCGAATGAAGGACTTCCGAATGAAGGACTTCTGAATGAAGGAAGTTCCGAATGAAGGACTTCTGAATGAAGGAAGTTCCGAATGAAGGACTTCCGAATGAAGGAAGTTCCGAATGTAGAACTTCCGAATGAAGAAGTTCCGAATGAAGGACTTCCGAATGAAGAAGTTCCGAATGAAGGACTTCCGAATGAAGAAGTTCCGAATGAAGAACTTCCGAATGAATAAGTTCCGAATGAAGGACTTCCGAATGAAGAAGTTCCGAATGAAGGAAGTTCCGAATGAAAGAAGTTCCGAATGAAGAAGTTCCGAATGAAAGAAGTTCCGAATGAAGAAGTTCGGAATGAAGAACTTCCGAACGAAGAAGTTCCGAATGAAGAACTTCCGAATGAAGAAGTTCCGAATGAAGAACTTCCGAATGAAGGACTTCCGAATGAAGAAGTTCCGAATGAAGAAGTTCCGAATGAAGGACTTACGAATGAAGAACTTCCGAATGAAGTAGTTCCGAATGAAGGACTTCCGAATGAAGAAGTCCCGAATGAAGGAGTTTCGAATGAAGAAGTTCCGAATGAAGAAGTTCCGAATGAATAAGTTCCGAATGAAGAAGTTCCGAATGAAGAAGTTCCGAATGAAGAAGTTCCGAATTAAGGACTTCCGAATGAAGAACTTCCGAATGAAGAGCTTCCGAATGAAAGACTTCCGAATGAAGTGTTCTGAATGAAGGAAAGTTCCAGATGAAGAGTTGTTTGATTGATAGTATTTGCCTGTTATAAGTACTTGTTGAATTATGTTATGAAATGTGTTATGCATAGAAGTAATAATGATAAATATCTATATATTTTTGTGCATCAACCTTTCATGTCTTATCTTAAGCAGATACAATGACTAATCCAACAGTACAAGCAATCCAAGACTCTAGAGAAGCCGCAATTGCTGAAGCACGAACCCTCAAGTTCATACCAAACAATTACCGGCTGAAGCAAGTTTCAAAATCCACTCACCATGGGTTTAAAGTCGCCATAGCAATTCTTGATCAATCCCATTTTAAGAATGCCTTAAGAAATACTGCCTCGGTGCCTTATGATTATATGTATGAGTTCTGGGCCACCAAGGAAATCACTTCAAACAAGATCACCTTCACTCTCGACAACAAGCAGCAGACACTTAAGGTTTCAGACTTCCGTAAGATATTTAGCATTCGGGATACACCCAAAGGTATGTCATTTTCGAAGGATCCTACCAAAGATGAACTCATGGAGCTGTTCGATGCTCTTGGATGTCCTGACATACGAGTTGCATCTGAGTTTACCACTGCTAAAGTAGGACAACCTTGGAGAGCTATGTTGGGTATTCTCAGTAGATGTCTTACACCGAAAACAAGTGGGCATGATGCTTTGCGCAGTCCTATTATGAACATCTTCTATGGAATGTATAAAGGCGCAAATGCAGATTATGCATTGTTGTTATGGGAAGAATTCACCTTTCAACTCTTCCAAAACAAGAAGCTGAAGACTAATTTCTTTGCTTACCCTCGATTTATCAAGCTTATCATCAACTATTGTATGAAGAATGATCTTACTATTGATAGGCGTGCAACAAGTCGTCATCACATCGAAGAAGCTGATCATACTGTAGATCTAAGGCATGAAGGACCTTCTGGCGGTGTGATTCCTGGTCCTGTTCCCGATTACCTTCTGACGGATAGAATTAAAGGTTCTGCTGATTACAAACTACTGCAACTTGAAATCAAGAAGCTAAAAGCAAACCTTCAGACTGGAGAAGACTCGTCTACTACGGTCAAAAGTAAAGGTAAACGTAAGCAACCAGCTGCTTTACCTGAACCCGAAACCAAGAAGAAGAAGACTGAGGTTAAGAAGGGAAAGGGTAAGGCTGATGAGTTAGCTCTACGTGATGAAGAAGATGTTGTTGATCCTACTCTTGACAAGGCGGAGAGAAAAATGATGAAGATAGCTATTGAAAGGAGTAGGAAAGATACGGGCGGTAGTGGTTCAGGTGCAAGGATAAATATTGAAGAAGAGTACGAGGAGCCAGAGGATATTGATGAGTATGGGTCACCTGAACGGTATTCTACTTCGAAGGAGACATCAATCCCTGTTTCAGCAAGTGTTGAAAAGGAGTCCGGTGCTCCTACAATCATGGTGTCTACTCAACCGTTAGTAACTCAACCATTAGCAACTCAACCTCCACCAATACAACCCTTACCAACCAGACCGGCTTCAACACCATTCCTTCCACCACCAATAACTCCCATCCTTAGTACCGTGGTCACAACCGAGCCTCTTCAATCAACACAGAGCAGCTCTGCAACATCTACAATGGCTGCATTGGTGATGGCCGAAATGTTGGATAAACATACGGATAATCACAAAAGAGAGATGGATGAACTTCGCCAAGAGCTACATAGACGAGTTCAAAGTGAAGAAGCATCTAGGAAAGCCCAAGAAGAGATGCTTGCTAAGTTCGCTGCAGAAATGGAATTGACGCGAAAAGCTCATGCAGAAGAACTAGCTCAGGTTAAGCAGGCTGAGGCTGATAAGCATGCTGCACGTATCACTAGACTTCAAGCGATGAGGGATAAATACAAGGAGCAAAAAGACGCACTTGAAGCTTATGTTGAGGAGAGAGTAAAAGAATCCGTTGAATCTATTATGCCTAAACTGCGTGATGAATTGAAGACACTCGCGGCTGATAATTTGATGATCAAGTCATCCAATCCTTCTGAATCCGCATACAAAATTGCTTATGACTTGACGGATTTTGAATTGAAGAAGATCCTCAAAGCTCGTATGAGGGAACTTGGATCGTTTGACAAATCTAGGATACAACGGGCTCTCTACAAATCCCTGAATGACGCTATCATGGAGGATGATAGATTATTTAAAACGTTTGGAAGTGTGGTACCATACCACATTCTGCCTGAGGAAGAAAGGGAAGAAAGTGAAGAAGGAGAGGGTACTGGTGAAGATGAAGGTGAAGAAGAAGAAGAAGAAGAAAAGGATGATGACGATGACAATGATAGTGATGATGATGATGATGATGATGATGATGATGATGGCGATTATGGTGGTGATGGGAATGAGGAGAGTGCTAGGGGGAGCAACGAGGATAGTGATGGGGATGATGATGGGGATCAACAGCCTGAAAAGGGGATAAGGTTGCCAGCTCAAAGAAACCTGCTAAGTCTGGAACCAAGTCCAAGAAAGATGCAGCGGCAAAGGAAAAATCTTCTTCAACGGAATCAAGACGATCCAAGTGGCGCCACGATGTGAATGCTACTACAGCGTCATCGATTCCTGGTACATCTATCGCTGTAACTATACCTGTTACCACTAACCCTGTTAGTTCTGTTGTTGTTGCTCATGTGATTGCAGAATCGGTAACTGAACCTGAAGCTGCACAACACTCACCCGTTCATGACACTGCCGAGATGCCTGAATCAGAACCAGCAAATGTTCACGTTTCCACTCCTCTACAACAAGAACCACAATCTACTGTTCCTGAATCAAGCACAAGGGACTGGACAGACACATTGGAAATTGACGAGACTGCACCACCACAAGCTTGGATCACGGCAGCGGCTCTATATGATCCAATCACAGACGCTGACAGAGATGTTCTATATCTCCGTATCCGCAGTCCGATTGACTTGTGTGCATTTCTGGCTCACGAGTATAAGACTTCGGTTACTCCGTCTTTGGTGAAGAGAGCACTAAAGGATAAAAGACTTCGCGCCAAAACCAGGTTAACCCGAATGGAGTTCGAGTATTATGCTGATGAGATCCTGAAAGCTCTGAATACCGTTCAACGACCAGGTCTTCATGATTCAGAAAGAGCTCCACCTCCACTTGATCCTTCTCAAGATAATCAGATTGCTCTCGACTTCTTCGTCACCTATGATCTTGAGTATCTTCTGAAGGGTTACTCAAAGTACGCAACCTCCTTGACCTTGCTGAAAGCTGCCAACTGGGGAACAATACCCTGGATCGAGGAAAAGGTAAACCGACTCTGGGTTCCAAGGGTAACTCGTAATTATGATATGTATGCTATTATAGGTGCATCTCATTGGGACGAACGAGTCCGAAGGGCGGACAGGGGATGCTGCTTAGCCAATTCAGGAAGCAACGTTCGATCTGATATCCGAATCTCCAGCATTTTAGGGCTGAAAACTGAAGCCAAGAATGGTTATTATCATGTGACGGAGATTCGTTTGAAAAGCGAGGATGAAAGAGAATACAAAATCCAGCAGGGAGATTTTTCTATCATTCGCCTTAAGGATATCGAAGATATGTTACTTCTGATGACCCGTGATCAACTCACACATATTCCTCGTGAAGACCTCATTGCCTTGAATACAACACTTCGTATGTTCACACGAAGCGTTGTTATCAAGAAAAGAGTTGAAGATCTTCAGTTGGGAGTCGAAAGTTACCAAAGGAAGCTTAACCTAACCCGTCCAGTGAATCAAGTGTTACCTCAACATGTCAACAGATGTCCCTATACCGGTATTTCTGTTCCGAATTGTGGGATTTTCTACTTGAACAGTCGAGGGTTAATGAAGTTTATGAGGGTGGGTGAGCTTTATAAGTACAGTGATGGGACTCTCATCTATGTCAGAGGAAAGTTGGATCATCTCAATTCGGGTGGGACTTTACCAGAGATGACTGAGGATTGGCATCAGGGTTACCGGCAAATGGCGAAGTATGTGATCAATAAGATTGATCAAAAGCTCCGTGAACGTAGATTGATGAGGAGTTTGGAAAGATTCGTTGGTGGTAGACCATATGGAGTGCACCACAAGTTACTGCAACGATCCATTTAATGGGTCGTACATTTCAGGTCCACTTTATATTGGCTCTAATTGTGAATATGTATAATTTGTGAATATTGTGCTTTAATGGCTTGATGTAGTGTTAAGGTATGATAATTTTTCAAGAATTTCTCACGAGATTCTAAATCATTCAAAATATATCATACTAAAGCACTACAACTATCCCTTATTAAATTAAGGGGGAGCATTAACATGTTCTATGGCCAAACATCGATTTCATTTTTTACCCAAAGACCGGTTAATCCATTCAATATCCCAAATATTAATGGTTAACATTTTGGATAAGGGGAGAAAATGGGATTAAGGAGACTTAAGTGATATTTGGCTAAAAGATGAAAAAGACTTAACGATAATCCAACTTAATATGTGTAAAGCACGTGTTAAGGGGGAGCGTTTTTGATGAACAAAACACCTAAGGTACAAAACTTTTGATTTCAATATCACAAGTACCTTATGTGATTTTCAATGATTTTTCATGGTGGCTATACTTTCCCAAAAACACGCTTAATTCACGACGATGTGGTGACAAAAGGGTGGTAGGAATAGGTTTAGTCCTATGATTCATCAGAGCCGATGGAATCTTCCTAAGGACAATTCCCTAGATAGAATTAGAAGTCCTATGAAAGATGGAGAAAGAATGTGAACGTAGCTGAGTACCGACTAATTACTGATGCTAGCACTGGAACAATCACAACAAGGTGCTAGTGATGATGTATTGGTAAGTACTGAAGGGGTTGAAGAATGAAAAAGAAATGTAAAGATAAAGGGTGTAAAGAAAGAAGCCCTCCTTACAACTTTAGGCAGAAACCGGGTCAACACATATGCTATTGAGGTCATTTTTGTTAATGATTCTCGATATTGAAGAAAGACGTCATGGACCCAGTGATGCAATGCACAACCCTTCCCAGCTAACTCAAATATCTCTCAAAAGGTATTTGTTTTAATCACACGGAGATCAACATGTTATCTATTGGTTTATTCACTCCGAATAAACTGGTATTGAAAAGGTGGCACTCCTCTCCAGCCATCGCTCACTAAATCAAAACGCACAATCGAGTCTAGAGCCAAGAGATCATCAAAAGTCTCATTAGGACACTTTCCATTTATTCCTTGCTTTCTCACACACTGTGAAAAGTAAGAGATTTTCATGAGTCCTACGCAGTATTCCTGTAATATTGCCAGAACATCCGAGTAATACGCAAGTATTACAATGAAGATGGAAATCCTGCTTGAGCCAACATCAAACAAGCTCATGGTAGGTTACACGTGCGGTTCTTTTAGAACCAATCTTGTGAAAAACTGGAAAGAAACAGCGGTTTAATTCTTAATTGAACTTAAACTCGTTCCAGGCCTCTACGCATTATCATATGATCTTGCCAGAACACTCATAGTGACTCTTTATTGATCACAGTGACGAGTGGAAATCCTTCTAGTGTTAACATCAAACAGCACTTGGTAGGTGACGTGCAAGATTCTTTATGAATTGAGCTCGTGACAACTGGAAAGCAACGATGGTGAAAATCTTAATTGAAATTCACTTGTTCCAGGTTTCATGAATTGACGGCTTCAAATCACAAGGATAATTTATCCAAGTGATTCACTCTTTATGTTCGCAGTCAGCTTTGGACGGTCGAATAAAGAGAACGGGTTTACCCGCGAAATCCTGTCAGGAAGTTACTTAATTGAAACAATCCGTCACGGGTACGATATCTAATATCGTCCAACGGTCTTCACCGACCGGAGGTAAAATGCTACCGAATTAGAATAAAATGTTCAAAGCCATTTTATTCGTGTCGTTGCTGTGTACCTGTTAAAGACGGTGGCGTTGTTGTGTACCTGTTGAAGACGGTGGCGTTGTTGTGTACCAGTTAAAGACGGTGGTGTTGTGGTGTACCTGTAGAAGTCGTTTCCACATGCCTATGTTTTTCTGCATCAAACTTTAGCAAAAATTCAAGAAAGTACAAGATAAAGTCTTCCGCTGTGTTAAACTCTGAAGCTTTCGAGAATTCAACAAAAAGAAATAAGTGTGTGGAACATGGAGTCACGAGGAGGCAAAATTCACAAGAAGGCAAAGATCGCATGTGATTGGTCAAAAGAACAATGCTCTCAAGCCAAAGCCTAAAAGATCAAACCAACATATTCACAACAAAAGAAAGAAAAGAAGAAAAGACTACGAGCTAAAGAACGAAGACTTAGTATAGTATGCTAGGTTTAGAACTTTGTAACGTGGAGTGACCTCCCTTAGGGGGAGATTATTAGAAATACGTTTTTACGTATATTAGAAGTATCGGTCACTCCACAATATTTATTAATGTTGTAATAGCTCGTAGTTAATAGTTACTTATTTAGTTAAGTAAGAACCGGTCCATGGGCTTGTCATGGGCCGGCCCAAGTCCACATATGACTTGGAAGTATAAATACCCCTTTCCTCCTTGGAAAGGGGTTGGTTTTTGTTCATTTGAAGATTTCACTTAATAAAATATCACATAGTTCTCTCTCACTTTCTCTCTCTAGTTTCTCTCTCTAGAAAACATCAACCCACTTCATAGATTCATAGGTTATCAAGATTCTACACTCCTTACTAGTTATATATCTTTAACCAATAAAAGAATGGATTTAGCATATTTAAGTATGATCAATATTATTTATAAAAAAACCCAAATTATGCTTCGATAAGATATTTACTCTAGTAATCAAACGAATAAACAGAACCCATCCACTCCAACAACACGATATAGGAATGGATTGATTGTTACCGGAACAAGATGGTGCAACCAAAGTTTTAGTTGTTTCATCGCGGTCGTGCTTGAGCACAGATGATGATCCTCGCAAGCCATCTGGCATACCTATAAAATAACCAAAAACAAAAAATACCAATAATTAATAACGGCAGGAAAGAATTTGTCACCAAAGCTTTAAAGCTTATGAAATTGAAAACTTGATAGGTGTGAAAACACCCATCCTTTTACCACTTATTTCTTGCTAAAACAAGACCAAGACGCATATTTAACGTCATTTGTTTGGAATTATGCATGGTTTGTGTGTTTGTTGTGTTTTCAGAGCTAACCGGATAAATGTTGAAGAAAACATGGGATTGCACGGGTTTTATCGAAGAAAAAGACTCAAGACGAAATCTATTGTCCAAGAGATGCAAAAGATTTGAAGTCAATGGGCCTATTTGAAGATTTACCGAAGAAAAGGACCAAAGACGGAAGATTTACATATGTCGAAGAACTCAAGTCTATTAAACAAAGAAATTTAAAGACGAGTTGAATTTATTCGTCGACAAATCCCGAATCGAAATCGAAAACGTCAACTTTTCTGAAAAGACGAGAAGACAAGAAGAAAGGAAGAAAGCCCACTCAGCAACCAACCACTAGGCCTATAAATAGAAGAACCCTTCACATATAGTACAAGCAAAAGAAGCTAACGTAGTAAAGTAGCAATTTCAACATTTAATTATAACATATTTACATTAAATTCTACAATTAAATTACCCCATCACCTCATTTTACAATTAAAATAATACATGGTACAAGTAATTTATACTCATATCTATACTATCTTATAAAGTCATCATCTCAAAAGTTGAAAAACTTGAATTTTTAATAATTCCTAATTTAGACTTGCTAACAATACCCAGGAATATTGACCAATGTGAAATAAGGAAACATGCAATTGTCTTTAGTATAATAATTATATAAGGCAAAGTTGAATTTTGTTAATCCGTATCTTAGGAAAGGTTGAAACAATCAAAACCTTTGTAATTGTACACAACTTGCACATTAACAAATCTAGCCGAAAAATAGTAGCTTCCTATCCAATTCTCATTGAACGCTTCCTATTAAAGCACAAATATATATTTCACTATCATTTTAAATCTCATTTACAATCAACATTAAGAATACACGGATGGACAACACATCTAAAAAGTCATTTTTCTCTCATTCTTTTCACACACTATCGCTCTGCTCTAATTTTTCTCATGTTTCGTTGTCGCTTGTTGCTTCGATGCCACCATTCAAGGCGTGTGACGATGGTGATGGGTTGTGTGACGATGGTGAGCAAAAGTAGTGTTTCCGCTAGGGTGAACACTTGAATAAAAGTAAGAACGGGCTTTGATGAAATTAAGGTTTTCAATGTTACTGATGTAGACGTCTTGAGGAGGTATTACAAGTAGTAGCACGATACTTAATTTGTGTGTTGTGTTTATTTCTTTTGAGTACTAACTTGCTTAATTAACGTGTGGTATTCTTGTTATACATTTTACTTCGGTTTGTAATTGATCTTGTTGGTAATTTGTTTGTAGGTCAAGGCTTGATTAGCACATAAACAAAAACTTTTGTGACTATAGTCCGCCATAGGTAACGAGCATGTGTTCGGTTTTAAGGTCATGAACAAAATCTGAAAATCTGCATATCAATATTGACAATCTACAATTTTATTTAAAATGAGATAGATCTACAATCTTTCATTATAAGATGCTTGTTATTTTTATTTAAAAGTTGACATATAAGCTTACGCTTTCTACTGCTCTTTGGTTTTAAAATATAACCCGAGATAAGCTACATGAGATTTGGGTGTATAGCAATTCGTACCTCGTTTTTTAGATTTCAAATACCTGGATATCAGGTTCTTATTATAGTAGCTTGGTTTTCTCCATTACAATTTCAATCACGAAATCATATTATATATGATTCCCAAAATAACATATACTCATCTATGGTTGATTACACTTAAGAATGTCAAGCAACTATTTCACTTAATTAGATCGATCTTAATTACAGTAAAATCATACAAATTAAGCATGTTAACTGTTTCTATGCATAATATCACAGAAATTTGAAACCGGATTTTGGCTTTGTGTACATAGTTGACTTCTTTAGCACATGCAAACTTTTAGCATGGTCAAAAGATGCATTATGATGCCTTGATTTAATTTTTTTTTAACAAAATATCAAGCAATTCTAGACCTTAAAGAGAACTACACAACTAGAATACATGCAAATGTCAACTTAAACAACTAACAACTATTTTAAGGAATATTTAGAATCTGTTAGAAGAGACCAAAAATAAAAATCAAATCATTGGTTGTAAACATATATGGCTATCTTGAATAATATATCATTCATTGTATCTTTTCTTTAGATGCGTATTATTTGCTTCCAATGTATAGGTAGTTTCTTTCGCCCCAATTGAGCATCCGCCTGCTCTCGATCCTGAGGACCTAAATTGAGTCACATCGAAATGTGTGAAATCTAACAAAGTTTAGTCAAAAATAAAACATTTCAAAATTTAAAATTGGTTAAATCATAACAAAAATAACTTTAGTTTATGGAAATTAGTTGAGCAGTGACGACTCATCGCATGTTACAACTGTTTGCAATTATGTTTTATTCTTTTCACATTTTATTTTGAATGTTACACGAAACACTTATCACTATATGTCATATCATTAATTATCGACCGCTATGAATGCCCGCCGCTATGCGCGGGTACTCGTCTAGTTAATACTAATTAATACATAATAATTAATACGCACTTTTAAATAAATATAATTAATACAACTTAATATATAATTAAAACAACAATTAATTTAAAATACAAGTATATATTTAAGTTGTACAACAACTAAAAGCATATTTTTACAAAAAAACATGCATTATTATGTCTACCTAAAATGACAGTGTATATAGTTATGAAAATCGAACCATGCAAACGGGTTCAACCGACAACCAGAGTCGCCATCATTTCAGCTAGAAAGTTACATAAAGATACCCAAACCTCATAATATAGTTTGCCAAAAACTATGTTACAAGGTACCCATCGTCGCAACGCGCGGGTACCCTACTAGTTGGTTAAATGTATAGAATAGTCAAATTTTGATCAGTTTAATAATTTAATCTTACTCTACTAAAAACTGAGATTTGCCTTTCTCTAACTATTTTCATTCATCATAATTGGCACGAATTATTCATGATTTGAGCATGTGCAGGGTGTGCAATCGCATAAGGCCTCCAGTTTTGAGGGCCTCAGATTTATAGAGAACGATGTTGTATATAAATGTATTTTCGGATGATTTAGTAATATTAATTGGTATTTTATGAAGGAAAATGTATGTTTTAAATGTTTAAGTATGCATTATGGAAAAAACAAAAGAAAATAGAATTGTGTTTTAATGGTGGTCATTGGTGTGTGGATGTGTTGGTGATGGAAAACAGGGAAGAGAACTGTGTTCTCATGATTGATTTAACGAAGTAAATGAAAGAAAGTGAAAAGAAATACCATGAGTTGTGTTCTTAAGTTTTTACTTAAGAAAGAAAAGAAAAGGAAAAGAAAGGAAATATAGTGTGATTTTGATGATTTTGGAAGTAAATAGTTTCCTCCCAAAAGTGGAGTGAAACACTTTCCTTTCAATTCATTTACTTTTCTTTACTACCCCATCTCGAGAACACACTGTTTCAATTGTGGGCCATTATTTCTTTTCTTCGTAACTATTATTGTAACAGGCTTAAAAATTAAATTTGACCAAACATCATATATTAAAAGATAATCGTATGCATCTAGTCTGAATAAAAAAATACTCCTTACTAGTTATGTATCTTTAACCAATAAAAGAATGGATTTAGCATATTTAAGTATGATCACCATTATTTATAAAAAACCCAAATTATTCTTCGATAAGATATTTACTCTAGTAATCAAACAAATAAACAGAACCCATCCACTCCAACAACACGATATAGGAATGGATTGATTGTTACCGGAACAAGATGGTGCAACCAAAGTTTTAGTTGTTTCATCGCGGTCGTGCTTGAGCACAGATGATGATCCTCGCAAGACATCTGGCATACCTATAAAATAACCAAAAACAAAAAATACCAATAATTAATAACGGCAGGAAAGAATTTGTCACCAAAGCTTTAAAGCTTATGAAATTGAAAACTTGATAGGTGTGAAAACACCCATCCTTTTACCACTTATTTCTTGCTAAAACAAGATCAAAACGCGTATTTAATGTCATTTGCTTGGAATTATGCATGGTTTGTGTGTTTGTTGTGTTTTCACAGCCAACCGGATAAATATTGAAGAAAACATGGGATTGCACGGGTTTTATCGAAGAAAAAGACTCAAGACGAAGTCTATTGTCCAAGAGATGCAAAGGATTTGAAGTCAATGGGCCTATTTGAAGATTTATCGAAGAAAAGGACCAAAGACGGAAGATTTACATATGTCGAAGAACTCAAGTCTATTAAACGAAGAAATTTAAAGACGAGTTGAATTTATTCGTCGACAAATCCCGAATCGAAATCGAAAACGTCAACTTTTCTGAAAAGACGAGAAGACAAGAAGAAAGGAAGAAAGCCCACTCAGCAACCAACCACTAGGCCTATAAATAGAAGAACCCTTCACATTTGACAACTAGTTTTTCATTTCCAGTTTATTTTTCTTTCTTGTTTTCGTAGGATAACCAACACCATTAAGGTGTTGGTGATTTTTCATTTTGTTTTCACAAATCTTGTAGTCTTAATCCTTCCCTTTGAATGTTTAAACCTTAATCATTTAATATCATCCTTCCATTAATCTTGTTCATCTTCTTCTTTTTGATTCGTAGTCTTAAAGTTTTATTTTGTTGAGTTTGATCTTTAAAAGTAAGTGGGTTTTATGTTTTTAGTGTTTTAGTTTGATGTTTATGATTAGTAGATGAATAATAGTCATTGTGGTTAAATTTTTGGTTAAAAACTTGGTGATTTTGGTTAAATTCGTGGCTTTGTTGGTTTCCATGTTCTTCGCATCTTCATAGTTTTCCCAGATTCCGAATCAAATCTTTTCCCCGTTTATTCCAGATCGTCTGGATATTCCGGATCAACAGAATATTTCGGATCCTTATTTCATTTAGACATTCCGAATCAAGTATTCATCCGGAATAATTAATATTCCGGATGAGTGTAATTATTCCGGATCAACCTGCACATTCCGGATCAACCTTCATATTTCGGATCACATTTTATTCCGGATAACATATTATTCCGGATCAACAATTATATTCCGGATCACCTAACATTCCAGATCAACGACTTTGCTTTATTTATTCCGAATCAAGTTTGGTATTTAAGTATTCCGAATGAGCACTTTATTCCGGATAAAAGATTATTCCGCATAAACAAACATTCCGCATGAAAGATATATATTCCGCATCAAGCTCTTATTCCGGATCAACAATTATTCCGAGTGAAGAGTTATATTCCGCATCAGTGATTTTCTGAGTTAAGGTTTTTATCTGTTTTATTTTTATTAATTGCTTTTAATTAATTTCTTTTTAGTTTATCTTTATTTACTTCACGCATTTACCTTTTTAGTAGCATAGAAAACCAAACCCCTTTTTAGTAACCAAGAACAACTATTCCACTTTGAACCGTGATCGATTCGAGAAGATACCGAGAATATATATCGAACCCCAAGCAAAATATCTTTTATCAAATGGCGCCGTTGCCGGCTCTTCTCTTAAAGATTAACTGTTTTTTGTGAGAAATTGGATTTTAGGATCCGTTCACCGTGAACGTTACTTTTTCATAAAATTTTCAAAAAAACCCTAAAAAATATATAATTTTCAAAAAATACAAAAAATATTAAAAAACCATAAAAACCAAAAATATTTCTTATTTTCTGTGTTAGTTCTTTTGCAGGTGCATGCGTACACGATCAACGTCTTATCCCGAGCCCGAGACTCTCGATAACTTAGACATGGCCGGTGTACACAACAACAATAATAATCCACCTCAACCAAACATGAATAATAACAACAATGAACCCCTTCCGGACAATCACCCGATGATTGAACTTTTACAAGCACATGTGGAGGGAAACAATGATGCTATTGTCATACCCGCGATTGCCGCCAACAACTTTGAGCTCAAATCCGACTTTATTCAGATGGTCTCTGCTCAACCATTCTTGGGGCGTACCATTGACGATCCTCATGACCACATAAAAAGGTTCTTGCAACTCACAAATACGGTCAAATTCAATGGTGTTCCACAAGAGGTAATCCGTTTACAACTTTTTCCTTTCTCCTTAGAGGGACAAGCCCGACATTGGCTTGCAAAGGAACCGCCACAAATTATTCTTACGTGGACGGACTTGGAGACCAAATTTATCAACTACTTTTTCCCACCCTCTCGTACTACCACTTTGCGGAATGAAATTATTAATTTTGAACAAAAGTACGATGAGTCTTTTAGTGAATCTTGGGACCGCTTTAAAGAACTTTTAAGAAAGTGCCCACAACATGGTTTTACCAAAGTGCACCAAATTAATATTTTTTACAATGGTTTAAGCATGAATGACCAAGATTCACTAAATAGTGCCTCGGGGGGGTAATATTTTGGTTAAGAGCTCTAATGCCGCTTGGGATATTATTGAGAATAAGTCTAGAGTGCAAACCAAGAGTGTCGGACCAATGCCGCTAGTGCTAGCACTAGTGACAACGACAAGAGACTTGACAAAATTACGACGCTTCTTGAATCGCTTGCCGCCCAAACCGCTAGCAACACCAAAAGCATCAACGCTCAAAATGCTCAAGTCAATGCTGTCAGCCAACCATGTGAAATATGCGGTGGTCCTCACTCTTACACTACTTGTACCTCCACCCAAGACTATCCTTCTGAGAATGTTAACGCAACATACGGTACCTATCCTCCGGCCGGTTATCAAGCTCGTCCTCAAGGAGACCACAACTTGCTCAGCTATCGCTCAAACAACTTTCTTTCTCCGCCCGGTTTTCCTCCAATCAATCAAAACCAACAACAAAACCTTAACCGAACCAATGAAAACCAACCACGTGCTCCAACTCCATATCAAAACCAAAGAAACCCATATCCACCTCAAAGAAACAACCAAGTTTACCAACAACCTGCTTATCAACCACCCGCCTACCATGCTCCTCCTCCCAACCAACCCACCGCATTACACCAAGATGTTGAAACCTACATGAGGACTAATGATGTGATTGTGGAAAATCTCCAGCGTGAAATGGCCAACATGAAAGCAGATATGGTGAAGCAAGGGAATGAGCTTCGAGCTGATATGCGAAACACTTTGGCAAGTCAAACGAATGACTTAAGGAACATGATGGCTGGTTTCTTCCAAGTTAATCAATCCTCTTCTTCGGGTACTCTTCCGAGTAACACTGTTGCTAATTCAGGAGGGGAGATGAAATCAATCACCACTCGTAGTGGAAAAGGTACCAAGGAACCCGAGCTTCCTATACCTACACCGGTGATTGTGACTAAGGAAAACGAGTCACCTACTCCTATTCCTCAATCTTCTACTTCCCTAATTCCTCCACCTCTTACTTCTACGCCTCCTCCACCCAAGGATGTGAGTGATCCTACTATTCCTAAGCCTTCCTCTTCTTCCAATATACCTTATCCCTCAAGGTTGAGGAAAGAGAAGCTCAAAAGCAAGGACGATATTCAAGTTTCAAACTTTCTCAAAATGTTTAAACAATTGAATTTCAACATCTCCTTCGATGAGGCTCTCGCTCACATGCCTAAATATGCGAAAATGTTCAAAGATCTTCTTAGTGACAAGGAGAAGCTTCTTGATATTGCTAACACCCAACTTAATGAGAATTGCTCCGCGGTTCTCTTAAGGAAATTGCCAACCAAACTTGGTGATTCAGGTCGCTTCTTAATCCCTTGCAACTTCCCGGGAGTAGAGAATTGCATGGCCCTAGCCGATCTAGGTGCTAGTATCAATTTAATGCCTTTAAGCGTTTGGAAGCAATTATCTCTCCCTGAGATAGTCCCCACCAAAATGACTTTGGAATTAGCTAACCGTACGGTTGCTTATCTAGTGGGGATAGCCGAAGACGTTTTTGTAGGAGTCGACAAATTCACTTTTCCCGCCGATTTTGTTTTCGTTAACTACAAGATGGATCCTCGTGTTCCATTAATCATTGGACGTCCATTCTTGAGGACCGGTCGCACTCTCATCGATGTAGAAGCGGGTGAGCTTATCATGAGAGTTGGTGACGATAAAATCGTCTTCAACATGGGTAAGATTTATAAACAGCCTTATTCCTACGAGAGTGTTAATTGTATCGACGCTCTTGATGAGGCTTGTGAAGAACACTTTAATGATGCTTGTAAAAGTATTCCTACCTCCCCTCCCAATGTTGAGACCGTTACCTCTATTGATTCATCACTAACTCTATTTGGAGAAAGTGATTTCCTTTGGAAAGATTTTGAAGCAACCATGGGAGATGTGAACTTAGAATATAACGATTCTCCCACCGATTGGGATGAAGACATTCGTCTCATTGAGAAACTTCTCAAAGAGGACCATATTTCTCCACCATCTCCCAAGGCTATTGCTATCCGAGACCCTTGTTGTCTATAGCCGGCGGCCTATTTTCTTTCTTTCTTTTTTTTTTCTTTTGTGTCGGCAGGAGGTAACAAACCTAATTTGTCTTCTGTTATTTTTTTTTCTTCCACTGTTATGGAAGAGGGTTAAAGTCCCGTATATTTTTTGTTTTCTAATGGGCTTGGCCCAAGTCTTTCTTTCCTTCTTTTCAAAATAAACCAAACCGGCCCTTATATATACTTATATAGTTTACACATTTTTTTTAAAACGTAATCGTATGTATTATTCCCGCGTGTTTTTAGTTTTCCCAAAACGTATAGTTTCTGCGTATTTAATATACTTGTAATTGAAGACGGGTTTTACAAGCACGATGCCCTCTTTTACCATGAAATGGCATTTTTCCCAATTAAGAACAAGGCGAGTGTCTTCACACCGCTTAAGCATACGTTCTAAATTGGCAAGGCAAGCAGAGAAAGAGTCGCCATAAACCAAGAAATCATCCATGAATACTTCCATAGTTTCTTCAACCATGTCATGGAAGATAGCCATCATACACCTTTGGAACGTCCCAGGAGCATTACATAAACCAAAAGACATGCGTTTGTAAGCAAATGAACCATAGGGACAAGTGAATGTGGTCTTTTCTTGGTCTTTGGGATCGATGGGAATTTGAAAATACCCGAAGAAACCGTCTAAGAAGCAGTAATAGTCATTACCCGCAAGATGCTCGAGCATTTGATCCATGAAAGGAAGAGGAAAGTGATCTTTTCTCGTGGCATCATTGAGCTTGCGATAATCGATGCAAACTCTCCACCCAGTAACGAGACGAGTGGGAAGCAACTCGTTGTGTTCATTGGGAACAATGGTTATTCCGCCCTTCTTGGGCACACAATGGACGGGACTTACCCATGGCAAATCCGAAATAGGGTAAATCAAGCCGGCCTCAAGATACTCCTTTTATCTTTTACAAAGAGTGTATTGAAGCCTTCAACCTTCTTAAGGATAAGCTAACTAAGGCACCGGTCTTGGTTACCCCTAATTGGGAGCTACCTTTTGAGTTGTTGTGCGATGCTAGCGACTTTGCTATTGGAGTGGTTTTGGGCCAAAGAGTGAACAAACACTTCCAACAAATCCACTACGCTAGCAAGACAATGACAGGGGCTCAATTGCATTACACGACAACCGAAAAAGAGCTTTTAGCTGTTGTCTATGCTTTTGAAAAGTTCCGACCCTATCTTATCCTTTCTACCACCATCGTGTATACGGACCATTCTGCGTTGAAGTTCTTGTTAACTAAACAAGATTCTAAACCAAGACCTCTTCGCTGGGTTTTGCTACTTCAAGAATTTAAAATCGAAATTCGTGATAAGAAGGGAGCTGAAAACCTAGCCGCGGATCATCTCAGTAGACTTGAGGATCCTTATCAAGGGGATCATCCGAACAAAGAGATCAATGACTCTTTTCCCCTTGAGACCTTAATGTCTATCAATTCGAATCAAGATGAAACCTCGTGGTTTGCGGACATTGCAAACTACTTGGCGGGTGGAATTCTCATTGACGGGTTAACATCCCAACAAAAGAAGAAGTTCTTCAAAGATATTAAGACTTACTTTTGGGATGACCCGTATCTCTTCAAACAATGAGCTGATTTGATTATTCGCCGATGTGTTGATGGGCCGACAAAGGTTCAAATCCTTGACGCTTGCCACAAAGGACCCACCGGTGGTCACTTTGGTCCTAACTACACCGCCAAAAAAAGTGTTTGACTCGGGATTTTATTGGCCCACCATTTATCGCGATGCTCACGAAATGGTTAAACATTTTGATGCTTGCCAAAAACAAGGCAAGATCACTCATAAAGATGAGATGCCTCAAAATTTCATACAAAAATGTGAAATCTTTGATGTATGGGGTATCGACTTTATGGGTCCATTCCCTTCATCTAAAGGAAACAAATACATCCTTGTAGCCGTTGACTACGTTTCTAAATGGGTTGAAGCCAAAGCTTTACCGACTAATGACGCAAGGGTGGTTTGTAACTTTTTGAAGTCGCTATTCGCTAGATTCGGTGTGCCTCGTGCCATTATTAGTGATCGCGGGACTCATTTTTGAAATGATTAATTCGCAAGAGTCATGGCTAAGCATGGTGTCAATCATCGTCTTTCCACCGCATACCACCCACAAACTAATGGCCAGGCTGAAATCTCTAACCGAGGGTTAAAGCGAATTCTCGAACGAACTGTGGGAGAGCATCGTGCCTCATGGGCCGATAAAATTGATGATGCTCTGTGGGCTTTCCGTACCGCATACAAGACTCTGATTGGTTGTACACCATATCGTCTCGTGTACGTGAAAGCATGCCATCTCCCCATTGATTTGGAGCACAAGGCTTACTGGGCCTTGAAGTAGGCTAACTTCGATATCAACAAAGCTGGTGACCTACGCAAAATCCAACTCAATCAGCTGAATGAACTCCGGAATGAGGCTTATGAAAATTCTTTGATATATAAGGAAAAGACTAAGCTCATTCACGACTCTAATATTAAAAACCGAGAGTTCCAAGTTGGAGACAAAGTTTTACTCTTTAACTCTCGGTTGAAAATCTTTTCGGGCAAGCTGAAATCTCGTTGGTCCGGCCCATTCACCATTGCCCAAATTTTTCCATATGGTACTCTCGAGCTCGCTCAACCTAATGGACCTAATTTTAAGGTGAATGGCCAACGAGTGAAGTTGTACTTTGGTGAGGACATCTCTCATGAGATGATTCCATCCCTCACCACATTTCCCATGAACTAATTTTGGGTCGAGTCAGGCTCGTGACTCGGTTATAAAAAACAAGCGCTCCTCGGGAGGCAACCCGAGTATCTATCCCTTTCTATTTTACCTCCTAAGTGTAGGGGGACCTATATAGGTTGTTTGTGTTTGTGTTTGTGTGGTGATGTGATTACAGGGATGAATGCACTTTTGGAACCTTTGAAAACCGTGCTCCCGTGTTATCCGAAATCCAGTTCTATCTCTCAACTATCGTGATTCAATTTTCTTCATACTCACATTTGAAATTGATCACCTTAGTCGTCTCTTCCTTAGCTTGATTTAACCAACGTGCACAATGTCATAAGTGTAGGGGAGATTTTTCCCACATGCTTAAACATTGAGGACAATGTTTATATTAAGTGTAGGGGAGACTTATATCGAAGTTTTAAGTGGACTTCTCCATTGAAATGCCTTCATTTAACCAGAAAATCATCTTTTTCAGCATTTTTCAATTTTTTAATTAACTATGGCAAGTTAGTCGTAATTTTTAAATTTTTATCGTTGCTTTCATATGTATATATCCCGCAATAAAGTCAAAAATATTAATAAAGTGGTGTAGCTAGTTTTGAAGTCTTTGACATATTAGGCCCGTTGCGATTATTTTGACTCAACCTGAATAGACTTATCCAAGTTTATTCTAGCAAGTATCCTTAACCATGTAGACCTTAATTGGTTTATTAGGCTAAGCAACCACGAGTCTCATTACTTGAGATTTTAAATTGTGGAGAACGAGAAATGATAGAGTCAATTATAAGTCGGTATTCTTACACAAGCACACTTAGTGTGATTATAAGCCTATTCTCCCATCACTTGCTAATAATTTATCTACAATAAGTAAGGTCGTACGATTTTATTGAATAACTTAGCTTCTAGCCCAAGATCGCTTAAAAGTTGCTCGGTAATGATAAGAGTTCATAGCCAAGGCATAACTAATGAAGCGGGGTGGGAAGATTGGCGAGTCCAAAAAGGCCCTAACAAGGCATGAGGATTCCATTTTATTGCTAAAGATCCAAGGTGATGTGAAAATCATTATTCCCAAAATCAATATGAAGGATCAAGACTCACGATGAAAAGCAATCAACTCCCATAAAGATCATGGAGAAGTCTATCCGAAAAGACCCTAACAAGGTATGAGGATAAATAGATCCAAGTCTGAAAAGGAGGCGGATCGTTGTATCTCAAAATCCCAATTAATGATTGAAGAAATAATGATGAAGTCGTGGTCAACAAAGTTGGAGTATCCCTCAAAAGTCTCCAAGTGAAGAAACTCTATTAACGAAGAGAAGACCATTATCTCAAGAATGTCTCTCAAGATATGAAGTATGAAGTACATGCCAAATATTGCCCCGAGAAAGGTCTCAAATCACGAAGCGAGTTATGCCAAGATATGAACTTTTGGATATCCCGAGAAGCAGTTTTAAGAGATTTTGTCTTTTAGCTAACTATTAATCAAATCGTCCTACTTTGCTTTCAGTCTAAATAAACTATCGCAATAAGTCCAAAAATGCATCTTCATGATCATTCTAAGACAAAAATAAAATATAAGAGATACACCTAGGAATAAGGGAGTTTAAGCATATAATTAAGCCATGTGTGTAAGTGTTTGATTTGCTAACTTATAATAACAATGATCTCGTTTTTAAGCTTAGTTTAGGGAACGTGAAACTTGAGGGTGATAAATCTTCGCAGCACCAAATCCCTAATGTAAGTCCTTGATCTCTTTGCAAGTTAATTCCATGTAGCTATTTTCTAGCGAAAATGGTTTTCTATCCTTTTGTTTCCTCTAAAAGTTTTAATTTCTCTTAGTACTTTAATTTTTGTTTAGTAGAAGTTAATAAGGCCAAGGTTAATTGATTATGAGAAAAGTGTAAACTTGCTTTATCACTAAACACTGCATGAGGGCATGGCAATGGTTAAGTGTAGGGGATTTGATAGGTGTGAAAACACCCATCCTTTTACCACTTATTTCTTGCTAAAACAAGACCAAAACGCGTATTTAATGTCATTTGTTTGGAATTATGCGTGGTTTGTGTGTTTCTTGTGTTTTCAGAGCCAACCGGATAAATATTGAAGAAAACATGGGATTGCACGGGTTTTATCGAAGAAAACGACTCAAGACGAAGTCTATTGTCCAAGAGATGCAAAAGATTTGAAGTCAATGGGCCTATTTGAAGATTTATCAAAGAAAAGGACCAAAGACGGAAGATTTACATACGTCGAAGAACTCAAGTCTATTAAACGAAGAAATTTAAAGACGAGTTGAATTTATTCGTCGACAAATCCCGAATCGAAATCGAAACGTCAACTTTTCTGAAAAGACGAGAAGACAAGAAGAAAGGAAGAAAGCCCACTCAGCAACCAACCACTAGGCCTATAAATAGAAGAACCCTTCACATTTGACAACTAGTTTTTCATTTCAAGTTTATTTTTCTTTCTTGTTTTCGTAGGATAACCAACACCATTAAGGTGTTGGTGATTTTTCATTTTGTTTTCACAAATCTTGTAGTCTTAATCCTTCCCTTTGAATGTTTAAACCTTAATCATTTAATATCATCCTTCCATTAATCTTGTTCATCTTCTTCTTTTTTGATTCATAGTCTTAAAGTTTTATTTTGTTTAGTTTGATCTTTAAAAGTAAGTGGGTTTTATGTTTTTAGTGTTTTAGTTTGATGTTTATGATTAGTAGATGAATAATAGTCATTGTGGTTAAATTTTTGGTTAAAAACTTAGTGATTTTGGTTAAATTCGTGGCTTTGTTGGTTTCCCTGTTCTTCGCATCTTCATAGTTTTCCCAGATTCCAAATCAAATCTTTTCCCCGTTTATTCCGGATCGACTGGATATTCCAGATCAACAGAATATTCCGGATCAGCTTATTTCATTTAGACATTCTGAATCAAGTATTCATCCGGAATAATTAATATTCCGGATGAGTGTAATTATTCCGGATCAACCTGCACATTCCGGATCAACCTTCATATTCTGGATCACATTTTATTCCGGATAGCATATTATTCCGGATCAACAATTATATTCCGGATCACCTAACATTCCGGATCAACGACTTTTCTTTATTTATTCCGAATCAAGTTTGGTTTTTAAGTATTCCGAATGAGCACTTTATTCCGGATAAAAGATTATTCCGCATAAACAAACATTCCGCATGAAGGATATATATTCCGCATCAAGCTCTTATTCCGGATAACAATTATTCCGAGTGAAGAGTTATATTCCGCATCAGTGATTTTCTGAGTTAAGGTTTTTATCTGTTTTATTTTTATTAATTGCTTTTAATTAATTGCTTTTTAGTTTATCTTTATTTACTTCACGCATTTACCTTTTTTGTAGCATAGAAAACCAAACCCCTTTTTAGTAACCAAGAACAACTATTCCACTTTGAACCGTGATCGATTCGAGAAGATACCGAGAATATATATCGAACCCCAAGCAAAATATCTTGTATCAAAACTATATAATAAAACTGTTCGTCACTCACTTGAACATATACATCATTCATTTTTCTATCTAATACTTGAAAGTACAGGAACCTAAACACCTAAAAGTTTATAAATCATTAGACAAACACTGGTCATATAAAATTTATGTTAATACTTTTATTGTGAAGAATTTTAAAACTATCAGCCCATAGGACGGGCCTTGGGACTAATAAGTATATTTATATGGAGACAAATCAGAAGTCCAAATACAATTATATAGAGAATTTACCAAAGAAGAAGGTTGACGGTTCAATTGACTCCTACTGGTCCTTGTCGCGGTAGCAGATTGAAGGCTTGATGAGGAAGATTGGTAGTAGGGTTTATGATGTTCTAAATCAACTCGTTTGGAGATGAATTGGCTAGACAGGTGTAAATCTCAGGGTTTATGATGTTCCAAATCAACTCGTTTGGGGATGAATTGGCTAGACGGGTGTAAATCTCTAATGTTTCAAATCAACTCGTTTGGGGATGAATTGGCTAGACAGGTGTAAATCTCAGGGTTTATGATGTTCCAAATCAACTCGTTTGGAGATAATTTGGCTAGACAAGTGTAAAAATCTCACGGTTTATGATGTTCCAAATCAACTCGTTTGGAGATAAGTTGGCTAGACGGGTGTAAATCTCACGGTTTATGATGTTCCAAATAACTCGTTTGGAGATAAATTGGCTAGACGGGTGTAAATCTCTCGATTTAGGATGTTCCAAATCAACAAGTGTAAAGCTGAAAAACTCTGGCTTATATTATATAAGCTGAAAAAGGCTTACGTTATATAAGCTAAAACAAACATCCCGTAAAGGTATTATAAAGAAATTAAGAAACATACACATCTTTACGACTTGTGAATCGTATTGAGAAGCTTTAGCTGGCTTCGGGTCAGAGATCTATATAACATCAGAATCACGTACTAAGTTCAGAATAACAACAATGTAATATAAAAGCTACTATATGAGTTTAACTCAAATCAAACGACAAACAGATCTATGAAAGTTATACCTTCATAGTGGAATATATAGTCATTTAAACAGATGAATCTAGGTGGAAAAACTATCATCTTTGATCAACACGTCCCATCTTCACAAACAGATCTACTTTTTTAGCTTTTCTTTTTGTAACAAAAATGTGTAACCCTAGATTTACTTCAAACAGATCTACCTTTTTAGTTGTTTTTTTTAAAAATTGTATGTACTATGTAAAGAGTATGTAACCCTAGATCTGACTGATTGATGGTGTTTTATAGGGAATTACAACAACTTCTGGGCTAAAATACAATTATACAAAATCATCCTTTGCATTATGCAAAATATTACAAAAACGACTTTACGCTTTAAACTATTTAAAATTTGTTGTTATAACAAAGTTTATATATCCAATATGGAGAATGTATCTATCGAAAGTTTTTTTAAATACCGTCGAAAAGCAAGTCTAATTGTCAACCAAACGAACCAAATATTGCAATTCTTTTCACATACGTATGATTTAAAAAAAAGTTTAAACTTAGCATACATTTTAATTTTTTTAATCGAAATAGTCCTTGTGGCTATTCGTTCTCTGCAAGGTCGGCCATTGACGCGAGCAATCCTTCGTATTATCGGTTCACAACAGTCTTTGATTTTGCATCATCCGCCGCGAAGCGCGGGCTATATACCTCGTTCTAAATTAATAGTCAAACTTCTTAATATAGATTAAATATAATGTGAAAGTATTATTACAAACAATAAAACAAGTTGAAATTAATTTGTTAAGAGTAAAATTTCATTATGTAAAAAGTAAGAGTGAAAAAACTGAAAATTAATGTTTTTATTAAATTACGAGTTTTTTTATCGGTTATGAGAAGATATATGTTTTTACATTTCTTGATTAAATGTATATAATATTACCTCTGTCTCAAAATTATAGTCCCCTATACCATTTCGGGACGTCCCAAAACTATAGTCCCCTTAAAAAAAATATGTGAGTAATGTAACAAGTTTACCATATTGCACCTAGTGGTACTAGGCATTACAAAGAATATATAAACTTTTAATTAATTATATAAGGGTAAGAGTGTCATTTTGTAAAAAATTAAAAGAGAAAATGCACTGATAATGATGTTTTCTAAAACAATATGCTTTTTGTCATGAACTATTAATTTGAGACAGAAGGACTATTGATATTCTGACTAGTTTAATAATTTAATCTTCCTCTATTAATTGAGATTTGTCCTTCTCAAACTATTTCTAGTCATAAGGGGTGGTTGTTGGCCCTAAGGGTTTTGGCACGAGTTATTCATGTTAGGATGGATTTACACATGATAACACAATGTTTAAAGCGATTGAACAAAAATTTGAAATTCAAAAGTTTGAGAACTACCGACTTTCGAACTAATTTTTTGCTTTTCGGTAATATGATAACACGAAACATAGTTTAGTCGGTGTTCCATGGATAACGCCAGCTTGTTGAAGCATAACTTGGTCGGGTAGGTTTGACGACTCTCCTGACCCGTTCGACGTCATCCCGGGCCCTAAATGATGCTGCAAACAAAAAAGAACCGGTTTTGAGTGAACCTGAGGTCGGAGCCTCGAGGGTCCACCTTCGATGTTCAAGTTAGTATCAGGTCAATACATTGTAAAGATGTGTGACAGTCGAGATAACCTGTGAAGTAAGAGGCCCCTACTCCTGTAAATAAGGTTAAGAATCGGGTCGAAACCAACCTAGACTGAATTTACCCAAAACTGAAACCAAAACCGAATTTTTAGAAAGACCAATCATAAAACCAAACTGATTTACATAGATAAAATGAAACTCGACCGGTTATAATTGGTTCAGGCGGTTTAGGTGTTCGAAGCGAGTTAGTGTCGGTTTTGAGCCGAACCGAGCTATATATCCAAAACTGAAAATCGAACAATTTGCTCGGTTCGGTCTGTCAGTTCAATTTTTAGGTCCATTTGCTCAGCTATATATAGTGCTTGGACTAGGGTTTCTGTTGGTCGCGGTCTTATCGGGTCGAGCCTGTTCCAGACCATACATCGACAACGGTTGACTATGGATCTTTAGTTTTAGCACAATCAATTCATAAGGCATCTATTTCTGGCTACGGTTGAGTATGAATCTTTAGTTTTTTAAAAGTGGTAAAAACGTGGTCTACGGTTTAAGTTTTATTTTTTTAAGCTCCAATACAATGAATTAATACAATGAATGGAGCTCAACTAGTTCAAAATATATACTCCTTTTCAAACATCAAACTGAAATATAAGCATGGCAAAATAGGTGGGTATGCGGTCTACAGTTCGTTTTTGCCCAGTTCACTTTGGTACAATTTTCGGTTCATGTTTTTGTCAAAGTCGGTATTGGATTCAGATCGGTTTTTCAGATCAGTTCGGTTTTGAACCAATCCTCATTCCTACTAATGTTTGCTAAATGGTTCTATATTATACCTTTTAGTTTTAACGATAAAATAATCAAATACGAAAGAAAATATGTACTCCACAATTAAATCAAAACTAGCGAGATACTAAGAGCAACAATAAGAACATGTGTTCGGTTGATACGCCTCTAAACGGTTATCATAACCATCCGATGCGACTCTAAAAGATGTAGAAGGAAATGAAAAAATGATTATAGCCTATACATTGATAGAATTGTGATCTCAAATCAAACAGTCACGACCACACAAACACATTCATTTCCAGTAAGACAATCATATGTTAAGATTATCTTAGCTTTTGTCTACTCGGCCCTTGATCTATATTGAAGGAAAAAATAACAATACAGTCAAGATTAGGAAAAAACAATCACACATCAAAAAACAAAGGAACAAATCACAACTATCAAGTTGTTTATCATCCAATGTCGAGAGCTAATCAATAAACTTCATATAAACCCTAAAAATACACTTATCCACATCAAGATCCAGTTCCTCTCTCTAAAATAAAATCAGCATCACACGCTGACCACCACCCGACCTCCACCACCACCACTGCCACCATCGCCACCTTATAACTTCGCACCACCCCGACCACCCCACCTTCTACCATTCATTATATAACGACAATACTCGTCGAAAAATATAAAATCTCGCTGGAAAATATCAAATCTCGTCGTAAAATATCAAACCTTGTCGGATCTACAACAAACCTCGCCGAATCTACAACAAATCACGCCGGATCTACAAGAAGCTCGCTGCACAATGGAGGTTTATTAAGTTTTCGACGATGGTTGTTTATTTTCCGCCTATGGGTGTTGATTTTTGATAAGGCAGAATCACTAGTGTTTCATGCTGAATCACATGTGACTGAAGATTAAATCACATGTGATTCTACTTAGTCTTTATTTGGTTATAATTAATTTTTTTTTTGAAACACATGTTTTTCTAGCGACGGCTGTTTATTTTTTGAAGAGGCAGAATCACATGTGTTTCAGGCTGAATCGCATGTGTTTGTAGTAAAAAAAACATGAAACATATGTGATTTAGGCAGAATCACATGTGTTTGGTTACAGGTAGAATCGCATGTGATTTTGGTAGAAACAAAAGTGATTTTGGCTTGCCTGAAAATCAACAACCTTCACCGGAAACTTAATAAAGCTCACTAGAAACATAACACTACTTTGTTCTAAAAGATCTAGCATAGCTACGATGGTGGTGGTTTGTGGTTGGCATAGCAAGCCTAATGTACCATGATGGTGGTGGTTAGTGTAGCAGATCTAGGACCGCATCCACGATGAATGGTGGTTGGTTTTACAACTACGGTGGATAGTGGTGGATGATCGAAGAGGTGTTGCGGCGTTAGGGTTCGACGGAGGTGTTGGTCGTGGTGGTTAAGGTGGTAGTGTATAAGGTGGGTTGTTGTTATGATACCGACATGAAAACATATTTTCCAAAAGTTAACACTTTTATAAAAAAAATAAACCTCAAATCTAACAAATTAAACTAAAAAACATCAAAAAATAATACTTATAGACTGAATTTATAAATCGACGTCATAAATCGCTGCCACGTCAACCACGACGAGCTACAGATTGACCGTGCATTTTGCTCCAACTTAATAGTAGGATTGCATGTACAGGATGGCTAAACATGTCTGACACTTGTTTATACTTTATAGCATGGGTATTTTAAAAAGTAAAATCAATCTACAAAAATGTGAATCTTATCGAACCTTTCATATGATGAACATGATATGATCCAACCTCTTATAAAACTATTCATAGGAAAGGTTTATGGAAACTATATGGTACAACAAGCATATTCTCCAAATATCTTTTGGTCTCTTCTTCACAAATAGTATTAACTACTATGTTCTTTTGAAGTTTGCCATAATTTTTAGATGAAAAGTAATATAGTAGACAACATTTTTTGTCCTCTTAGGGTGCGTTTGGTTTAACAGAAAGTTAGAATCAAATTTGAGCTCATTAAAGAAAAGTAGGAGAGAGGAAATAAAAAATTATTTGGTTATATAATATTATTAATTGTTATAAAGTTGTAAATAAATAATAAAATAAATAAATAAATAAATGTGTGGTTAGAAAAAATTGAGAAAATAAAAACTAACATTTGATTAATTGTTTTGATCAAAAGGCAGATTAGTAATGAAATATAGCATTCAATTCATCTCGTAAAAAAAATATTCTACCACACAATTGATTTGCAAATTCTATCAATCTAGACCCTTGTATACCCATGTACCAAATGTATCCTTAGTTATCAAATCTTCCTTCATTTTCAATCTATTTTCCAAAAAACTTATGAAACTTATCCAAAATCTCACTAATGATTTCACTTTCAGTCTATTTTTTACTAAGCCACTACTTTAACTTATTTTAATATTTTTTTGAACTTATTGTGATTGTTAATTCAAAAGCTATATTTGCTTTTTCATATAGTTTCTAAACTAAAAATATTACAAATATTTTATCAAACTAAAAGTGAGAAATAAGAATAGAAGAAAGGTAACTACAAAAATATTTTATCATTGGTCAAACTAAGATTCCTTATTTTTAGTTGATCTTTTTTTCTTATCTTTTGAAATCAAAAATAAAAGTTAAACTATTTTCTCTCAATCACGTGCATAAATTTTAATAATAATGAAGTGAAGAATAATTCTATAACTCCTTTTTATCACTAGTGAATTGCAAATATCTTTAAGATTGATTTAACTAATACATTAACTAGTTGATATGTTTGTAATTTTGTTACATATGTAATTTTCCTTCGTTAGGAAAAGATAAAAACAATGATGAAGAATACTAATAACTAATATAATTATGTTCTATTTGATGAAACAAAACAAGAAAAAAAATTACATATAAAAAGCTACATGATGATAATAAGCATAAAGAGACAACTCCTTAATCTTCATTAACTACATCAAAGAATAATTGAACATGAATGCTAGATTGCTAATTAAGAAATGAAGATGATGGAGAAGTCTTCATAAAGAGTCTTATTCAAACTTAAATGTTGGTGCTAGTCTCAACCCATTCAAAAGCATGGGTTGAGGGACATTTAGATCTGCCACAATAGGATGATCAACCATGTGTTCCAACCATTTCTCAATAGATATTCAATAAGTAAAAATATAGTCCATTTGATCCACATTGATTTCATGCTCAAGAACTTGTCTTCTTTGAAAAACATAATAGATTGTTTATCTCCTTAAAGGAGACATTTCGAATACTTGTTGGCATCTCCATCAAATCCGACTTGGTAGCTTAATTTAAATCATTAAAGGGACTTGTCAATAATAAGATATATCACAAATTTTGATATCTAAAATTTACGATGATTCTTTTAGTTTATACCCATAATGAAGTGAAGAATAATTATATACCTCTTTTTTGTCATTCGCGAATTGAAAATATCTTTTAGATTGATTTAGCTAATACATTAACTAGTTGATACATTTGTAATTATGTAACATAAGTAATTTTCCTTCGTTAGGAAAAGATAATGATAAGGATGGAGAATACCAATGAGTAAGGTATCTTCTTTCTATTTAATGAAACAAAAAAAGAAAAAGATTACATATAGAAAGATACATGATGATAATTAAACATAAGGAGACAACTTCTTAATCTTCTCTAACTACATCAAAGAATAATTAAACATGCATGCTAAATTTCTAACTAAGAAATGAAGATCATGGAGATGTCTTCCTAAAGACTCTTAGTCAAACTTGAGATGCTGATGCTAGTCTTAACCCATTCGTGAGCATGTGTTGAGATACATTTGGATCTACCACAATAGAGTGATCAACCCTATGTTCCAACCATTTCTCACCAGATATCCAGTAAGCAACAACATAGTCCATCAGATCCACATTGATTTCATGCTCGAGAACTTGTCTTCTTTGGAAAACAACATAGAGATAGTCATCTATCTCCCTAAAGGAGACATTTCGGATACGTGTTGGCATCTCTGTCAAATCTGATTTGAATCTTAATTTAAATCATTTAAGAGACTTGTCTAACAAGATATATCACGAATTTGGATATCTAAAATTTCCGATGACGCTTTTATGTTATACCCGTAACGAAGTGAAGAGTAATTTTATACCTCATTTTTACACTGGTGAATTGCAAATATCTTTAAGATTGATTTAGCTAATACATTAACTAGTTGATAAATTTTTAATTTTGCTACGTAAGTAATTTTTCTTTTGTTAGGAAAAGATAAAGATAAGGATTAATAATACTAATGACTAATATAATTCTTTTCTGTTTGATGAAACAAAACAAGAAAAAGATTACATATAGAAAGCTACATGATAATAATTAAACATAAAGAGACAACTCTTTAATCTTCACTAACTACGTAAAGAATAATTAACATGCATGCTAAATTGCGAATTAAGAAATGAAGATAATGGAGAAGTCTTCCTAAATCATATTATGCTCAAGAACTTGTCTTTTTTGGAAAGCAACATAGAGATAGTCATTTACCTCCCTAAAGGAGACATTTACGATACTTGTTGGCATCTCCACCCGCTTAATTTAAATCATTTAAGGGTTTTGTCAGTAATAAGATATATCACGAATTTGGATATCCGAAATTTGCGATGACGCTTTTATGTTATACCTATCGTGAAATGAAGAATTATTATATACCTCCTTTTTATCACTGGTGAATTGCATCCTAATATTAAAAATAGTTTATAAACTTAAAAATTTTTTTTTGCTAAATATATACTAAATAGTTATATATTTTTTAGAAAAATTCAAAAAATTCGGGTTATTCGAGTCAACCGGAAAACCGAACCGGATTCAAATTCGATTTTCAATTTGGTTTGATTCGATCTTCGAGTTGACAAAATAAATTACCCGAATGATCGAACGGAAACTATCGAAGAACACCCCTTAACAGAGATGTAAAAATGTGGTATTATAAACATAAGCTCTATGAAAGACAAAAATTCTAAGTGTTAATTCTAACATGATATAAATTAAGATGGATCAACATTAAAATGATCAAGCTAGATGATGTTTCAGTTCTTCAAATTAAAGAATATCATTTCCAATACAATCTTGTAACTTTTTTCTAAAAGGTCAGCATACTAACTATTTGTATTAAAAGCTCAAGCAATAAAGAATGTGTACGAGCCTACATTCATTTCCAAAACACATTTACAACTGGCCTAAATGAATGAAGAGTCCTACATGCTTAAGAGGTTCTTATAAGCTAGTGTCATTTTGAAAAACTAATCTACTATATATTGATTGTGATAGGTGACAAAAGTTTCACATGGAACACACTCTCAAAAAGTTCAAAAGAATCAATCTAGACCGTTCATTTTAAAAGAAATTATTTGGTTGAGATTGTTTCACTTTTATTTCTAGCACCCACACACATACCCGTATTGTTAGAAACACACACACATCCACCCACCACAGTCGTCGCACCCCACCACCGCTGTCATACCCCCACCGCAACACCATCATCGCACCCCTTGAGTGTCAACAATAATAGCTATGATTTTACGATCGACATTTGATTTCACTTTCCTATATCTTAATTTCAAAATAAGGAAATCCGTTTTAAAAGTAAAACAAGAATACACATCTATTGTTATCCTACTCTCTTTATTTTTTTTAAAAGGCGAGTTAGTAGTTAGTGATTCGAGCTTACAGTGTCATTCAATTGGGCAGTATGCAAGCCTCAAACCTTCTTCTTACAGGATAACCCACACGTCTGCTTCTATTTAATTCGGGGCCCTAAAGGTCCTTAGTGAGACTCAAACTCGAGACCTCTCCAAGAATACCTCCCAAGGTTATCCTTGGTGGCAAACTGAGCTAGCGCAGTTGGTTAATCATACTCTCTTTAATTATACAGACTACATAGCTTTCTTGATACAGGTATAGAGGATACTCTTTTACTTTGTTAGTGTACCACGACCTCGTACTCCATGGCTCTTCTGCATACAAGTGTTTACTTAAGCACTAGTGTATTTACCTAATTAAGTTTTTGGTTTTTTTTCCTTCTTTATATCCCTCTTTCTGCGAACATATTCGATTATGTTGATATAAGGACTTGCTCTCTATGTAGGCAGTTTGGAAACCATCTTAACCCATCAGAGGTGTCATGCCCATTTGTTTTCCTTAGGTTTGCTTTAACATGTCTTCTCCCATTACGTTCTTCATCTAAATGATAGACTTGTATTAACTGGTTAGCCATGTTAGCGTTTTTAGTTTTATTATCTAATAGTAGTATCATCATTCGTACTTGCTGAATATATTAAATTATTTCTACTTGGTTTATTAGGTTTGTTTCAATAGCTAAAAAAGGAAAATACTTTCAGTTATTCTCTAAATTTATGAAATTTAATCTATAGCGAAGTACACGTTAAGGGCTTAGAGACACTAGACTATCTTGATAATACGCTGAAGAGAGAACGTTACATAGAGGATGGAGATGCCTTTACTTTTGATGGTGAGGTGATATATGATTTTCAAATACATCTCTAAACACATTTAACTTTGAAATTTGTATATGCATATACTGGTCTGATTACTTATCTTCGGTAGATTGTTTTTAACGATGAGTTAGTCATTAGTGACTGATAACGCCCAAATCTAACATGTTTTTGGGAGCGTTATCCGTACTTTTGTACATGTATATTCGTTATATCTATGATACTTTTGTGCATATTTGTGCCCAATTGTGTTTGCAAGTCTTTGTGTAGCCAATTGCAGGAATAGAGTGTAAAACAACGCAAACATGGAGATTAGTACGAGTACGAAGAATCCTAGTCAAGTTCAAGACCCGTGTACAAGTTACAAGCCTTTAAAGATCAATTTCGGGTGCAAGAACAAGTATTTCCAAGGAGCATACAAGTCACTCAGAATGAAGTTTCCACAAGCAGAAATAAAGTCGCCACCAGCAAAACTCATCCAAGTTGCCACCAGTAGGATTCAAGTTGCCACCCACATTTCTGTAGGCCGCATTTGTGTCTACATTCATGCAAGCTCAAGGGAGAACATACAAGAAAGTTCTAACTTCCTTTGGCTCCAAGCATTTGTCTTTGCCTCCAAACCATGAATTCACTCCATGCCTTCAATTTTGCTTATAAATAAGACCCTTAGGGTCATGTAACAACATATCTTTTCACATAATCTCATTACTCATTCACAACCACAAAATAACTCTCTCAACCTTGTCCAAACCTCCATTCCCGGATTTGAGTAAGGTGGTGCAAGAAAAGTAACTTTTGGAGTCCGAAAAGCAAAGTTAACATCACGAAACTCTTAGGGATCATTACCCTAATCATAGCAACATATTTCCACTTTGTAAGACTCTTAATTATGACTTATAAGACTATTATTTCAGAGTTTATTTCATTGTTTGTTATGAGTAGCTAAATCTCATTCAACACTTTGTAGGATGATGTTTGTGGTATGAAGTAGTGGTTGTGATTGTGATTTATGTTTATTTCAATGTCAAGCTTTCCTTTGAACCAAGTGTTGCTTTTAATGTTATTATTCATCTCATCATATTACTTGTTACTTGTTTGTCACCTATTGCTACAATCAACGATTATAGTTTTATTTTTAATGATCATAGGTCTTCCAAATCCCCGTGAACGATCTCGGTATTACCACATAAAATCTATACACAAACGAAAGGGTTATACTTGCCCGTACGTTTTTAGTTATTCTGGTAATTCGTGTTTATAAATTTAAAACTTGTTTCCAATCCAATACACTGGACACGCACTAAGTTTTGGCGCTGCTGCCGGGGTTTTGATTGTGTTCTTAGTTCCAAAATCATCCTATAATCAAACCCATTGTAGCGTGCTTGTTGCCAAAAAGCTCAAAAATCAAAAACTAAAAAAAAATTGCAGCAGCATCGATTTTGCCGCCGACAAAACCGATTTGCCGCCGGAAACTTCATCACATAAGCGATTTTGCCGCCCGGCAAAACCCTTCTACCGCCAGCAACACTTCCACAGTCCACATTTTTTCGCCTGGCAAGATTTCTTGCCGCCGGCAACTCTACCTCTTTTACAGAACCGATTTTGCCGGCCGGCACCCCCATATTACCGCCGGTAAAACCTAGTTTTATATAAAAAAAATTATGTTTTTATTTTGTTTGGTTTATTTAACTTCTTATCTACTTATTTCCAATTAGTAGTATTCTATTTGTTTTTATTTTTGTTACTTGTAGTCTTTTTCAAAAGTTCTTCAAGACTTGAATGAACACACGTTCTTTCGGTAAAGAATTGCTTAGTCAATACACCGATCCCGAACGTTATATTCATCAATCTCAAAAGAAAAACCGCAAGAAGCAACCCTTTGTTTCTTTTGAAAACCAAATTCCAAAATACCAAAAACCCACCATTTGATAATCTCTTAGACGCATTTGTCGTCTATAACCCATTTAACGATCTACCATTCCCAATGGCCGACGATCAATCCATGTGGGCAGCCAACCGAGTAGTAGCACCTACCCTCGCGGCTGCTATTGTTCACGTTGAGCTTGGAGAAAACTTCACCGTAAAAGGTCATCACCTTTCAATGATCAAAGACCTCCAATTTGACGGCCGTACGCGGGCCGATCCGCATAAGCACATAGCCGAATTCATAGAGATATATGGCATGTTCCGATATGGAGCCAACGTCAATGTAGACGCTACAAAACTAAAACTCTTCCCATCATCTGTATCCGGAGATGCAAGAGTTTGGTATAATGAGTTGACTACCGGTACCATTGAAACATGGGAACAAATGAGAACCGCTTTTGTTAGCCGTTTCTTATGACATATAATTTATTTAATTTACATGTTATAGTTAATAAACTATACTATTAATCACATGACTTGGTATATTTAATCAGTAAAACTAAGCTTATATTATTAGCTTATAAACCCAGCTTATTTCTAAATATGGAAACTTTCTATTTCAGGAAACTTAATATTTTTGGAAACTTTCTATTTTTAGAAACCTATCTATTTTAAGAAGTTAATCTATTTTTTGGAAACTTTCTATTTTTGAAAACTTTCTATTTTAGGAAACCTGCTATTTTTAGAAAGTTACTTATTATTACACTACAAGTATAGCAATATAAGAATATCAGTTAATACTTAATCAGAAGGCTTAAAACACATGATAAATACAGTATAACATTAAAATCAGTAAACAAGACTAAAACATATAAAACAAGTCAAGACATACTATAATCAGTTACGTACGCAGTAAACAACATACTTATACACGTACCCTTTTATGTAGCATTAGTGAGATCGGATAAGGACTTCCTTTCGTTCTTCTTTTACGTTCACTGGACACAAGGTACGGATTCTCCGTCCTTCAGTATGGACATTCTTTCCTTATTAGGATTCCCCGTATACAGCCAACTGTTTTCCCAGTATATGTTTTATATGTTTTGATTTGCTTATGTTTAATTAAATACCTGAGCCATATATATGCATGACCAGTTTCACCTAGTTATGGAAGTACCATAACTATAACACTAGAGGCACCAGTGTTATGACTTCACCACGGCGGAGTGGTAGCTCGTGGTGTCTCTTTCAGCTTTTGGCCATATTATTATGTTATTATGTGGGGCGTATGGGTGCATCTTAGGTTACATGGTTTTAACAGATTATTCAGATGAATGTGGTGTGTGCCTTGTATCCTTCATAAGGAGTTGATCCCTCCTAGCCATACTTTTATTGATTAGAGGCAACCCTCCTAATCGCATGATGAGTTCACCCCTCTAAGTATTCATGCACGTTGATACTTCATGACCTATATTGGCTTTTTGGTTTACATGTAATACAGTTTTCATAAGATAAACATAAGGCTTTTCAAACTATAAAACCAGTTTTACTAAGTTATATCATGTTTTCCAGGACTTATACATTTTCGCTGCTTTTAAGCCTTTATTATGTTTAGTTATGCATACTACGTTATATATCCGTACACTGAGCGTTATGCTCAGTCGTTACTTTCCTTTCCATGTCCCAAAATGGCAGGTACCCAAGGACAGACTAGAGCATTTGGAGGATGCGCATAGGACGGAAGCTTCCATAGACTTCTTCTCCTTTTGCCTTCATATACTTATGCTTGTTTAGTCATTTCTCATTTCCTTTACATTATTTATGTTTTGGGCTTATGTTGGGAACTGATGTTTGATTCCGGTTTTCCCTATGGTCATATATGTTTTACTACATATTACCTTGCATGCTTTGATGACACGCCATAATTACGCATAACGGTCCACTTATCAAAGTGGGGTGTTACAATTATGGTATCAAAGACAAGGCTTCGACCTGTAGGCTCTAAAACTCGACCTGTGACTAGTGGGTAGTCACTAGAAGCTTCCTAAGTCAACGCTTGTTATTCCACGTATTGATGTTTTCAGCACTTTGTTGTTTAAACCATGATGTTTTCATCGTTATTGTTTAAACTAATATGGAGGAACAACCGTCATCCATATTTAGTTACGTGTCATTGTTTCATGCATGATATTCCTAGTGAACTGTGGTTAATGTGGACTGAACCCTAGTAGTTCATAATTAGTCACATAAAGTTTTTTTTCTGTTAAGTTTTGACAACTGAGTTTCACTTATTTATTCCATGTATCATTGTCGCAGGATTATGACTAAGTAACGGTTGGTACAGGACTGGCCCTATTTAGTCGCATGTGCTTTTATCAAAACTTTTAACTTTGGGACCCACCCATAGGCGTCCCCTCGCCATGTCTTTTGTTTTGGGTGAACTGACCATAGGATTTTACCCTCGCGCATATAAAAGTTTTATAAACTGCATCATGCATTCATGCACTGTTTTCACGCATAATTTTTTTTTCATGATATTGCATAAAATTTTGTTTCATGTTTATTGATATTACGCTCTAATCAGATTAATCATATCAAATTGGTTTTGTGAGCCGACCCCAGTCGTTCACACCATTGATTTTCAAAATTTCACTTCATTACAGTCATATTTATTTCATATCCACTCATTAAAATTTTCATGATCTTTATGACGATTATGTTTTCATACTACCATGGTTAACTTCATTTTCATGCTGATTATGTTTATACTCCTTCATGTTAATTTCGTTCCATGATTCTTCATGTTGATTTCACCTTCATGCGGATTATGTCTTATGTGACTTTATGTTAATTATGTTGTCATCATGTCAATCATGCTCTCATGCTAGACATTGAAGGATTCCATTAAATCCTGCTTTTATGATAATCATGGTTGGTCTCCATTAACCATGCTTTCATGCTAATCATTGTTAAATTTCGTTTCACTAACCTTCTGGGTGTTTTCTCTATGTAACCAGAATGATGTCTATGCTGAAATTGCTAGGCTATCATGATGCTCAGTCTAATTTGGTCTTCTAACCATTTAACCAATTATTCCCTGAAAAATCATGTCAGATGATCGACCCATATCGATCATTTCATGTGCATTCCATGTGTACTTCACGTACCGTATTCCATGTGTATTACACGTACCATAATCCATGTGTATTTCACTTACAATACTCCATGAGTATTCACTAGTCGATTATAAATCATCTCAAGCGTAATTTCCATTGTTGATGTTCTACAAGATGCTGATACCGCTCATAACTGGGAGATGTTACTAAAGGTTGAGGCTGCTGATTAGTTGTATAGCTACGAGATGCTAATGATGTTCACAACATGGAGATCCTACAAGACGAAGACAAAGGCGTTAGAGAAAAACCATTGGACGAGAAGGTGCTTCACCACCAAACGATTTCCACCACAACCCATGTCTTTGGTTTGTCACACGTCATTTAGTTGTCTTTTCATATGAGTGGAAACCGGTACCAGCCGGCCACTCATCTAAATGGTTACATGAATCACCGTCATGAGAATGACCATCATGGAACTGACAGACAAGACGACAGTAACCACTAATGTGACAGTAGATATTCTAGCAATCACAACATAACAACAATCACGGACGTGATCTGTAATGCAAAGGGTCAGCAGTCAAACCGATCCGCCAACTCTGACATACTAACTTAAGAGTTTCAGTTTTATTTGTTTCACACCTTGAGACACATGTCTCACGTATATTTTCTGGAGACACATGTCAAGACATTAGTCAAGACACATGTCTCACGTGTATTTCTGAAGACACATGTCAAGACATCAGTCAAGACACATGTCATACGCATATTTCCTCAAGATACGAGTCAAGACACATGACTCACGTCTATCTCCTACAATAGCCCTAAGAAATTCAGGGTACCCTACAAGGGATATACCAATTTTGTTGTGCCATGTATTAATCAGGCCACAAGAATTTCAGTACCATCATCAGCGTATCATTCGTATTGGGACACGTAGAGTTCGTTCCGTATGAGACAGGCGAAACACATTCAGTAAGATCTGTCACGTTTACTTCATGAAACTTTCATTTCTTGAACCTATATTTCATATATCCATGACCATAAAGGACGCCATTCGTACCACCCATGTGTACGAAGGTTTTCTGTTCAGTCAAATAATAAGATCTTAACTGCTAACGCACTTACATCGGACAGATGCGAGTTAAATATGATTCTGATTTTTAGATTAGCAACAGCAGCCCAAGCTATGGTTCGTCACCATTTATATCAGATTATGTACAGTAATGTTCAGGCTACCGAATACATTCAACATGGTTTTACATCAGGAAAATCCGTACAAATCATTATGCTTAACAAGCACGTGTGTATTATTCCGTAGCTGCGAAGATTTTTTTTCCAGCTACTATTGATGACACGATTTTTGAAGTGCCTTTTTTTTCATAACCAGTCGATTATTTCAGAATTTTCCGATATAAATTCTAGAAGAACATTCAAGGAGGAGAAGGTAACATGAGATTATGTGTCAACTACCGTCGATTTAAACAAATCACCATTCATGACCGTTATTCCCTCCACGTATTGAAAATGGGTGGGACCAACTTTAGGGTGCTAACCACTTTTCCCAAGATCGACTTACGATCATGTTGCCAGCATTGACAAGTGAAAGAGCAGGACATTTCCATGACTGGTAATTATACATGACTTGATCATGCTAAATCAATGATTTTGTTTTAGTCTTATAAATGCTCCAGCAGCATTACGGACTTAATAAATGGAGTTCCACGAACTCATAAACAAATTCATCAGTATTTCCATCAATGACAACCTAATCTTCTTCAAGTTTGGAGAAGGGCACGATGGCCATATTTACACTATGTTGCAAATTCTACGACAGAAGAAATTTCACCCTGAAATTTTCCAATATAAATTCTGGTTGATTACAGTGACACGCTGAATTGCATGGATTCTTACGGTTAATTTTACCATGACTCAGCTTATGCGTAAAGGTGAGAACCCTACACTACATCAAGTGTTCCAAAAAATCCTACGCTAAGAGAAGTCTATTTTCAGAGACTCATTGTTTCGCAAACTTCTATGTATCAAGTTTCTATGAAGCAAGATACAGTAACGTTCATATCTAAGTACCTGACATACCAACAGGTTAAGATAGAACACCAACAGACCAGCATCTTTTTTTTTCATCATCAGAAATTATGAACAGAAATGAGACAAGATCTCCATGGATTTTGGTTACCAGATAAACGCAAACTCAGAAGAAGCATGATTTTATTTGGATTATTGCCAACAGTTTCATCAAGTCTACAGAATCCTTACATCCACAAGGATTTCAGAACCAACAGATAGATCGGACATGTTCCAGCCAAGGCTCATCATCCGATCACTTGGTAATCCCTCAGCTAACGGGCCATACAATGGTTCGCATTTGTGCTCCTTATTTACGTCACGTCCTTGTTCTAATTTTACGACTTGCTTTCACGCTCACGTTCATGACACTCTTCACGTTCATGATCGTATCCTGGCTTACGATTTTACGTTCATTTTCATTCTGGGAGGTTTTGCAAGAACTTGAGAGACTAGACTCAAGTTTAGTATAACTCTCTATCCTCAAATAGACGTTCCACGTGACATTTCACGTCTTACCTCAGACCGTTTAGCATTATCATTTAAGTTATCCTATGTTCACGATATGTCTCACATGTCATGTTCATTTCACGTTTCACATATCACGTTCACGATATGTTACATGTATCATTGTTCGTTATATTCTTCTTATATTATACTCACCATATCTCCACGTATCACGTTCACAATTGCTCACGTAGCACGTTCACAATTGTTCACGTACTACGTTTTAGTATGTCTCGCGCATTATTGCAAGACGAGATAAGATGCCAGTAATAGTACCTGTAGACTTGTTAGCCTGATCCTTGGTAGTGGTGTACACACGGCCTGATGCTGCTGGTTTCTGAGGGGCAATACCTGATGTACCAACGATTTCCCCTTTCTTGCAGTCTTTCATGAGATGGCTAGCTTGACCACACTTGAAGCAGATGCCTGCAGCACGATGACATAGTCAGGATGCCTTTGTCCACAGGGGGTGTAGATGGGATGAGAGTACCCTCTAGTGGGTACCCTTGCTAGCTGAGAGCCTGATTTAGAAAACATGCGTGAGACATGATTGTTGGAACATAAACATGACTACACTGAAAGTTTAGGTATAATACCAGATAAAGCTGAGTGATTAGGCTGCTGACCCTTGTTGTTCTGGTCACGCCTGTTACCAGAGTTCCTGTTATAATGCTAAGATGTTAGAATTTATGTCATACTACAGCTTAACATGGAAGAGTTTAAATTTTAGGGACCTACTGTTGTTGGAGTGGCTAGAATTGTTACGATAGTTATCATTACCGCCACGCTTGTCTGATCCATAACGATCATTAGTCTGACTGTGTCCCTTGTAGTTTTTTTGATGAATGGCAGGTTGAGACCGTTCTCCACCCTTCTGCATGAAAGATACAATTGAATAGAGCATGACATATAATTGAAATTACTGACATGGATGAGATGGTAACGCTTGATGACTGAAATATACCTCTTCTCAGGTCGATTTGACTCCTCATACTCGTCCCTCTCGTGGATCATCTCCAGATTGCATGCTGCGTCAGCAACTTGTTCCGCATTGGTTAATGTAGCACACAACAAACGATCATTAATAGAGGTGCGAAGAGCCCAACAGACTTGCTTCGCTTGCTCCTCAGCTATGCCAACAGCAGCAACCAGAAAACCTGCTAATCTAAGGAAACGCTGCATGAATTTTGTGTTGTTCTCACCTGCCTTCTTGCGGATAGCATGATAATCCCTCTTCATTCATTCTTGCTCAGCTCTAGGGAAGAACTGATTGTAGAATAACTCTGTAAACTGTGCCCATGTCAAAGTAGTAAGCCATGCCTCACCTCTATTGGATTGCTTGTAATCCCTCCACCATGCTAACGCATCACCCTCAAACTTGTAGCATGCCAACCTCGCCTTGTATACCCCATCACAACCCATGGCATCAAAGATCTTCTCCATATGCGAGATCTAGTTCTTAACATCTGACCGGACATCAGCCTTCTCGAACGATCGAGGCTTCTGTTTGTTGAAACGTTCCAGCCACGTATGAAGTTTGACTGGTGGAGGAGGAGGTGGATTTGCATGGTTTGGTATAGCCTAAAATTCTGCCCGAATTTGATTTCGGATCTTGGGAAGCATAACTTGCAAATATGCATTGACAGCTGCAGCGAGTTCCACGTCCGTGCGTGTGTTAACCATCTCACAGTTTCAAAGGGAGAATAAACGATTAATCTGTTAGAAACATGGAATAAACATAAGAGCTGCATGGAATAATTATGAAGGCATAGCCAACAAATCTGACATTAGCAAGTGTGGACGACTAGGGTTCAACCCACAAAACAAAATTCGAAGGAAACCACATACGACTAAGTATGGTCGATCCTGTATCAACCCTTTACTTTGTCAAAAACTTAATAGAAAACAACGATACATGAAACAAAACCAATTGTCAGTTTAGAAAGATCTTGGTGACTACCCACTAGTCACAGGTCAAGTTTTAGAGCCTACAGGTCGAAACTCTTAATGCAAAGTAATGCCTAAAAACATTGTTAGTGCTAACTAATCTTTCTTAGTTTTGATCACGACAAATTATAAAGACATTTATCATTAAATACAATCGTGAAATGAATTATCCAACAAACACAATCATCAAGATAATAATCATTACACTAACATATCTTAATCATGCTTAGTGATCATAAAAGTGATTAGCCTTAAAACTCACTTTTGTCAAATGTGACAAAAGATTTTTAATAAAATTTATTTTTAATAATTTTTTTATTAAAATGAAAATGTAAATTTGAATATGGCATATTCCAAATGCCATAAGAATATCCTTTGAAGGTTTCAAACCGCCTCAAATATTTCTACCCAACTAAAAGACAAAAAGGAGCGGAGTCTACGTCCGCGGTTCCTTAAGTACCGATATGGTTCTTTATTGATAAGGAACCACCTAGGGAGATAAAGAACCACGTACATATATCCGTTGTTTTTTATCTCCTATAAATAGTGGATCAAATATGCATTTTCAATAACCCTTTTTGGACATTTCTATCAGCCTTCTTTCTTTTTTCTCAATCCTAATCATTTGTAAATGATCAATGGATGTGTTAAGTATGTTTAATTATGATTATCCTCTTGATCCCCTTCTTTACCTTGTCCAAAAAGAAGATCACTCACACACTTGTGTTGTGATTAAAGATAAAGCCTTGATGAAGATCATCCTCTCCTAAAGATCTAGTCATGTTCATCATTTGTTTATTTATGTCTTGTGTAGATCCAATGTATTATGAATACTTGGACTAGTTGTGTTCATCCAAGCTATTTGTGAATACTTGGATTAGAGTTGTGTACACCCATTGCATATGTGTGTGCTTGGATCTGTCTTGTGTACATCCAAGCTACATGTGTGTACTTGGATATGCTTAGTTGAGTTGTAATGTGTTGTGTGTTAGTTCTCACTAAACTACAAAGTGATTTGTGTGTGAGTTGTGTAAGTTCTCACTTAGCTTCAAAGTGAAGAGTTGTGAAGATTGGTTCTAGCTTTCGGATTAGAACTCGACATCTAGCCTTGTGTCAGAAAATGGTGAAGTAGGCAACGTTGTGAAGATTGGTTCTATCTTTCGATTAGAACTCAACATCTAGCCTTGTTTCATTAAATGGTGAAGTGGGCGACGTTGTGTAGATTGGTCATAACTAAGATTAGTTCTTTACATTTAGCTTAGTGTCGGAAAATAATGTAAGCGACGTTGTAAGGTTTTCTCTGCCAATAAGGGAGCTTGTGGATATAGTGTAAATCTCGAGTAGATGTACTCGAGGAGTGGAGTAGGAACGAGGATAGAGCTTCGTTGCCGAACCATTATAAATCTTGGTGTCTTCCTATTAGGTTGTCTCTTTCCTTACTCCTTACTTACTTCCATTATCATTACACTTACTACTTATCAATGTTAATGCATTAGAATTGAACCTAATCATTTGCAACTAGATTTCAAGTAAAAGATAGTTTTGACACAAACCTAATTAAAAGAAATTTTAATTAGGAGATAAACCGAAGAGAAACTATTCAACCCCCCTTCTAGTTTCTACAATTGGTATCAGAGCGATGGTCACACGAGATCTTTGAAGTATATTGTACTTTAAAACTTGGAGCGATCCATTGTCTCCTCAAATTAGAAGGTTAAGTTGTACTAATGTTTTTCTTTGGTCAAAACTAGTTTTTTTTAAATAGGCCTTTTAATTGGTTATATAGCATCTCATTTAGATTAGTAGTATTTATTCATTTTTTATTTACTCTTGAAATGTATCTACTAGTTTGCATCTTGTTATGTGTAGGTACTCATGAAGATTAATCATTCAATTGATTGTGGATTGAGTCACTTACACTTGTAAAAGACTCATCTTCTTTGATTTCCAACATCAATGAATGATGATATCAAGATAGATGGGAGTGATACTAGTCCTTCAAGACTTATTAGTCACTTTAGTCATGATTGGGCTTTGCACTGATTCCTTGATAGCTTATAATGCACTTTGTGGCTAAGGTATGTTTTCGTTCTTCCACGCGCACTATTGATCATTCTTTTGATAATTACTTGACTATGTGCTTGTTCTTGGCATCCTTGCCTGGACATTTGTTTGTAGTTTTTGATTCTCTTCTTTTACCCTCTCAAACCTTCGTTTCTTGGATACTTGACCCACTATGGGGATGTAGAGTGAGTTCTAGTAGCTTAAAGTATCAAACATGTTTTCCATGGTTTGCACCCTTACGGTTAGTAGGCCCTATATCATGTGTAACTTGTGCAATTGAGCTCATCTCTAGGATGATTGATCAATCCCTTCAGATACCAAACTACTTCATAAGTTGTAGTTGGATTTTACACATTTGGAATTGAAATATTCCATGGATATTGTTATTGTAAATCCTAGCAATAATGATTGTCCGATCATGTGGGAGAGAAAGTGAATTTATACTTTGCTCATATTTTGAAGTAGAGTAAGGCTATTCTTGAAAATGATCTTACTCTATGTACCAAAATTGCTTGGTATAGTTCATTACCAATGTCGTTTAGACTTTCATCGGAAAGGCACGTATTAAACCACTATATATGACACAAGCTCTTCGTCTCCTCAACTTGAAGGTTGTCATTTGTCTCTTGAGCATTTTACTTGATCTTGATTCACTCCTCTTGACTTCTCTCCTCTTTGTTTCTTTGCTACGAGTAGTTGTTTATCCGTTTCATTTCTTTTCAATCCTGATTCAACTCGTAATCTGTAAAACCCGTATTTAAATCGAGAATATAAATACGCGGTTTATATTAATACGCGGGTTATTTTTATATTAATACGTAGAAATTATCAGCGGAACAACGCGAGAAAATATTACAAGTATTATTTATTACAAGTATTACTATAATACAAGTTTAAAAAAAAAAATATATATATATATATATAGAAGGGCCGGTTGTAAACATTTAAAAAAGGAAAAAAAAAGGGATTTTGGGCCTTAGCCCATTTTTGGCTACACAAAACCAAACGGGGGATACCCTTTTCCCATAATCAGTAAACAAAAAAAAATATATAAGATTAGGGTTTCTTTGTGGCCGCCGGGTTTTAGAAAAAAAAAAGGGATTCGTGATTGTTTTGATCAGAAGATCGTCTTCTTCATTCTCTACTAGTCATCATAACGGTATCATCTAGTTTCTCTTTTGTTTATGCTTTAAATCACGAAAATAAAACAAGGGTGTCGCGTTTTGGCTGTGTCATAAGAAAACCGAGACCATAAGGTCTCGGTGTAATATTTAATTCCAACCGTGACCCAACCAGGAGTCATGGTGGTGTTGGTGTTGGTCGGCCGGGTGTAACAGCCCCAACGGGGTGTGTTTGTTTGAGCATATAAGGGATCGGGTTGCTGTAGCTTAACCAAACCGAGACCCTAAGGTCTCGTGGCCTCACTCCCTGCCCAGCCGTGACCCACACAGGGGCGGCATGGGCTTTGTTCGAACATCAGCAGCCAAACAAACCCAATCGGGCGTTTAAATAAAATAAGGGTGCGTTTGGGGGCTGCAGAATATAAGGGTGTGTTTGGCTTATTTAAAACAGTGGGAAAACATAACCAAACAGTAGGAACGAAGTGGGTAAAGCAGTGGGAAGGAATGAGACAGGAAAACATAATAGTATATAACATTAGCGACAGTTTTAGCGACAGTTTTTCTGTCGCAAAACTGTTATATGTATACAGTTTTAATAAGGACAGATTTAGCGACAGTTTTAGTGACACAGAATTCTGTCACTAATTCATGTTGACAGATTTTGTATATTATGTTGGTTCGGTTAGTGCGACCGAGATGGGCTCGGTAGGCTCGGGACATGTTTATAAATAATATAATAAATATTTTTATATTATACCTTTTTAAATTAAATTGTTTTATAAATATTTTATATATATTTCAAGTGTATTAAATTAAATAAATTCCTAAATATTTAAAAGGGTATATTATTAGAAAACGAATTAAACAATTTAAGAACTTTCTAAATTAAGAAACTTCTATTTTTAGCGGGATACTTATTATAGAAATACTTATCGCCAGATATACGTTATACGTAGCTATTAGTAGAACGTTAATACATTAAAAGGAATTACTATAAGACCGGATTTAGCCGTTAATATGCGTATGAAATTTCAGAAATAAATAAATAAGAAACCAATAAGATCAGTAAAATTTAATAACGGATATCTGTTAACTTATTCGCGTCCTTTATTTATGTAGCACGCGTGAAGCCCGAGTAGTATTCGTTCAGTCTTCCATTCAGTCAGTTACTGGACTAGAGGTACGTATTTTCCGTCCTTTCAGTAAGGACTTCCTTTCTATGCATGATTAGGGTTTCCCATCTTCAGCCAAATGTTTTCCCCAGTATATGTTTAAATTTATCAGTAATCATGTTAATAACTAAATAGAATTGCCTGAGCGTTATATACAAGCACGACCAGTTTATGTACTAGTTACGGAGGTACCGTAACCACGGCACTAGAGGCACCGGTGTCGTGACTCACATGCAGGAGAGTGATATCCTGCATCGTCCCACTCATGTTCAGTTTGGCCATTTTTATATGTATGTTTTAGTGGGGCGTATGGATGCATCCTAGGCTTATATGTGTTACAAGTTATCAGGGTGAATGTGGTGTGTGCTCTACATCCTTCACATTGGAGCTGATCCCTCCACCCAGCACAGTATTTAGAGGTCACCCCTCTACAGCATGATGAGGTCACCCCTCCAGTTATTCATGCACGGTTGTTACAGCACGTGACCTATATAAGCTCTGGCAAATAAAATACAGTAATGCATGTTTTCAGAATTTAGAGTTATATTTCAGTATCAATATATATGAACCAGGTCTTACAGATTATATGCAAGGTTATACCACATGTTTACATATCAGTCTTATAGCTTCATTGTTGACTTTTATTTCTTTACCTTTCAGTACATTCTTATCATGCTATATTCGTCCACTGAGCGTTATGCTCAGCCGTAGTTTCCTTTCATGTTTCCAAACGGCAGGTACACAGGGACGATCTTAGGACTTCTTAGAGAGTACGTGCATTTGGATGGGAGCTATCCAGACTCCTTTATTTTTATGCACACATTACGTTACTTTACTTTGGTTGTTTGGACACTGTTTCGTCCTTTTCCTTTCAGTACTTAATCTTTATATTTTGGGCTTGTTGGACTACCGATGTTTGATTCCGGTATTTCCGTTTGGTCAGTTAATGTTTAATACATTGCCTTGCATGCTTTGATGACACGCCATAAATACACGTAACGGTCCATTTATCCAAGTGGGGTGTTACAATTATGGTATCAGAGCGCAAGGTTCGACCTGTAGGCTCTAAAACTTGACCTGTGACTAGTGGGTAGTCACCAAGAACTTCTTGTATTTTGGCGTCGTTATTTTCCATGCTACTCATGAATTTTATCAGTCGGACTTTCAAAATTTTGATTAAGTAAACGGTTGGTACAGGACTGGCCATACTTAATCGCATGTGCTTTTCAAGAACATTTTGTTTTGGTGAACTGACCATAGGCGTTCACCCTTGCCGCTTAAATTTTGTATGGATGAACTGACCATAGGCGTTCAACCTTACTCATGTCAGATTTATGTTTCAGAAATTGTCATTTTGTGAACTGACCCTAGGCGTTCACCAGTATTCATGTCATGTTTTGTTAGCTATACCTTCATGAATTACACTAAGCATATTCAGATTTATTACTTCAGGTTCTTACGTTTTTGTCGATTTATCCTCTTTTATTTCAGATGCCACCCAGGCGCGACACCGAGAATGATCCTAACGCAGCTGCCATTGCTGCTGCTGTTCAGGCTGCTATACAGGCCATGTTACCCCAAATTCGTGATGAGATCCGAGCTGAGTATCAAAATGGACCTCAGCAGAACAACAACCCTCCTGCTCCACCACCTGCCACTTTACCCGCTTGGCTGGATCTGTTCAACAAGCAGAAGCCCCGACTGTTTGAGCAGACTGTAGCTCCAACTGATGCAGAAGACTGGATCTACCATATAGAGAAAATTTTTGGGGCTATGGGTTGTGGTGATGTTTTCAAAGTTAGGCTTGCAGTTTACAAGCTGGAGGATCCTGCTCTACATTGGTCGAGGTCTCAGAAACTGTCCAATGGGGGAGATGCTTGGGAGCTTGCATTGACCTGGGCACGTTTCAAGACGATGTTCTATGACCAGTTTTTCCCGCATGCGGAGCAAGCTAAGATGAAGAGGGACTTTCACGTTATTCGTCAGAATAATGGCGAGAACAGTATAGAGTTCATGCACCGATACCTCAGGATGGCTGGATTCTTAGGGGAGGCTGCGGGTACCGTAGAGGAGCAAGTGAAGCAATTTCGCTGGGCTCTTCACACTAGGACTGCAGATAGATTGATGAGTGCCACATTCACTAATGTGTCACAAGTAGCTAATGAAGCTCGGGACATCGAGATGCTTCTTGAGAGGGACGAGCTCGAGAATGTAGAGCGCCCGGAGAAGAGGTACATCTCACCTAACAGACTTAAACAATTTAGCCCATTATTGCTTGGCAACTTATATGTTATTAAAATCTTACAGACACAGAGGAGGAGACCGATCCCAATCGGCTACTCCGCATCAGAACTACAGGAACCACGGTCAGTCATATGACCGTAATCGGTCAGATAAGAGGAACGGCGGTGATAATTACCGCGGCAGCTCCAACTCCTCTGGCAGCTACAGGTGAGCCTTTAAGCTCCAAGAATACTAAACTATCGTGTAAAACAGATCTTAAATTTATTTGTAAATTCCAACAGAGATGCTGGACAGGGGCGTGACCAAAATAACAGGGGTCAACAGGTTGCCCGACCGGCAAATTCTGGTAATTTTAAAATTCAGTCAGTCAGCCTTATTTCAGTTAAGCTATCAAAATCGTGACACGTATATATCATCGTAAATCAGGTTCTCAGCAAACCAGAGCTACTTCCACCGGGTATACATATCCCACTTGCATCACGTGTGGGAAGAAACACTCGGGACCTTGTCGTCGTGGTTCGGGTAATTGCTACAAGTGTGGTCAGCCGGGCCATTTGAAGAGGGATTGCAAGAGCGGGGATGCTGCCGGTACCTCAGGCCAGATTCCTCAGATTTTACCTCCCCCACCACCGATACCACCAACCACTGGTCGTGTCTACACTACTACCCGTGAACAAGCAAATAAGACCGCAGGTACCATTACTGGCATTTTGTTTATACACGGGCAGTCTGCATGCGTGCTTTTCGATACAGGCGCCACACACTCGGTTATATCTACTTCATATGCTGTTAGAATAAACATGACCCCTACGCCACTAGACAGTGCACTTAGTATATCTACCCCCATGCGAGACTCTGTACTCATTACCCAAGTATATAAGGATCTCCCTCTTGAGTTTGATGATAAAATCCGTCCAGTCAGTGCTCTTCCTTTGGATATGTGTGATTTCGATATTATTCTGGGTATGGATTGGTTATCGGTTCATCATGCCACCATAGATTGCCATGCTCACCAGGTCATCTTTGGTGATGTCCAGACACCAGAGTATATTCACCGAGGTTTCCTACCAGGAAAACATGTTCAGATCATTTCAGCTTTACAGGCTCGTACCTTACTATATCATGGTTGCGAGGGCTTCCTAGCCACAGTTCATGACATGACTTCCGAGACACCTTCAATTCATGATCAGCCAGTTGTGTCAGACTTTCCAGATGTCTTTCCCGAGGAACTTCCAGGTTTACCTCCCATGCGAGAGGTAGAATTTGGCATCGATCTCATTCCAGGTGCAGAACCAGTATCTAAAGCTCCTTACCGTATGGCTCTTGTAGAGCTTAAGGAACTGAAGGATCAACTTCAGGAACTTCTCGAAAGGGGTTTCATTCGTCCAAGCGTGTCACCATGGGGCGCTCCCGTTTTGTTTGTCAAGAAGAAGGATGGTAGTATGCGTTTGTGTATTGACTACCGTGAGTTGAATAAGCTCACTATTCGTAACCGTTATCCGCTTCCTCGTATTGACGATTTATTCGATCAGCTTCAGGGTGCCAAGCACTTCTCAAAAATCGATCTACGGTCAGGCTACCATCAGCTGCGTGTAAAAGAGCAGGATATATCCAAAACTGCTTTTCGCACGAGGTACGGTCATTACGAGTTTGTTGTTATGCCATTCGGTCTCACGAATGCGCCTGCAGTATTTATGGACTTGATGAACAGAGTCTTCCACGAATTCTTAGACAAGTTCGTGATTGTATTCATCGATGATATCCTCATTTTCTCCAAATCCAAAGAGGAACATGAGAACCATCTCCGTACAGTTTTGCAGATTCTCAGACGAGAAAAACTATACGCTAAATTTTCGAAGTGCGAGTTTTGGCTGAATACAGTGGCGTTTCTAGGCCATATTGTTTCCGCAGAAGGAATAACTATGGATCCTGCAAAGGTGGAGGCTATCACCAAATGGCCAAGACCGACATCTGTCACAGAGATACGTAGTTTTCTTGGGTTGGCGGGTTATTACCGCAGGTTTGTGGAAAACTTCTCACGTTTGGCGTTACCATTGACCCAACTTATGCGAAAGGGTGAGAAGTTTATATGGACCGAGGAGAGAGAAAAGAGTTTTGAGGAAATCAAGCATCGATTGATCTCAGCACCGATACTTACTCTTCCATCCGGTACAGGCGGTTATCAGATTTACAGTAACGCATCAGGAAAGGGCTTAGGTTGTGTTCTTATGCAGCATGGGAAAGTCATTGCTTATGCTTCGCGTCAACTGAAGCCGTATGAGAAAAATTACCCTACTCATGATCTAGAGCTCGCACCAGTTGTTTTCGCTCTTAAAATCTGGAGGCATTATTTATACGGTGAGTCGTGTGATATCTTCACCGATCACAAAAGTCTCAAGTATATATTTATACAGCGAGAGCTGAACATGAGACAGAGGCGATGGTTAGAACTACTAAAAGACTACGACACTAATATCCAGTATCACCCAGGTAAAGCGAATGTAGTGGCAGATGCCCTTAGCAGAAAGTTGGGTATGGTAAATGGCATCAAAGTTCAGGAAGAAATTATTCAGGACTTAGAGCGTTACGATATTGAACTCTTAGTACGCGGACAAAGAGGATATTGGGCTAGTTTGAGGGTAGAACCAGATTTGCTCTCTAGGATTAAAGCCGCACAAGAGGATGATGGTGAAATCTGGGCGATTATCCAGAACATTGACCGGCAAACCGAATTTCGCATCGATGACGATGGTATCGTATGGCAGGGTACCAAACTCTGCGTTCCAGAAGACCCTGCTCTCAGAGAAGCCTTAATGACTGAGGCTCACAGCTCACCGTTCTCTATCCATCCGGGTTCCACCAAAATGTACCACGATCTTAAGCAGCATTTCTGGTGGAGCGGTATGAAACAGGATGTTGCAACATTTGTGTCTAAATGCTTAACCTGTCAGCAGGTTAAGATAGAGCACCAGCGTTCCAGTGGTCTTCTCCAGCCATTAGATATTCCAATGTGGAAGTGGGACAAGATCTCTATGGATTTTGTCACCGGACAACCACAGACTCAGCGGAGACATGATGCAATCTGGGTAGTTGTCGATCGTTTGACCAAGTCAGCACATTTCATTCCTATTCGTAAAGATTTCGCAGTCAGTAAATTAGCAAAACTATTCACCGAGGAGATCGTACGATTACACGGTACACCTTCGGAAATTATATCAGATAGGGATCCCCGTTTCACTTCTCATTTCTGGGGAGGTCTGCATAAAGCTTGGGGAACTAGGCTCAAGCTCAGCACAGCTTTCCATCCACAGACGGACGGTCAGTCTGAGCGTACCATCCAGACCTTAGAGGACATGCTACGCGCATGTGCATTAGAATGGACAGGACACTGGGATGACTATATTTGCTTGGTCGAGTTTGCTTACAACAACAGTTGGCATGCTAGTATCAAGCGTGCTCCATTCGAGATGTTATACGGCAGAAAATGCCGTGCTCCTATTTGTTGGGATCAGGTGGGAGAACGTTTGATTGAAGGACCTGAACTGATAGAACTGACCAATGAAAAGGTCGCCATCTCTAGGGCAAAGCTGCAAGAAGCGCATACTCGCCAGAAGAGTTACGCCGACAAGCATCGCAGAGATCTATCTTTTCAGACTGGGGATCGTGTGTTCCTCAAAGTATCACCCGCACGCGGTGTCAGACGTTTTGGCCTCAAAGGCAAACTTAGCCCTCGTTACATCGGACCGTTCGAAATCCTTGAACGTATTGGTGAAGTGTCATATCGATTGGTGTTACCGCCTCAGCTTTCACACGTCCACAACGTGTTTCATGTATCACTACTCAGGGGGTACAACTATCATGAGCTTCACAAAGTAAATTATCCACTCGATCAGATTCGGGAAGATTTATCCTATATTGAGGAACCCGAAGCAGTTTTAGATCGCCAGGATCGAGTTATGAGAAGGAAGACCATTCCTTTCGTCAAAATCCTGTGGAGGAACCATACCGAGCGGGAGGCCACTTGGGAAACAGAGGAGTCTATACGGACTTCTTATCCTCACTTTCAGTTTTGGTTCGGGTATGTCTTTTCAGCTTTTATGTCGTTCAGTTTATTAGCATTTCAGCTTTTACTTCAGTCAGCTTAAATACCTTGTAATTCGGGGACGAATTTCTCTTTTAGAGGGGAAGAATTGTAAAACCCAGTACGGCCGTATTTTTAATTCGGGGACGAATTATTCCTTTTAGAGGGGAAGAATTGTAAAACCCGTATTTAAATCGAGAATATAAATACGCGGTTTATATTAATACGCGGGTTATTTTTATATTAATACGTAGAAATTATCAGCGGAACAACGCGAGAAAATATTACAAGTATTATTTATTACAAGTATTACTATAATACATGTTTAAAAATATATATATATATATATATATATATATATATATATATATATATATATATATATATATATATATATATATATATATATATATATATAGAAGGGCCGGTTGTAAACATTTAAAGAAGGAAAAAAAAAGGGATTTTGGGCCTTAGCCCATTTTTGGCTACACAAAACCAAACGGGGATACCCTTTTCCCATAATCAGTAAACAAAAAAATATATATAAGATTAGGGTTTCTTTGTGGCCGCCGCGTTTTAGAAAAAAAAAAAGGGATTCGTGATTGTTTTGATCAGAAGATCGTGTCTTCTTCATTCTCTACTAGTCATCATAACGGTATCATCTAGTTTCTCTTTTGTTTATGCTTTAAATCACGAAAATAAAACAAGGGTGTCGCGTTTTGGCTGTGTCACAAGAAAACCGAGACCATAAGGTCTCGGTGTAATATTTAATTCCAACCGTGACCCAACCAGGAGTCATGGTGGTGTTGGTGCTGGTCGGCCGGGTGTAACAGCCCCAACGGGGTGTGTTTGTTTGAGCATATAAGGGATCGGGTTGCTGTAGCTTAACCAAACCGAGACCCTAAGGTCTCGTGGCCTCACTCCCTGCCCAGCCGTGACCCACACAGGGGCGGCATGGGCTTTGTTCGAACATCAGTAGCCAAACAAACCCAATCGGGCGTTTAAATAAAATAAGGGTGCGTTTGGGGGCTGCAGAATATAAGGGTGTGTTTGGCTTATTTAAAACAGTGGGAAAACATAACCAAACAGTGGGAACGAAGTGGGTAAAGCAGTGGGAAGGAATGAGACAGGAAAACATAATAGTATATAACATTAGCGACAGTTTTAGCGACAGTTTTTCTGTCGCAAAACTGTTATATGTATACAGTTTTAATAAGGACAGATTTAGCGACAGTTTTAGTGACACAGAATTCTGTCACTAATTCATGTTGACAGATTTTGTATATTATGTTGGTTCGGTTAGTGCGACCGAGATGGGCTCGGTAGGCTCGGGACATGTTTATAAATAATATAATAAATATTTTTATATTATACCTTTTTAAATTAAATTGTTTTATAAATATTTTATATATATTTCAAGTGTATTAAATTAAATAAATTCCTAAATATTTAAAAGGGTATATTATTAGAAAACGAATTAAACAATTTAAGAACTTTCTAAATTAAGAAACTTCTATTTTTAGCGGGATACTTATTATAGAAATACTTATCGCCAGATATACGTTATACGTAGCTATTAGTAGAACGTTAATACATTAAAAGGAATTACTATAAGACCGGATTTAGCCGTTAATATGCGTATGAAATTTCAGAAATAAATAAATAAGAAACCAATAAGATCAGTAAAATTTAATAACGGATATCTGTTAACTTATTCGCGTCCTTTATTTATGTAGCACGCGTGAAGCCCGAGTAGTATTCGTTCAGTCTTCCATTCAGTCAGTTACTGGACTAGAGGTACGGATTTTCCGTCATTTCAGTAAGGACTTCCTTTCTATGCATGATTAGGGTTTCCCATCTTCAGCCAAATGTTTTCCCCAGTATATGTTTAAATTTATCAGTAATCATGTTAATAACTAAATAGAATTGCCTGAGCGTTATATACAAGCACGACCAGTTTATGTACTAGTTACGGAGGTACCGTAACCACGGCACTAGAGGCACCGGTGTCGTGACTCACATGCAGGAGAGTGATATCCTGCATCGTCCCACTCATGTTCAGTTTGGCCATTTTTATATGTATGTTTTAGTGGGGCGTATGGATGCATCCTAGGCTTATATGTGTTACAAGTTATCAGGGTGAATGTGGTGTGTGCTCTACATCCTTCACATTGGAGCTGATCCCTCCACCCAGCACAGTATTTAGAGGTCACCCTCTACAGCATGATGAGGTCACCCCTCCAGTTATTCATGCACGGTTGTTACAGCACGTGACCTATATAAGCTCTGGCAAATAAAATACAGTAATGCATGTTTTCAGAATTTAGAGTTATATTTCAGTATCAGTATATATGAACCAGGTCTTACAGATTATATGCAAGGTTATACCACATGTTTACATATCAGTCTTATAGCTTCATTGTTGACTTTTATTTCTTTACCTTTCAGTACATTCTTATCATGCTATATCCGTCCACTGAGTGTTATGCTCAGCCGTAGTTTCCTTTCATGTTTCCAAACGGCAGGTACACAGGGACGATCTTAGGACTTCTAAGAGAGTACTTGCATTTGGATGGGAGCTATCCAGACTCCTTTATTTTTATGCACACATTACGTTACTTTACTTTGGTTGTTTGGACACTGTTTCGTCCTTTTCCTTTCAGCACTTAATCTTTATATTTTGGGCTTGTTGGACTACCGATGTTTGATTCCGGTATTTCTGTTTGGTCAGTTAATGTTTAATACATTGCCTTGCATGCTTTGATGACACGCCATAAATACACGTAACGGTCCATTTATCCAAGTGGGGTGTTACATAATCCTTCATAAAGGCATTATTACTTAGTGTTAAAGTGATCAAGTGATTTCCTAAAGACTTGAAACATATTTTGTATTTTAGAAAAATTAGGTTTTGAAAAATTCTTTGATTTTCTTTGTTAAAAACACGCCACTGTAGGCGGTTCTTTGTCTGTCACGGCTCAAAGGCACGGTTCTCTATCGAGAAGGAACCGTGGCCAGAGCCTAAGACTAAAGCGTTAGGTTTAAATTAAAAATTCATTTTTCAAACAAATCTTCTCTCTCTTCTCCAATAAACTGACGGGTTCCCCATTTTCCACCATTGTTGCATCTTCAAAACCTTCAATCACTTAAGATTGATTGATTCCTAGTTGTGGGTTTCACTCATCCTTCATCCAAGATCAATTAATTGTAAGTTATTTCATTCAGTTTCATCTAATTTGTTCTAGGGTTCATACTTTCATAATTGGGGATATTTAAAATTGAAATTGAATTAGAACCTTACTAGGAATGAGAGTTGACATAGTTATTTTACTATGATTCCTTAGTTTCATATTCATTGAGATTTCACTAAAACCCACTTGTAGTACAATTCGAATTTTGATTAAATTATTTTGGATAATTTATGGAATTGATATGAACTTATGAACAAGTTGGTAATTGCATTGTTAATGCTTATCTAAAACTTTTTTTTGAAAAACCAATGTTCAAGTTCATTGTTGATTTTACATGGTTGATATGTTATTATCAATGATCAACTAGGTACATTCTGAACATGAGAATGATAAGGATTAATCCTTTGTTTGTCAAGAAATTAATGAAACACATTCTCATCTTTTTTATTTTTAGTCTTTTTTTAACATATGAGTGATTGGAAAAATATCTTTGTTTGTTAAATTTAGGTAGTTGAGCATGCATTTGGAAAATCATAAAGACCATGAGAAAACTAGATAATACATGCCTAATCTCTCTTCTTCTTGTCGATCTCGTTCCCTTCAAAATACTTTTCATCTTCTAGAATCTCGTTGTTTTCATAAAGGACGTATTATTACTTCTAACTTTCTTGGACTTGACATCATTCGATTCATGTTCAAATCCATTGGCTTTGATTGCTTGCTTGATATTAATGAGCCTATCTTTCCTTCCTTTATTTTGGAATTCTTCAGCTCGCACACATTAATACACATCAATAATGGTTTATCCATAAGATTAGTCATCAAGGGGAAAAACTTTGTATTTACTCTTGAAGAATTTGGTGAAATTCTCAAAGTTCCATACAAAGGTCAATGTAGGTTCACCGATACTTGGAGTTTGGGATCTTTAGAATCGACCCCTATTGATGTGCATTACGTGACCGAGCTACCCTTGGCTTAGGCCATATCTTGTGCTATTGATAAACCTCGTGAACATCTTATTATTGGTAAACTTGTAGGAATAGTTCGTGTTCTCACTCCTTGGGAATTGCTTACTAGCGATCTTAATGATTCTATGATCCCTTGGGCCAAAATCATTAGGGAAAATACAATGTGTCTTGATGGTGATCGCAACCATGTGCCTACTTGTCTTGCACATATGTTGTATTATGTTGCAACTTCCACTCCATACAACCTTGCATTTTTCATGGCTAGAAGAATAAGATTTGTTCTCAGCGGGACTCGCTCTAGTCTCCCTTTTGCTATGATTCTCTCTCGGCTTCTTAGAAAAATTCTTCTTGACTTTCCTCCTCTAAATGCTTCATCTTTTCAATTCGTGGATTGAGTTATGCTTCCCATTTAAGGAAACATCTCACTTGAAACCAAGCATGATTAAAATGAAGATGGACATGTCTGTCACACCCCACCATGGCGGAATATGGGGCGCGACTTATGGATATCATCACAACAATAGCGTGTCTATAGAGATAACTAAATGATATAATAAATGTCATAAAATGGTGACACAAATGTCATGACAATATCTCAACAATGCAGGAGTCTAGGTAAATAGGTAACAGTCCTACCTCTTACCCAAGACAAACAAATAACACAAACAAACAAACATATAGGTGCCAACAGTATCACTAGATAAATGAACAAACAAAGCTAAGAAGGAACGGGGATCTCCTTCTATATGCAATCCTAAGGCATCCAAGTCTAGCCACTTCTATCCTCAAGCTTAACCACATTCTCACCTTAAAGAGACACTAAAACACGTCAACATAAAGTTGGTGAGAGTCATAGGTTTAGACTCCAATGCTAAATTCAGTTAATCATACCAAACCAATCCAAGGCTCCTACCTTGCCAAACAACATCATGGTACCATAGATGATCACACTATGTACCTATCCCAAGGCCACTACCTTGGCAAACCACAAGGACACTACCTTGTCAAACCACAAGGCCACTACCTTGTCAAACCACAATAACTGAGACGGCACGTGTCCCCTGATCCAAATCATACACAATCAAAAATCACATAGCCGTTAATCACATAATGTACACACAAGTCCATCACAAACCTTAAAAAACATTCACAACATCAATTTAGAAAATAACTCAACACAGTGGCTCTTCCATCCCATCTGGAAGTCAAAATCAATATTAAACATGGGACTATGAAACTCACCTGATTAAGCTTCCCCAAACATCTGCGCACTAGCAAAAAACTAACAACCAAAAACACATAATCAAAACATGAACCAAACACTAAAATGGCTCATCAACCTATGATGGACATCTAACCTTCTCCCATATATATACCTCATATATATGCTCTAAGAATCTCATTACACCCCTCTATAAAGCCCTTAACTCGGTTTACTTCATAACACATCCCGTTAACATTTTATCAAAAACAGTCCCAGTTTTAGGTCTCCAAACTATAAGATAAACACCCACCTAAACACACCCATGATCTCTGTAAAGGGAATATTTATGCCCTTACATATGTTAGCTAACATATCCCACTTGCCCTAACCTTAAATCTACTGTTAAGGCCCCGATATATATATATATATATATATATATATATATATATATATATATATATATATATATATATACTTTTGTCACTCCAGATTTACTGATTTTAAACTTACAAAAAGTTTGTTAGGATTAGGGGGTCTTACCCTAAACCAAAACCTTAGCCCAAGTGCAGATACTTACTATAATATATAAACCATCTCTCATGTTCGTTAGAAGATCCCAATGCAACCCTAAGTACCCCAAACAACCCAAAACTTAAAAAGAAAACAGGCTGACTTCAAAACTGTTTTGACCTCCAACTGTTGTAACCTGTTTTTGACCCACTTCCCGACCTCCAATTTAGTTCTAGTTTCTTGCATTGGAAAGCCACTTCAATTACCTTTTCAGGGATACTTGGATCGCAAAATAAGAGTTTGTAGAACTCCCAATATGATCAAAACAATTGACTCAAAATTCTGCCCAGTTTTTAAAAACGGGTTTAATCAAATTAAACTAGTTAATTAACCCTAACCCCACTAATTACAAACCCTAACTTATGTAATCATTATAACCTTATTATTATAACATTAATTTACTGTTTTTAAATAAAACCCTAACCTAATTCCATCATAAGATGATTAAACAAAACATAAAAACAATTAAATTAAAAAGGGATTTGAATATTTACCTTTGATTTATGAAAACCCCAAAATTTTATGAAGAACCCTAATATTCTCCATTAAATTCGACCTAAGCTTGATCTCTAGGGGATTATGATGTGTTTTTAGTTAATAAAAGTCTTTATATAATTACCATACTAATCCTAGCCCAATACAATGTTTCCTTTTTCTCCTTTTTTCCTTTTTTCCTTTTTTTTTCTTTTCCAACCGTCTATACCCTTTCCATATCCATTAAATTTCGTTTTTTTTTCTTTTTATTGTTTAATATTATGTTATTAACAATACCTTAATTTACCTTAATTTATTTCAGCTCCTAAAATGTCCAAAACCTCAAAACCGTAAAACTAGTCAATTTTTACGCGTTTTACCGTAAAAGTCGTAAAATGTACACTTTTAAAAAAAATCTCAAATTTTGAAATAAACTTTATAACTAAGTCCTAAATGACTTAAAACCATCCCGAAGAATATTACCGTGACTAAATACCTCTTCCGAGACCTCAAAATGCTAAACCGTAAATCGTAAAAATACAATTTTCTATAATACATATACGTATACGTAAAACCACTAAATAACACCATTTCACTTCATAGTCACTACCATGTGAGCTCATGAACATGAAATCATCACACATCGTTTCACTCACAAGGTACCCCGTACCGGAAACGATATCCAAACCACAATCTATACACACCAATAAGCACATAAACACGTAAAGACACGTAACTAGCACAAAATAAAATTAAGTGACGAACCTCAAAACCACGATTGTCACATCACTCCCTCCTAATAGAAATCTCGTCCCGAGATTTACTCCTTAGGATCAAACACACAAACAACAAATCACATGAGGATACTTGTTCTAAACGAACTCCCCTCATTTCCACGTGAACTTTAGTTCGAGTTTCAAAATACCACATATACAAACCAAAAATAATTAAACTCATTGCCAAACTCTTGATCTCACAGTCAATAAATCTCACAGATGACTCTTTGACAAAACAAAGACTCTTATTAATACAAGTCCCGAATAACCGTACATGCAAAATGCATTCTCAAACAACCTTTACCAATCTCAATACATGAAATGTATCATGTATACAACTCACTTTCCCCAGGTAATTCTATACTCATAAGCTAATGGTCCGATCTTTCCAAAGATCATAAATGGACCTGCAAAACTCTACATCAACTCTTCTATTTTACCAAAACATACCACCCGTTACTATGGGTGAAACTCCCTACATAACTTTGTCACTAAATCTAGTGGTTTCCTCCTTTTCTACATAGCATCCCTTGTTGCTCTCATTCTGTCCACAAACACCATTACCACATTAATAGCCTCTTTTACCAATTCTAGTCCACATTAGGGACAACTCACCCTATCCTTTCATATAGTTCCTCAAATAACATTTATCGACTTCTAGTACGATAACTATCATTATATGAAAACTCAGCCATCGCTAACGAGTTTCCGAACTACCTCTAAATCAATCACCCATGCCCTCAGTGTAACACCTAAGGTTGTATAAATATCTCACTTGCCTATCCTTTTCCAGTTAGCTGGATATACTCATATCCAATCATGTTCATCAACTCCCTTTAGTCCATATGGTTGTCCAAGCCACGCAACATACATGTTGACGCGTTCTCTGCTTTAGACAACTCAACTCGTGCAACCTACATCCTTCATCCAAACCACCCTAATACGTCATCCATATAGTTCAAGTTCGTCTCAGCTTCACTTCATTCTTCTTATTCCATGTCTCATCAACCATGCTTGCCTTTCCCAGATGGTACTTGGCCTTGCATATTTTTCTTTCATCACTTAACTACACCCCTCACCTTTGCCAAATGTTCAATCAAGATGATTGAATATGTGTTGGAGACGTTCATGATCCGTATAGATCATTCTCCACGTCTCGTACACCAAATGCCTCTAGCATTCTAGGCAGATATAACAGTCCAGCTCCACTAACTAAGTCTATCCAGTTCTTCCAAATCTTCAGTTCCTACAACGTATAAGCGATCGCCTTTCTTTGTCGTCCTCGTACGCGTCCAAGTCCTTGCTCCACGTATCGTCATGCTTCGCGAATTCATCCAGTCCTTCCGATAATGCCAAGATCGGCTCACTATCCAATCCACCTCTTTAGCCTCCAAAATGCTTCCTCATCCTTCTTCACTTCGCCCCTTGTTGGTTCCATGATATGCCATCATCTCTAACTACTCATCATGGTAGACTTAATACTAAAACTCACACTTGAAAATCTCACGTATATATCCACTCCAAAACCAACACATACTTCGCCTCACTCTCCTTCTTAGACTTTGAGTAGATCAAGATGTCGTTGATGCTCCCGATGACAACTCGTTTATACATGTTCATGCACAATCGGTTCATTGACTCCATGAAAACCGCTAGTGCTTTGGCGAAACCAAATGCATAACCGTAAACCCAAAGCGTTCATACAACATCCTTAGCAGTTTCAACTATGTCCTCCTTGCACCCTCTCTTAGCGGCAATACGAATAAATTCCTACCTCGTTCTACTTGCAAAATTCTACACGTATTTTTAAGATCGGTACTTCCTCTCATCGGACCACTCAACCTCTTTCCTCATCCAATCTACTACTAAGCAACTCAACTTCTATCCGGCATTCCTTGCAATTTCTAACAGCTCTTGTTTTTAAATCACTCCATCAACGATTTGCCTTGGAAAGGCATTAACTACAACTCCTCTCACTTCTCCTACTTGCTCTATTTATGGTTCTACCTCACGGTAATAGGCAAACCTACTAAATTTCAGAAAACTTTCGGAAAACTTACATGCCCTACGAACAATCATAAATACCTTTGAGGTATTATATCCCCTTCCAACACTCTCTATGGCGCGTTACTTGTGCTAGTATCCCACAAATCTCTATTCATCTCCTTGGTACTCCTAAGAGACCTCATGACCACATTAGTTTGTCTACGAACTTCTTTCCTCCCCACTAAGGGTATTCCGACCGTTCTCTCATGGTCACCTACTTAAGCGTGTAGGCGCGACTAAGTCTTTCATATGACTACCTCAACGCTCCCGAACAATACGAAACCAAAACTACATCCTGAATCCATCAGATACGATCAACAAATCAAACCAACGGATAACTAACGACATTTCACGTGCACCAGTTAAAACAAGTCAAAACCACGAGACTCGAAAGAAAGCTCAAACCCAAAACGTGTATCAATTCAAAATGACCCATGACAACGAAAAATAATCCAAGAAACACCCAATGGCAACCAAACATATTACGCCCCACGACATATTATTTAAACCGTGCAAAAGATCGACTTTTCCAAAAGAATATATATCTTTTTTTTATTATTATTACCTCCCACATCTATGTGACTCAAACATATACCAACAACCTTCTAGGCGATCTCAAAACTCAACCCAAAGACTAGATATCCCGTGCACCCAAAATAAAAATAAACTACTATTCAAAACTCAACCTTGAACCCGACACTTGTACAACAATTCCGACCAGTCCACTGACCTCCCATGACTATACTTTCTAAATATTTGAAAAGTACGTTCCGAGTACATAATTTTGGCTTTTGAATCACTCAAAAAGCTCTAAAAACGAACAAGTTATGACCAAAACAGTTTTATACTAGTTGTTTTAAAAAAAACTAAAGAATAAACTTAGTGATTAATGTAATCCTTTTAAATGACAGATATAATTGTACGTGAAATCTTCATAAACTCAATTTAACCTTTATAAATAATTATAAATGACATAAATCGGTCGAACTTAATTATATAAACTATGTAGGTAGAAAGAAATTTTTATTTCGCTTTATTTCAAAGAAAGTCTTTTAGAATTTGAAATATATAAGTGTTGATTAAAATGAAATCTTATTTTACATCTTGTTTGCAACATGACTTCAACACCTTACCCTTATTTTACCGAATACAACCAACTATCTAACCCTATAATAGATTTCCAAGTCCCCCTTTTTCTCAACATATACCGACCAAAAGAAATGTTAGACCCAACACAAAAGATTTTATTATCTCAAAAGGAATCCCAAGTTATTTCAGTAGACTTAAAACCAAGAACACAATTTTAAAACGTACATGTGAAATACGAAACTCAAAGAATACGCTACCAGACACACTTCAAAAGATTCAAAACGTCGTTGGAACTCCATTAAACTCCAGCACCATAAAACACGAGCAAACACAAGGTACGTTCAAGTTATAATAACTAGTGAACGACCATATACCATAACTTAACACATAGTAGTATATATACATCCGCATATATATACCTATTAAATCACCCAAAACATACTCGTTACTATACATATCAAATCAACCAATCGCGTCATACACTCGTTTTTCCATACGAGTAATCCCCATCTCACCATCTCACCATGCCACAACAAGGCACAAAACCCATTACCAAAACCAACCCATATCGTGTGACCTCATAATCACATAACACGACTATAACTCAAAACATATAACACACTAAAAAAATAGCCATATCGTAGGCAGCCGTTACATATACCCATATATTATAAATATACCAAAAATCCACATCTCATCATATACAAGCATGTGCTAACCCTCTTTCATGCAATCATACTTGAGAACCCATTGATGTTGTGGTACTTGTATAACTATGTTGGCCACCATACTTATACAATTACCCTTTCCCCAATGCACTCCCTCCTATGATGACACTTATAAGAATCAATACAACATATAACACATAAATCCATCTACTCACATAAGCACATAACCGCATAACCAAATAGGTCCAAAACCCCATCTATTAAAATAACATAGTAAAACTCTTGGAATACCGAAATCCATAGTCTAGCTAAACAACATAGACTAAATCCAAAATGAAAACATAATCAGATATAAGTCATGTCGCCCATAAGAGTGGAAACAGCTTAAAATCCTTCCTACCCATGTACTCCTAGTAACTCGAACCACCACACGATTCTTAGGGAACATGACTTAAACATCAAAAGAAAAATAACATACCTCAGGTATGTAAAATCTCGACAAAAGATAGAAACTACCATGTGCCAAATTATGTACAATAATGTACAATTTAAGCAAAATACGACAATGACTAGCGTGGACGATTATGGTTCAACCCGCACTAGTCACAACCCGAACAGAAAATAATATGTGGCTAAGTATGAACTTACTATGGTTCAATTCATACTAGTCAAAACATCGCAATAAATAACATCCCAACACATCAATTTATGTAAAATGCACACATACTCCTATGACGCCTATATGCAGGGACCCTTAAGCTATAGACTAGGCTACGCGACTAGACAACCTAATTCTCTATAACCATTGTCTCTAATACCATTCTGTCACACCCCACCATGGCGGAATATGGGGCGTGACTTATGGATATCATCACAACAATAGCGTGTCTATAGAGATAACTAAATGATATAATAAATGTCATAAAATGGTGACACAAATGTCATGACAATATCTCAACAATGCAGGAGTCTAGGTAAATAGGTAACTGTCCTACCTCTTACCCAAGACAAACAAATAACACAAACAAACAAACATATAGGTGCCAACAGTATCACTAGGTAAATGAACAAACAAAGCTAAGAAGGAACGGGGATCTCCTTCTATATGCAATCCTAAGGCATCCAAGTCTAGCCACTTCTATCCTCAAGCTTAACCACATTCTCACCTGAAAGAGACACTAAAACACGTCAACATAAAGTTGGTGAGAGTCATAGGTTTAGACTCCAATGCTAAAATCAGTTACAAGCTGTGAATAACAATCATCAACAAAAGAACATATGGACAATGTGTTACAAATATGCATTAACAACTATCAATCAAGATTAATCATACCAAACCAATCCAAGGCTCCTACCTTGCCAAACAACATCATGGTACCATAGATGATCACACTATGTACCTATCCCAAGGCCACTACCTTGGCAAACCACAAGGCCACTACCTTGTCAAACCACAAGGCCACTACCTTGTCAAACCACAATAACTGAGACGGCACGTGTCCCCCGATCCAAATCATACACAATCAAAAATCACATAGCAGTTAATCACATAATGTACACACAAGTCCATCACAAACCTTAAAAAACATTCACAACATCAATTTAGAAAATAACTCAACACATTGTCTCTTCCATCCCATCTGGAAGTCAAAATCAATATTAAACATGGGACTATGAAACTCACCTGATTAAGCTTCCTCAAACATCTGCGCACTAGCAAAAAGCTAACAACCAAAAACACATAATCAAAACATGAACCAAACACTAAAATGGCTCATCAACCTATGATGGACATCTAACCTTCTCCCATATATATACCTCATATATATGCTCTAAAAATCTCATTACACCCCTCTATAAAGCCCTTAACTCGGTTTACTTCATAACACATCCCGTTAACATTTTATCAAAAACAGTCCCAGTTTTAGGTCTCCAAACTATAAGCCAAACACCCACCTAAACACACCCATGATCTCTGTAAAGGGAATATTTATGCCCTTACATATGTTAGATAACATCTCCCACTTGCCCTAACCTTAAATCTACTGTTAAGGCCCCGATATATATATATATATATATATATATATACTTTTGTCACTCCAGATTTACTGATTTTAAACTTACAAAAAGTTTGTTAGGATTAGGGGGTCTTACCCTAAACCACAACCTTAGCCCAAGTGCAGATACTTACTATAATATATAAACCATCTCTCATGTTCGTTAGAAGATCCCAATGCAACCCTAAGTACCCCAAACAACCTAAAACTTAAAAAGAAAACAGGCTGACTTCAAAACTGTTTTGACCTCCGACTGTTGTAACCTGTTTTTGACCCACTTCCCACTTCCAATTTAGTTCTCGTTTCTTGCATTGGAAAGCCACTTCAATTACCTTTTCAGGGATACTTGGATCGCAAAATAAGAGTTTGTAGAACTCCCAATATGATCAAAACAATTGACTCAAAATTCTGCCCAGTTTTTAAAAACGGGTTTAATCAAATTAAACTAGTTAATTAACCCTAACCCCAATAATTACAAACCCTAACTTATGTAATCATTATAACCTTATTCTTATAACATTAATTTACTGTTTTTAAATTAAACCCTAACCTAATTCCATCATAAGATGATTAAACAAAACATAAAAACAATTAAATTAAAAAGGGATTTGAATATTTACCTTTGATTTATGAAAACCCCAAAATTTTATGAAGAACCCTAATATTCTCCATTAAATTCGACCTAAGCTTGATCTCCAGGGGATTATGATGTGTTTTTAGTTAATAAAAGTCTTTATATAATTACCATACTAATCCTAGCTCAATACAATGTTTCCTTTTTCTCCTTTTTTCCTTTTTTCCTTTTTTTTTTCTTTTCCAACCGTCTATACCCTTTCCATATCCATTAAATTTCGTTTTTTTTTTCTTTTTATTGTTTAATATTATGTTATTAACAATACCTTAATTTACCTTAATTTATTTCAGCTCCTAAAATGTCCAAAACCTCAAACCGTAAAACTAGTCAATTTTTACGCGTTTTACCGTAAAAGTCGTAAAATATACACTTTTAAAAAAAAATCTCAAATTTTGAAATAAACTTTATAATAAGTCCTAAATGACTTAAAACCATCCCGAAAAATATTACCGTGACTAAATACCTCTTCCGAGACCTCAAAATGCTAAACCGTAAATCGTAAAAATACAATTTTCTATAATACATATACGTATACGTAAAACCACTAAATAACACCATTTCACTTCATAGTCACTACCATGTGAGCTCATGAACATGAAATCATCACACATCGTTTCACTCACAAGGTACCCCGTACCGGAAACGATATCCAAACCACAATCTATACACACCAATAAGCACATAAACACGTAAAGACACGTAACTAGCACAAAATAAAATTAAGTGACGAACCTCAAAACCACGGTTGTCACAATGTCTCTTAAGACACTTCTTTCAATTCTAGCTATAATTTGTTATCCACTATCTCTCAACTGTCTTCTCTAGACATTGATTTCGACTATCTCTTTTATCTCAACCACCATCTTCGAGAACGTCTAAGAAGTGAATCAAAGAATTAAGGAAATGCTCATGGATGAATGCTACATGACTCTTGAATGATCCCACTATTTCATTTATCTTTCTTTAATTTTAGGATGTTATGTGTATTAACTAATACTATGTGTTTGTATTATTTGCTATTTTAATCCTAAGTGTCTATGTTATCGATCTTTCGACTTACATAGCTTTGTGCATCTTATGTGTTAGTTAGCTTCTTAGATTTTGATTAATAGTTCACTTTGGCTTGATAAACCTTTATGTTAAATCTGGACTAGCAAAAGTTTCTAGAAGTGCATTTTCTTGAACCCACTGGTGGCGGTTCTTTATGTCCCAACGGTTCTTTAGCAATTACGAACCGCACCTCTACATAAGGAACCGCCAGCTACTGTTCGGATAGAATCTTTGCTTCACACTATTTTCCTTAATCTGTGTAAACGTTGATGAAATCTGTGCACAAACCTACACTTTCCTAAACTAGGCTACCTAATTTCATTATTCACCTAAAATGATTTTGACCCATTACTAGTTTGGATCATCCTTTCCTTTTATTAATCCCTCTCTTGTTGATTGTGTTCTTCATCCCTTAAACTTCTTTCTAAAACTCTACACACAACCATGGTGTCCTCTAAAACATCAAACTCTCCCAAAATACCCTCTACCAAAAGAAACCTTAAGATCAAGATTAAGTTTCCCAAACTTGGTTCTTCATCTTTTCATACACCCAAGAATGAGACTTATCTTATTCTCATTTTTCCATCACCTTCACCACCTCTTGCTCCATGCAAGACCAACTCAACTTATGGTACCAACCATTCACATGTTTCTACCTCTTCTTCATTCTAATCTAGAATGAATAAGTTGTCATCACCTTTCACTCCTAGTCCTCTCTTGGATGTGAATACTCAACCTCTACCTCTTCAAAGCATTACCTTTGTGTTGAGCCTTTGATTACCTCTATTTTTACCCCACCAAATTCACCCATGTCACCTTTGGACACTATGACTCCACCACCTCATCCTCCTTGAAACACTCCAATTTTGGGTGTTCCCATTTCTCACTTCATTGGTGATTCTTACTTCTTTAGTTTTCTAGAAGCTCATGGCACTAATTTTCCATGTTGCCTCTATAAAAACTATATCATTCAAAACCTAAGGATGGAGATGTTTGGTCACCATAGGAGGTTGCAAGATTTCTTGCTTACCTTGCTTTCCATACCTCCTCCTCCTAGGAGATGAATGATGATTTTAAAAAATAAATGATTTTAAAGAGAATCAAGCCAAGGAAGATTATTCTATCAAGAACTAGTTTAGCTAACTTTGTATTAGTTAATTGTTATTTCTTTTCTTGTATTTCCTTCATGAGTTTCTCATGAAGATGTTCTATGGATTTAGGTTTTTTGTGTTTCAATCTTTGTGCTCACATTAATAAACTAAATATTGGATCAAAGTATTATCTAAATATTTTGTCACCCTTTGTCAAGACACTCTTTTTGAGTGTGTTTCTTTTATGCAACCCTAGCATATTCTAGTGCTAAAAGAGGTAAAAATCCAAGATTTGAAATTTTTTGAAAGAATCTTATTTTTATTCAGAACTTTAGAAAATCATGGTTTCACTTCCACTGTGTACGGCTCAATAGCAGTCACGCGGCTCCTTATCGATAAGGAACCACCGGTTCCTTTAAGGAACCGCGGACATCAAGCCTATTTTTAGCTCATTTTTGGTCTTTCTTCTTTGACTATTGTATTTGTCAAGATTTTTTGTTTACCCATTTTGGCTAAACATTTCTTAAAACCTTTTGTTTTCATTTCAAATGTGTTTCGTGTCAATTTTCTTTAAATTCTTCTCTTTTGGGAGTTCTCTTCTTCATCCCTAACAATGTCTAACTCTTCCATTCCTAACCTTGACATATCTTTGTCACAATCTTCTCAACCTAAAGCTTCTTCTTCTAAGCTTTCAAAGAAACCAAAAATCTCGGTTCGACCCGTTTAGATCAAGAATAACAAGAATCTTCATGACTCCTCTTCTCCCAAATCCTCTAAGAATTCGTCTTTCTCTCCGATTAAACATTGGAATGAGACTTACTCTATAAAACCAATCATCGGAGAAAAGGAAATTCTTCCACCACCACCAAAACTTTTCAACTCTACATAACTAAATGACCTATCTTCTTTCCCAGACCTCACTAGGTATTGTGAAAGCATTTCTTATCCCTAATCTCCCTCTCCACCAACTCTCACTTTGATGGTCCTCCCCCCATCTAAGGACTTTGTTTTGCATCATGGATCCTCGTGTGATTGTTGTCGGTTTCAACAAATTGAACTTGCTCATGTGTATGACAAGCTTAATTTCGTTGAATTCCTTCTCACTCGACCTCCTCTCAAAGTTTTCGTTCCCGTGAACAAAACTTCGAATGATGCCTCGTCTTCTTTCTTTTCCAACGAAGGCACACCTTGTACTTTAGTTATTTGAGTCAATAAAACCTTAGCAATCTTGGAAGATTATCACTGCTAGAGTAGTCTATGCTTTGTGGTTTATTTTCCATGTTTGCTTCTTTTAAAAATATTCATATTGTGTGTATGAATATTTCTTTTGTATGTTTCTTCATATTTGTGTAACATGAAAATTATGTGTGTTATCTTTTTCCCGCTAATTCTTTTTTACACATTTGTTAAAAAGTTGATCATGGTTAAAATTTAAAATTACTTATGGGTGATTCCATAAATTCTAAATTTTTAACCCCTTGATATTTTAATCATTTCAATTGGGTTGGATGTTTCTTTTCTTCCTCTATTCCACCAATTAAACTTTGATGTTGTCAACACACATTCCTTGGACATACTTAGCAAATACTTACTTCTAATTTGAGGTTTCTTTTCTTCCTCCGTCTCAAGTTATTTAGTAGGTAGTGAACCTATATACGTTGGTGTTTCTTTTCTTTCTACTAACTTTTGTGTAGCATATCACCTTAGCTCACTCACTTGGTGCCCCAAGCAAGTGTGAGTAAGCACCAAGGAGGAGCTACTAGCAAAGTCCGGTTCTTCTCTTCTACAAAGACTTATGCTAACCTTTTTGCTTCGATAAAGGGGGAGAAATGATAGTGATAAACTCGTTAATAATTCGAATTATTTTGTATTTTACATAAATGAGTTTATAGTTTCTCGTAATAAAAAGGGGGAGATTGTTAATGCAAAGCAATGCCTAAAAACATTGTTAGAGCTAACTAATCTTTCTTAGTTTTGATCACGACACATTATAAAGACATGTATCATTAAATACAATCATGAAACAAATTATCCAACAAACACTATCATCAAGGTAATAATCATTACACTAACATATCTTAATCATGCTTAGTGATCATAAAAGTGATTAGCCTTAAAACTCACTTTTGTCAAATGTGACAAAATATTTTTAATAAACTTTCTTTTTAATAAAATGTTTTATTAAAATGAAAATATAAATTTGAATATGGCATATTCTAAATGTCGTAAGAATATCCTTTCAAGGTTTCAAACTGCCTTAGATATTTCTACCCCACTAAAAGACAAAAAGGAGCGGAGTCTACGTCTGTGGTTCCTTAAGTACCTATACGGTTCTTTATTGATAAGGAACCACCTAGGGAGATAGAGAACCGCGTACAGATAGCCGTTGGTTTACGTCTCCTATAAATAGTGGATCAAATCTACATTTTTAATAACCCTTTTTGGACATTTCTATCAGCCTTCTTTCTCTTTTCTCAATCCTAATCATTTATAAATGATCACTTAATGTGTTAAGTATTTTTACTTATTATTATCCTCTTGATCCCCTTCTTTACCTTTTCTAAAGAGAAGATCACTCACACACTTGTGTTGTGATTAAAGATGAAGCCTTGATGAAGATAATCCTCTCCTACAGATCTAGTCATGTTCATCATTTGTTTATTTATGTCTTGTGTAGATCCAACGTATTTATGAATACTTGGAATAGTTGTGTTCATCCAAGCTATTTGTGAATACTTGGATTAGAGTTATGTACATCCATTGCATATGTGTGTGCTTGTATTTGTCTTGTGTACATCCAAGCTACATGTGTGTACATGGATATGTTTAGTTGAGTTGTAATGTGTTGTGTGTTAGTTCTCACTAAACTACAAAGTGATTTGTGTGTGAGTTGTGTAAGTTCTCACTTAGCTTCAAAGTGAAGAGTTGTGAAGATTGGCTCTAGCTTTTGAATTAGAACTCAACATCTAGCCTTGTGTCGGAAAATGGTGAAGTAGGCAACGTTGTGAAGATGGGTTCTATCTTTTGATTAGAACTCGACATCTAGCCGTGTGTCGTTAAATGGTGAAGTGGGCGACGTTGTGTAGATTGGTCCTAGCTAAGATTAGGTCTCGACATTTAGCTTAGTGTCAGAAAATAATGTAAGCGACGTTGTAAGGTTTTCTTGCGCCAAGAAGGGAGCTTGTGGTTATAGTGGAAATCTCGAGTAGGTGTACTCGAGGAGTGGAGTAGGAACGAGGATAGAGCTTCGTTGTCGAATCCCTATAAATCTTGGTGTCTTCCTATTAGGTTGTCTCTTTCCTTACTCCTTACTTACTTCCATTATCATTAAACTTATTACTTATGATTTTTAATGCATTAGAATTGAAACTAATCATTATGCATCTAGCTTTCAAGTAAAAGATAGTTTTGACACAAACCTAATTGTAAGAAATTTTAATTAGGAGATAAACCGAAGAGAAGCTATTCAACCCTCCTTTTAGTTTCTACAGAAACCTTAGCTCTGATACCATAATTGTAACACCCATTTTGCCAAGTGGACCGTTACATGATAATTATGGTGTTTCATCAAAGCATGTAAGGTAAATATCAAAAAAACATAAATGACCATAAAGGAAATCGGAATCAAACATCGGTCCAAAACATAAGCTCACACATCCATAAGTAAAGAATGTAGAAAAAGGACTAAATAATGTCCAAGCAAAGTAGAAGAATATAAATGCATAAAGGAAATGAAGTCAAAGGAAGCCTCCATCATATGCACGTACTCTTGAATGCCTAAGTCTGTCCTTTAGTACCTGCCGTATGGAAACATGAAAAGGAAATACGGCTGAGCAATACGCTCAGTGAACAGATATAATGACATGATATGAATAACTGAAACATAAGTAAAACATTAAATGCAGCGGAATAATGTAAGTCCTGGAAAACCTCGAACATATTTTATAACTGTTTATATTTGAAAAGTCTTATGTTTATTCATGAACAGGTAATTTAAATGCCAAGAGCTCATATAGGTCATGAAGGTATCAACGTGCATGAATACATTGAGGGGTGACCTCGTCATGCAATTAGAGGGGTGACCTCTAATTATATAAGTCTGGGTGGAGGGATCAGCTCCAATGTGACGGATGTAGAGCACACACCATAGTAACCGTGTAAACTTGCAAAACATGTACTAGGATGCACCCATACACCCCACATGATAATATTAATAATGGCCAAATAATTGAAAGGGACACCGCGAGAAATCACTCTCGTCGCGGAAGAGTCATAACACTGGTGCCTCAAGTGTTATGGTAATGGTACATCCATAACTAGGTGAACATGTCATGCGTGTATATAGCTCAGGAAATTTAAAATAATACCATGGTAATCACTATAAAAATTTATGACATGTAAACTACTGAGGTAAACAGATGACAGCAAACGGGGAATCCTATTCATGCATAGAAAGAGGATGTCCTTACTGAAGGAAGGAATATTCGTACCTTATGTCCAGTAACGATGAAAGATGAAAGACGGAAAGTAATCTACTCCGACTTCACGAGTGCTACATAATAAAGGACGTGAATGAGGTGTGTGTTCATGTATAACTTACTGGTTCTTTAGCTTACTTTACTTGTTCTTAACTTGTTCTTGATTTGTTTCACTTATTCATGTCTTGTTTTACTTTTTCATGTGTTATCATGTATTTCTTTGTGTTTTTATGTGTTCTTGATTAATATATTTCATGTTTCATGTGTTATTATACTTGATATTTCATAATGAGTAACTTTCTATAAATAGCAGGTTTCTATATATAATAACTTTCCAAAAATAGCAGGTTTCCATATATAGTAACTTTCCAAAAATAGCAAGTTTCCATAAATAGTAAGTTTCCAAAAATAGAAAGTTTCCATAATTAGTAAGTTTTCAAAAATTGTTCGGAAATAGTATGTTTCCATAAATAGCATGTTTCCAAAAATAGTATGTTTCCATAAATAGCATGTTTCTATATTTAGTATGTTTTCATAAATAACATGTTTCCATAATTAGTATGTTTCCATAAATAGTAATAAGCTTGTTTAATAAGCATGTGATATAAGCTAAAGCTTAATGAATGTATTTTATAAGTCATGGTTTATTAAATGTCATAATATAGTAAAGTTTATTAATAATAAATACCTTAGTTTAACATGATAATTATTGACTAATAATATAATACATGATTTATAATTGATTATTAATTAATAATAACTTAATTTTATATTAACAAAACTTTACCATAACTTGATATTGTATAATTAAATTAAAGTAAAGTATTAATTTAATTAAACCATGGTTAATATGTAATAAAATAATTATAATAAGAACTTGATTAAATTAATTAAATGTGACATGTAATTTATCATGAATAATTATATACAATAATTATTAAATCTAAAGTTTATTTAATTAAATGTCCATGATCTATTAATAAATAAATAATTAAAAGAACCTAAGTCTTGAAATTTAAATTAGCAAAATATAAACCAAACACACCCTTGTGAGTTACTCATGTACCCGATCCCCGAACCGAGCCCTCACCGAGACCTCCGTGGTCTCGGCTTGCTTCGAACAACAACACCACCACATCCACTGCGGCTGTGGCTTTGCCGCCGTATGCCGAACACAGCCACCGGATTCAGCCGGTTGCCATGGCATCTCAATCATTCCCACCGAGAGCCAAAGGCTCTTGGTTTCCACTACTAAGCCAAACCCCCCCTTACGGTTAGTGTTGCTATTGCGGCTGACCAAGCATAACAGCCACCGACCCCTTATGGGGTACGGCTGGCCGAACAAAACCCACACCGAGACGTTTGTGGTCTCGGTTCCCGTGACAACCAAACCAAAACCCGATTTAAACCTTGTTTAATACATGTTTTTAAATCATTCATACATGTGTTCATAGATTTAACTTAATTGATTCATGAATAAAAGAAAATAAAATGAAAGATTAGTGATTTAGGGATACGTATGATTTGATAATCTTGAGGAATACACATGATCTAACCCGAATTAACCAATCAAAGATCAAAAGCTTTTCCCCCTTTCTTTTTCCTTGTGGATCAAGCGGGCAAAAAGAGAAAGACTAAGGTTTTTTGTTAATTTTTATGAAAACTTGTTTAATGAGAGAAAACTATTTTTCTTATGAATGTAATTTTCCTAAATGGGTCGGGCCATAAGCCCTCTTTCTCCTTTCTCTTTTATGCCGTCCAAACACCCCTTTACATATAGTTTTTCGTGTTTTAATTTATTCCCGTGTTTTATTCGTGACGTGTGTTCGTGTTAATTCTTGTCGTGCATTATTTATTATACGTAAATACTTGTAGATAATAAATCATTATATACGTAATACTTGTATTTAAACATTAAATATTCATGGGTATGTGTCGGACATTAATTAATTATAAAATTTTAATTAATCCGTGATTTCGCGTAATTAATGCTTTCATGTATTTTATGCGAGTTTTACAAAACTATTTTCTAGGTTGTACAAATATATTGATTAGCAATTTTGTACTAAGAAGACATTACATTAAATACAAATAAAAAATAATATGAAATATAGTTCTATTGATTTGATAATGATGATAGTTGTATATGTTTCAACATATTTAGATTAGAGTTTAGTGTGTTTGGTTTGTTTTTTTTAAGTAGGTTAGTTGTGTTTTTATATTAACTAGGATATTAGCTTTGGAGCCTAGTAATTAAAATTACAATGTTTTTATAATTACCGGGTATTTTGTTCAAGAATAGAGAACTGATAGAACCGAATCGAATCGAGCCGCACACCAAAAAATATATAAGAAACTAAGTTTGCTTACAAATTGGTGATCAATAGTTAAGAAAATGTTTGGTAAGCAGGATTAGTGGGTTTTAGGCTAAAACAATTCTAATATTAAATATTTGGTATTATATCTTTAGGCTAACGCGCAGATTTGATGTACAATTTAAAACATTAGTTGGGTCTTGACTTTTCAATATCCACGAGGCATTCAGACCCGGGCGATGTCCGGTTATATCATGAGTATTTATGATCAGATTTTTTCTTCAATTTTGATTTACTGGAACGCAAGGTTTTTTTAACTTTTTTGGTTCATGCAAGCTGAATGATAGACACGAATGTCAACTTTACTAATATCGTAAAAGTCGTGATGGAGCGTACTTTTTTTAGCTAAAAATTCACTATCTACCATGGTTCTAAAAAGCGTCTCATGTCTACATAATGATCGAAATTAAAAAGTTTATGAGTACTTGCCGTCGCATTGCGCGGGTTCATGCTAGTTTTTATTGAAGAGTGAATATGTTATCGACTGATGATGTAGTTGTAGTTTTGTTGTGATCGAGTAGGATGGGAGTAGGATAGATGATGATATGTTCTTTTACTCTTTTGGTTATGGTGGTCGTATGCCGTGGTGGAAGCATGGGTCTTGGTGGTTGTGAAGTCCGTCGGCCGTGAGGTTGGGTGGTGTGTGGAGTTTTGTTATGAGGATGAAGTTATTTATATATTTGAGAGACCACAAATGAAAAGACACCTCGACCGATTGTGTTAATATATCATTTATTTTGTAATAATCTCTAAAGACTTTTATTATGATAATAAAAATGATAAAGAGTAACATCATGGTCTTTTCTAATCATTTTGTTGTAACATTTATGTAAATAATAAAGTTTAATCTTAAAGACTCCTCATTGATTATGTGGGGACTCAATTTATATAAGATACAACTAGCAGGGTACCCGCGCGATGTGGCTGCGGGTATCTGTAACATAATTTCGCTGAATAATATTTTAACTTTATGTTTTTTAACAACAACATTTCAAAACGCAAAAATTTATGATTTATGTAGCTTCATCTAATTGTCTAACCGTATCGATGGTGGCTCTGGTTCTCGGTTGAACCAGTTAATCTGGTTTGATATTTAAAATTGTAAATATATATGTTTAAAGTATTTTGTAAGGTGAATATAAAATTGTATATTTGAGTAATGAGGTGTATTAATTATACGTTTATTGTTATTAATTGATTTTGAAAAAAATAATATGTAATGACATTTTTTGTTTTGTATAATATGTTATTTTATTTGTAAATTATGGTAATAAAGTGTTTTAATTACAATATGAATTACATTTTAATGATAGTTTTAAAGGTAATGTGTTATAAAAGTTCTTATGTTTGTTGTGGTTGTATATATGCATTAATAATTTGTATTACTCAATTCTTAGTTTGTTATTTGCATTAATAAGTTATACATTATGTTTTATTTGTTGTACTACTTAAACTTTTAGTATTTATTAAAGATAGAGATACCAATTTACTTTATAAAGAATATAGATAAGTTATCTTATTTGTATTTAAAACAAATCATATCCACACATTAAATTTCTATATTTTATTTTAAAAAAGCACTTATATTTTTAATATAATACAGTATATAATTTATCTCTTCTTATCTACTATCAAACCTTGCATAAACTTAAATTAAAATCTAAATCCACTTACAAATCAAACCAGCTCTAAGATTACGTGTGTTGAGGTGATGATGAATGACGGTTAGAGGCGCTGCGTATGGTAATTGATTGTGGTTGGAGGCATTGTGGACAGAGGCGGACCCAGGATTTATTATAGGGTGTTGCACAAATTTTTTTATGATTGTTAATACTAAATTTGTCTAATATTATCTAAAAATGGTTGTTGCACGTATAGAGAAAATACCGAATTTATACTAAATTTACTCTTCGTGACCTAAAATTGGGTGTAGCCCGTGCCACATCCGGCTCCCATGTGGGTACGCCCCTGGTTGTGGATGGTTATTGGTGGTGACAACATAGTTGTCGGGGGTGGTGATTAGAATATAAGTTACGGTTTGATGATGAAAATGAGATAGAAAGAGTGATGATATAGGAGAGGGAATACTTCAGATGTGTATGTAATTATGTTGGAAAGTAAATTAAGTTAAAAAAAATATTGGAAAGTAAATTTGATTTTTTAGTTATACCGTAAGAAAAATGAAATACAAGTGGATATTATTTATCTAGTTGGCAAACTCAGCCGGTTATAATACCTATATTAGAAAAATATATCCAGTTTTAACGATTATATTAGTAATATCTTGAGTTAGTTACCTAAATGAGTAAACGTTGAAAAGTACGTTGCTAATATATGTATTTAACCCTATTTGTTTCTACTATATATGTTTAAATTATTTTGTAAGGTGAATATAAAATTGTATATTTGAGTAATGAGGTGTATTAATTATATATTTATTGTTATTAATTGATTTTGAAAAAAATAAGATGTAATGACATTTTTTGTTTTGTATAATATGTTATTTTATTTGTAAATCATGGTAATAAAGTGTTTTAATTACAATATGAATTACATTTTAATGATAGTTTTAAAGGTAATATGTTATAAAAGTTCTTATTTTGTTGTGGTTGTATATATGCATTAATAATTTGTATTACTCAATTCTTAGTTTGTTATTTGCATTAATAAGTTATACATTATGCTTTATTTGTTGTACTACTTAAACTTGTAGTATTTATTAAAGAGAGATACCAATTTACTTTATAAAGAATATAGATAAGTTATCTTATTTGTATTTAAAACAAATCATGTCCACACATTAAATTTCTATATTTTATTTTAAAAAAGCACTTATATTTTTAATATAATACAGTATATAATTTATCTCTTCTTATCTACTATCAAACCTTGCGTAAACTTAAATTAAAATCTAAATCCACTTACAAATCAAACCAGCTCTAAGATTATAAAAAGTGAACCAAAACTTGAACCAGGGTTACGTTAATAATTTGGTTGCTTAATTCAATCTTAATTCCTATTTACGCATATTAAAGCATGTAGTATGTGAAAAGTTAATATTTTCAAAAGATTTTGTCCATCAAAATAGATAAAAACATTCCAAGTAGTTTTTATATTATATGTTAAGGATAATAACCTTTGAATGTATTATACTTATCATAATTTTTTTTATATGCATTGAATATATATATATATATATATATATATATATATATATAGAGTGGGGTTATTCTAAAACAAAACTTATAATAAAATAAATAAGGTGAAATCTCAACCCTTGGATCAAAATCACCTAATTTGATAAAAAAAATGGTGTCTTTTTTGTAAATTCTCAAACTTTAAGGGTAATTGTTGAAAATTATGAAAATTAAAACAGGCCCGATCAAAAAACACACACTTCACAGACTAAAAACCGATCAAAACACACAGTACACCAAATCCTCTCGAATCCATCAAATCAAACCTACTGAATCATCTCGCATCGAGATGGTTCGCACATTTATAGGACTATCGCCGCCGCTTTCTCCTACTGGTTCGCACATTATATCTTGTTTTTTTTTAATACATACATGTTCTTAGATCTGTAAACAAATATAGAAAATGTGAAAGTTGTATACAAAGTGTTTGATAAAATGTCTAAACTAGACTTTATAACTGTGATAAACTTAATTCACAATGTGATGCAGTAAGATATACAGTAATGGAGTAGATCGTAACTGCAATTCGGTAGAATCATACATGTGACGCAGTAGGATATAAAGTAATGTAGTAGAACGTAACAGTAATGTAGTAAAAGCTATTTGTAGTGTTTTTAGAGTTTTTACTGAATCACAACTTTATTTCTACTACATTATATTTATACTCTGGTGCATATGCTTGAGTAGGATAATGTTGTATTTTGAGGTTTTGTCGAAATTAAGTATTTGTATGTAATATAGAAGTTATTTGGTAAAATTATAACTGTGATGGAGTAGGATTTACACTATGATTGAGTAGAATTAATACTATGATGGAGTAAAACTAATAATATGCATGTGATTTGGTAAAATTTTAATAATAATAAGCAAATTTTATTCTACTGCATTATAGTTAAATTTTAATGCACTGTAATGCAGTAGGTCACTTGCATTGTTATTTCTACTATATTACTGTTTAATTTTAATGCACTGTAATATATTACGATACTTGCATTTTTCTTTCTACTACATTACAGTTTAATTAGTTGCATTGTAATGAAGTAGGTTACGTACATTCTTCATATGCATTAAAACTTTATTTCTAATACATTAAGGTTTAAGTTCTAATGCATTTAATGCAGTAGGTTACTCGTGTTGTTCATATGCATGATTTACTACATTGCAGCTTTATTTCTACTACATTACAGTTTAATTTTAATGCATTGTAATGAAGTAGGTTACATACATTCTTCATATGCATGATTTAATGCATTAAAACTTTATTTCTACTACATTAAGGTTCAAATTCTAATGCATTTAATGCAGTAGGTTACTCGTGTTGTTCATATAATTGATTTACTACATTGCAGCTTTATTTCTACTACATTACAGTTTAATTTTAATGCATTGTAATGAAGTAGGTTACGTACATTCTTGATATGCATTATTTAATGTATTAAAACTTTATTTCTACTACATTAAGGTTTAAATTCTAATGCATTTAATGAGTAGGTTACTCGTGTTGTTCATATGCATGATTTACTACATTGCAGCTTTATTTCTACTACATTACAGTTTAATTTTAATGCATTGTAATGAAGTAGGTTTACGTACATTCTTCATATGCATGATTTACTGTATTAAAAACTTATTTCTACTACATTAAGGTTTAAATTCTAATGCATTTAATGCAGTAGGTTACTCGTGTTGTTCATATGCATGATTTACTACATTGAAGCTTAATTTCTACTACATTACAGTTTAATTTTAATGCATTGTAATGAAGTAGGTTACGTACATTCTTCATATGCATGAGTTAATGCATTAAAAAATTATTTCTACTACATTAAGGTTTAAGTTCTAATGCATTTAATGCAGTAGGTTACTCGTGTTGTTCATATGCATGATTTACTATATTGCAGCTTTATTTCTACTACATTACAGTTTAATTTTAATGCATTGTAATGAAGTAGGTTACGTACATTCTTCATATGCATGAATTAATGCATTGAAACTACTACAAACAGGACAAAAACTACTACATTGAGTAATGAACTAGAACTTGAACTGAAATGCAGTAGGATTGTGTGTGATGTACTAAAATGTGAACTGAATATAGTAGGATTGTGTGTGATGTATTAGAACTGAAACACAGTAGGTTTTATATTTATTGTTTTTAATGCATTACAAATTAATATTTACCATCTTATACTGCATGATAGTTTAGATTCTAATTTATCACATAATATATTTTGGTATTCTCATGAATAAATATTTGAACTGTTGTTACATAGGGAAAAATGCAGGTGACAAAGCAAGGTGCATTTAACAAGCCACAAATACTAGATTGCATCCTCTAATACCAAATGATACACTCCAATTCAAAAACGGTGCGGTACAAAGATACATTGAACGCGTAACAAAGATTATTGGAGGATACTCGTGGATCATTTGAAAACAATGTTTAAATTTTATTAGATGTAACACTTTGGAATACTTAATGTCTACACAATATTGTACATTTTGATGATGACAGTGTTTGTTCGTACTAATATTTTATATTCTACTATATTTTTTGTCTTTAATTCCACTGCATTTATATCTTTCATTCTACTGCATTATAGTTATATTATGTTGCACTACACAAATATTCTACTGCATTGCAATCATACATTAAGCATCACAATATATTTTGTTAATGCGCTAAAGTTATAAAGTTAGTACATCTCAGTTTTAAAAAGTTAATGTATTAAAATGTATCTTAAAACTAGTACATCTCACTTAAAATTCTATTACCCGAATGAATAACAGTAAAAAATAAAAGAAAAAAGTAGAAAAGACATCATTTTCGGTGTTGTAGATTCTTTTAAACGAGCTCTCTTTGGCAAATCTTTTTTCTTTTCTTGGATTTCTTTGATGTTGGTAATAATTTGGTAAAGTCTTAGAATTGTGACATCCTTTCTCTCCACATATGAACAAGCCATTCTCTTCGATAGTCCTTCAGCTCTGGGTCTAAACCTTGAAAAGTATTTAGAACATTTAGTAGTAATAACGCTGTAATGCAGTAAAAATAACAGTGTAATGAAGTGTAAAAATATTCTAATGTGGTAGAAATAACACTATAATGTAGCAGAATTAACACTATAATTTATTTTCTACTGAATTATAGTTTAAAAGGAAACAAGATGAAAAGAGATTATATAAAACTATAACTCAGTAGAACATAAGATATAATTCAGTAGAAGATAAACTAGAATTCAGTAGCAGATAAACTTTAATTCAGTAGAAGATAAAATATAATTTGGTAGAACAAAAAAATTAATTTAGTAGAACATAAATTGTAATTCAGTAGAAGGTAAACTCCAGTTCGGTAGAACATAAACTATAAATTAGTAGAACATAAACTATAATTTAGTTGTGCTCCAACGTCTTAATTCTACTCCATTACACTTATAATTTACCAAATCACATGCATAGTATTAGTTTTACTCCATCATAATATGAATTCTACTCAATCATAGTGTTAATCCTACTCCATCACAGTTATAATTTTACCAAATCACTTCTATATTACATACAATTACTTAATTTCGACAAAACCTCAATCACAACTTTAACCTACTCAAGCATATTCACATTAAAAATAATCATACTCCATTACAGTTCTAATTTTACCAAATCACATGTATAGTATTAGTTTACTCCATCATAATATGAATTCTACTCAATCATAGTGTTAATCCTACTCCATCACAGTTATAATTTAACAAATCACATGCATAGTATTAGTTTACTCCATCATAATATGAATTCTACTCAATCATAGTGTTAATCCTACTCGATCACAGTTATAATTTTACCAAATAACTTCTATATTACATACAATTACTTAATTTCGACAAAACCTCAATCACAACTTTAACATACTCAAGCATATTCACATTAAAAATAATCATACTCCATTACAGTTCTAATTTTACCAAATCACATGCATAGTATTAGTTTACTCCATCATAATATGAATTCTACTCAATCATAGTGTTAATCCTACTCCGTCACAGTTATATTTTACTAAATCAGTTCTATATTACATATAAATACTTAATTTCTACAAAAGCTCAAATACAACTTTATCCTACTCAAGCATATGCACCGGAGTATAAATATAATGTAGTAGAAATAAAGTTTCAGTAAAAACTATAAAAACACTACAAATAGCTTTTACTGCATTACTGTTACGTTCTACTACATTAGTACAAATAGCTTTTACTGCATTACTGTTACGTTCTACTACATTACTTTATATCCTACTGCGTCACATGTATGTTTCTACCGCATTGTAGTTATGATCTACTCCATTACTGTATATATGTGATTCTACTCCATCAATACGTTATTTTACTACATCACTATGTTATTTTACTACATCACGAGTAACCTACTGTGTTTCGAATTTAAACCTTAATGTAGTAGAAATAAATTTTTAATGCAGTAAATCATGCATATGAAGAATGTAAGTAACCTACTCCATTATAATGCCTTAAAATTAAATTGTAATGCAGTAGAAAGAACATTGCAATTAACCTACTGCACTACAATGCATTAAAATTTAAACTATGATGCAGTAGAAACAAGACTGTAATGTATTAAATCATGCATATGAACAACCCATGTAACATACTGCATTACGATGCATTAAAATTTAAACTTTAATGTAGTAGAATAAAGTTATAATGCAGTAAATCATGCATATGAACAATGGAAGTAACCTACCGCATTACAATGTATTAAAATTAAACTGTAATGCAGTAGAAAGAACAATGCAAGTAACCTACTGCATTACAGTGCATTAAAATTTAAACTGTAATGCAGTAGAAAGAACAATGCAAGTAACCTACTGCATTACAGTGCATTAAAATTAAACTGTAATGTAGTAGAAAGAACAATGCAAGTGACCTACTGCATTACAGTGCATTAAAATTTGAACTGTAATGCAGTAGAAATAACTATAATGCATCTTAGTACATGTTCCACTCTACCACACACAATCCTACTGCATCTCTGATCACTTTCTAGTACATCAGACAAAATCATACTACATTACAGTTATAATTTTACCAAAACACATTTGTAAAGGCTAGTTGAGACATTTTAGCAAACACCTTGTATGCAACTTTCTTAAACATAAAAACTTCAAAATCATGAGATAAAGCTGATATACAGAGTATTAATCCTAATTCACCTAGAATACATCACAAGCATAATGCACTAAATCTTAAAAAATCATGAGATAAAAAAAGATGATATATAATTACAAAAAACACCAGATGTGATGATGATGACGAGGACGCACCACTACGCATCGAGGATGATGATTCCGTAAACATAATGCAGCGATCCCTAGGTGGTTATGTGGCGGGAGAGTTATGGAGGTGACGGCGGTTATGGTGTTACGGTTGTTATGGAGGTGACGATCGCGGATGGTGATCGCCGGTGGTTATGGATCTGACGATCGCCGGTGGTTATGGAGGTGACGATCGCGGGTGGTTATGGATGTGACGATCGCGGGTGGTTATGGATCTGACGATCGCCGGTGGTTATGGAGGTGACGATCGCGGGTGGTTATGGATGTGACGATTGCGGGTGGTTATGGAGGTGACGATCGCGGGTGGTTATGGAGGCGACGATCGCGGGTGGTTATGGAGGTGACGATCGCTATGTGAAAAAGAGATTGAGATGATGAATATTTTACAGAGAAAAAAATTATATATATACTGACCTATTAAAATTACAAAACCGCCCCTGAAGTTTTATAAATTATAAAAAGACACCATTTTTTTTAAAAAAAGGGGGGGGGGGGGACACATGGCAGCATGTGGTTCCACCTCATTTATTTTATTTTAAAATTTGTTTTATTTTACCCCAACTCTAGAGTGGAGTTATTCTAAAACAAAACTTATAATAAAATAAATGAGGTGAAATCTCAACCCTTGGATCAAAATCACCTAATTTGATAAAAAAAATGGTGTCTTTTTTGTAAACTCTCAAACTTTAAGGGTAATTGTTGAAAATAGTTAAAATTAAAACGTACCAATTAGGCCGATCAAAAACACACACTTCACACCTACCAAAAAACACACAGTACACTAAATCCACCAAATCAAACCTACTGAATCCTCACGAATCAAACAAATTCAACAACGCATCGAGATGGTTCGTACGTTTACATCATCTCATCAATGGTATATTGATCTTCGTTACTTTAAAAGTAAGCTTTTTTATGTTCTATTTATTTATCGTTGATGAATACGGTATATTGATCTTCGATTTTACTACTTTCGTAATGAATTTTGAGAGAAAAATAGCTGAAAGAGTATATATGAAACCTTCATACCAGGTGTTTGATAAAATGTCTATATGATTTTCTATAACTGTGATGCGTTAGTTCTAACTGTGATGTTTTAATTCACAATGTGATGCAGTAAGATATGTAGTAATGTAGTAGATCGTAACTGCAATGCGGTAGAAACATATATGTGACACAATAGGATATAAAGTAATGTAGTAGAACGTAACAGTAATGCAGTAAAAGTTATTTGTAAAAGTGATAAAGTATGCCTGTGATTGGGTAGAAATTGCACTGTGATGTGGTAGGATATTTGCTATTGGTCATATGAATGAGTTACGATTTATTAGTGTTTTTTATTACGGTAATGTTGTAGAATATACGGTAATGTTGTAAAACACTAATGTTGTAAAACACTAATGTTGTAGAATATACGGTAACGTTGTAGAATATACGGTAATATTGTAGAATATACGGTAATGTTGTAAAACACTAATGTTGTAAAACACTAATGTTGTAAAACACTAATGTTGTAAAACACTAATGTTGTAGAATATACGGTAATGTTGTAGAATATACGGTAATGTTGTAGAATATACGGTAATGTTGTAAAACACTAATGTTGTAAAACACCAATGTTGTAGAATATACGGTAATGTTGTAGAAAATACGGTAATGTTGTAAAACACTAATGTTGTAAAACACTAATGTTGTAGAATATATGGTAATGTTGTAGAATATACGGTATGTTGTAGAATATACGGTAATGTTGTAGAATATACGGTAATGTTGTAGAATATATGGTAATGTTGTAAAACACTAATGTTGTAAAACACTAATGTTGTAGACTATACGCTAATGTTGTAGAATATACGGTAATGTTGTAGAATATACGGTAATGTTGTAGAATATACGGTAATGTTGTAGAACCTAATAAGAGATCGATTACGCGCATCATTGCTGAATCTATTTTCTTGGAAGGAATTAGCTAACTAGCCTAGCTGACAAGGCATTACGGTAATGTTGTAGAATATACGGTAATATTGTAAAACACTAATGTTGTAAAACACTAATGTTGTAGAATATACGGTAATGTTGTAGAATATACGGTAATGTTGTAGAATATACGGTAATGTTGTAGAATATACGGTAATGTTATAAAACACTAATGTTGTAAAACACTAATGTTGTAAAACACTAATGTTGTAGAATATACGGTAATGTTGTAGAATATACGGTAATGTTGTAAAACACTAATGTTGTAGAATATACGGTAATGTTGTAGAATATACGGTAATGTTGTAGAATATACGGTAATGTTGTAGAATATACGGTAATGTTGTAAAACACTAACGTTGTAAAACACTAATGTTGTAGAATATACGGTAATGTTGTAGAATAGACGGTAATGTTGTAGAATATACGGTAATGTTGTAGAATATACGGTAATGTTGTAGAATATACGGTAATGTTGTAAAACACTAATGGGTAAGTGTGTGGGTATGATTTATGCATACAATGTGTTTGATATAATGTCTCAATAAGACATCATAATTGTGATGCACTACTTTAACATTCTAATGTACTAGGAATGAGACCGTAATGCAGTAAGTTACTTACGGGTTTGATGTGGTAGAAATTATAGTGTAATGAAATTGGTTACTTTCATTGTTCATAGGTAGAAAATGTGTTAAAAATGCACTATAATGCTCTAGAATGCAATAGGATATCAAACATATATAAGGTTTTGTGAAAGTGTGTGTTTATGATTGATGTATAAAATGTGTTTGATATAATGTCTCAATGAGAATTATAAAGTTCTCTTTGATATAAAAGTGATTTGGTAAAATCATAACTGTGATGTAGTAGGATTAACACTATAATTGAGTAGAATTAATATTACGATGGAGTAAAACTAATACTATGCATGTGATTTGGTAAATTAGAACTGTAATGGAGTACAATTATTTTTATTCTACTGCATTACAGTTAATGTTTAATGCACTATAATGTAGTAGGTCACTTGCATTGTTCTTTCTACTACATTACTGTTTAATTTTAATGCACTATAATGTAGTACGATACTTGCATTTTTCTTTCTACTGCATTACAGCTTAAATTTTAAAGCACTGTAATGCAGTAGGTTACTTGCATTGTTCTTTCTACTGCATTACAGCTTAATTTTAATACATTGTAATGCAGTATGTTACTTCCATTGTTCATATGCATGATTTACTGCATTAAAAACTTTATTTCTACTACATTAAGGTTTAAGTTTTAATGCATCGTAATGCAGTATGTTACATGGGTTGTTCATATGCATGATTTACTGTATTACAGTCTTATTTCTACTGCATTATAGTTTAAATTTAATGCATTGTAATGCAATAGGTTACTTACAATGTTCTATCTACTGGATTACAGTTTAATTTTAATGCATTGTAATGGAGTAGGTTACTTACATTTTTCATATGCATGATTTACTGCATTAAAACTTTATTTCTACTACATTAAGGTTTAAATTCTAATGCATTTAATACAGTAGGTTACTCGTGTTGTTCATATGCATGATTTACTACATTGCAGCTTTATTTCTACTACATTACAACTTTATTTGAACTGCATGCTAGTTTTAAATCCTAATGCATCAGATAATATATATTGATACTTATATATATAATTCTTGAACTATTCTACAGGTAAAAAGGCACAGGAAAAAAACCCAGGGGACAAAAGAAGATGCATTTAACAAGCTGCAAAACAGTATATAGCTTCCTCTAATACCAAATGATATACTCTAATTGAAAGATGAAATGGTACAAGGATGCATTGGGCGCGCAACATGATTCTTGGAAGATACTTGTGCATCATTTAAAATAATGTTTAAATTTTATTATATGTAATACTTTGGAATATTGAATGTCTAATACGATGTAGTGTATATTTTAATGATGACATTGTTTGTTTGTAATCATATTTTATATTCTACTACATTATTATCGTTTATTTTATTGCATTACCATATTTCATTCTACTACATGATAGTTATATTCTAAGACATTACAATTATATTTTACCGCATTGTAGTCTTATAATTTACATATAACTGAGATGCAGTATAATATAAATTGAATGAGTAAAAATAAACACTAATGTAGTAGGATATGATCCTATAATGCAGTAAAATAAAATTTGCTTATTTAATGCATTATAGCTATATGCTACTGCATTGCTGTTATTTTATATTCTACTACATTACATTTACTTGTTACAGTTATTTTATTATAAAAAAGGAATGATACACTAACAAAATAACTGTTGTAGGATATAAAATAACAAAAATGCATTAGAACATAACCGTAATGAGACAAAATCCTGAAATGCAATAGATTTAACGTTGTGATGCAATAAAACACATTCAAATCAATAACTATAACGTACTCATGTTTACATTGAAGTTGTAACATAAAATCATAATTTTATTTGTAAAAAAATGACAAAAAAATTGAAAAACTATTCATTTTCGATGTACAGATTTTCTTAAACTAGCCTTCTTCGACATATCTTGTGTCTTTGCTTTCTTCGATACAAACAATAATTTATTCAACTCGTAGAACTGGAATTGTGGCCTCATTTATCTCCATATGTCGAACAACCCCTTCTCTTGGTTAGTCCTTCAACAGTTACTATCTGTTATAAAATGAAAGTATCGTACTGCATTACAGTGCATTAAAATTAAACAGTAATGTAGTAGAAAGAACAATACAAGTGACCTACTGCATTATAATGCATTAAAACTTAACTGTAATGCAGTAGAATAAAAATAATTCTACTTCATTACAGTTCTAATTTACCAAATCACATGCATAGTATTAGTTTTACTTCATCATAATATAAATTCTACTCAATCATAGTGTTAATCCTGCTCCATCACAGTTATGATTTTACCAAATCACTTCTATATCAAAGAGAACTTTATAATTCTCATTGAGACATTATATCAAACACATTTTATACATTAATCATAAACACACACTTGTACAAAACCTTATATATGTTTGATATCCTATTGCATTCTAGAGCATTATAGTGCATTTTTAACACATTTTCTACCTATCAACAATGAAAGTAACCAACTTCATTACACTATAATTTCTACCACATCAAACGCGTAAGTAACTTACTGCATTACGGTCTCATTCCTAGTACATTAGAATGTTAAAGTAGTGCATCACAATTATGATGTCTTATTGAGACATTATATGAAACACATTGTATGCATAAATCATAACCACACACTTACCCATTAGTGTTTTACAACATTACCGTATATTCTACAACATTACCGTATATTCTACAACATTACCGTATATTCTACAACATTACCGTATATTCTACAACATTAGTGTTTTACAACATTAGTGTTTTACAACATTACCGTATATTCTACAACATTACCGTATATTCTACAACATTACCGTATATTCTACAACATTAGTGTTTTACAACATTAGTGTTTTACAACATTACCGTATATTCTACAACATTACCGTATATTCTACAACATTAGTGTTTTACAACATTAGTGTTTTACAACATTACCGTATATTCTACAACATTACCGTATATTCTACAACATTACCGTATATTCTACAACATTAGTGTTTTACAACATTAGTGTTTTACAACATTACCGTATATTCTACAACATTACCGTATATTCTACAACATTACCGTATATTCTACAACATTACCGTATATTCTACAACATTAGTGTTTTACAACATTAGTGTTTTACAACATTACCGTATATTCTACAACATTACCGTAATGCCTTGTCAGCTAGGCTAGTTAGCTAATTCCTTCTAAGAAAATAAATTCAGCAATGATGCGCGTAATCGATCTCTTATTAGGTTCTACAACATTACCGTATATTCTACAACATTACCGTATATTCTACAACATTACCGTATATTTTACAACATTACCGTATATTCTACAACATTAGCGTATAGTCTACAACATTAGTGTTTTACAACATTAGTGTTTTACAACATTACCGTATATTCTACAACATTACCGTATATTCTATAACATTACCGTATATTCTACAACATTAGTGTTTTACAACATTAGTGTTTTACAACATTACCGTATATTCTATAACATTACAGTATATTCTACAACATTACCGTATATTCTACAACATTAGTGTTTTACAACATTAGTGTTTTACAACATTACCGTATATTCTACAACATTAGTGTATATCATAATGCATTATTTTATACCCAACTGCATTACTATATATTCTACAACATTACCGTATATTCTACAACATTACAGTATAATTCAGTAAAAAAGTTATGAAACTGATCTTCAACAAAACATAATACTTTAACAACCATCTAACTTAATACCGCATCACTGCTATATCTAGCGCATTACAATTATAAACTTTCATGTAGGAATTTTAACAAACATCTGGTGTGCATGTTTTATATAATTTCGTTTCATCTTGTTTCCTTTTAAAACACAGCCAAATGAATGCTCTAAATCATGTACGTACCAACTATATCACGATTACAACAAAAAACATCAGAAGATGCTGATGATGATGATGATGCACCACTACTAACTGAAGATTCAGTAAACATAATGAATCAATAACCAGTGGTTAGAGTTACGGTGGTTACAGTTATGGTGATGACGGTAGTCGGTTACGGTGGTTGGTGACGGAGGTTGTCGACGATGGTCTCGAATACGGTGGTTGGGGACGTTGGGGTTTATCAGTTATGAGAACAAATAAAAAAACGAGATGAAAAAAAAGTATATATAGTTAGGATAAAAATTATAAAAATACCCCTGAAGTTTCTAAAATTACAAAAGTACACCATTTTTTTTAAAAAGAGGGGGGGACACATGGCAGCATGTGGTTCCACCTCATTTATTTTATTATAAAATTTGTTTTATTTTACCTCAACTCTATATATATATATATATATATATATATATATATATATATATATATATATATATTTTTGGGTTAAATTCATATATTACCAATGTACTTTTCAACATTTACACATATAGGCAAGGTTCTAAATAGTGCGCTATAGCGCGCCTTATAGCGTGTTATAGCGTGAAGCGTGGCCTCCACGTTACGAAACAGACCAAAGCGTCATCTCTAGGCGTTGCGTGCTAAAAAGCGGCATAAAGCGCGATATAGCGCGCTATAGCGCGTAGCGTGACACTTTTTTTTAATCTTTTTGCCAATTCTCAAGAATCGGGCTTATTTACTAGTTTTGGGCTATTTAGTAGACATGGGTTTAGTAATTTTACTATAGGGAAAAATTCTTAAGTAACTATTAGCCGATTTTGTTTTATATTTGAATTAAAGTATTGCTCCATTTGTATAATCGCTATATAAATATTAATTTATAAATATTTTGTGCCGCTATATATCACGCTTCTAAAAACGTCATAGCTCCGCTATAGCTTGTGTAGCTTGAAGCTTGGCAATGCCGCTACGCTACGCTTCACGCTATTTACAACCTTGCATATAGGTAACCAACTCAAGATATTCCTAATATAATCATTAAAATATTTCGTTTAATTCAAATATAGGTAAAATTAAGGGTGGCTAAATGGATGGACTGGACGGGTATGGGCAATGGGTTAAATGGACATTGGTCCATGGACATGGACTAAATGGGCAATTTTTAATATTTGGACTAAATGGACTTGGACCAAATGGACATTGGACCAAATGGGCTTGGGTCAAATGGACAATATTAAATGAGAAATAAATAGAATCAAGATTAATTTAACCAAATGCTTTTATGTTGTCCAAATAGTCCATAATACCCATTTATTTAACCACATGCTTGTCCAAATAGTCCAACTAAAAAAAATAATACCCATCTAGTCCATTAGTTCAAAAGAAAGATCCAAATAGCCCAAATTTAAGCATATGGACGTAATTTGCCACCTCTAGATAAAATTACTGGCTGGAGCAAGTTGCAACTCTAAAATAACCTACATGTCATATTTATTTTCTTTTATGTTAGATGGATAGATATTCCGCATACGATGTTGAGTTATTTTTCAATATATGAAATGACAGAAATACCCTTTATATCTCAATAACTTATACTCAACATCATCTTCTTCATCACTGAAAAAACACAATCACCCTAGGCTCTTTGATGAAGAAGATGATGTTAAATATAAGTTATTTTTCACTCCTTTTCTTGTCCAGACTTTTAAATCTCAATAACATCATCTTCTTCATCACTAAAAAACACAATCACCCTAGGCTCTTTGATTCTTCAATCGATGCATCACCACAACCACCTTTTTTCGCTTTTCTATCAAAGTCACCAAGAATGAAAAACACAAAATTGTCTTAACATTAATATGCTATCATGTCTTAGATCTAAAACCTAAGATGAAAGACTACATACCGATCAGATCTTTATAGAAACCAAATGTCCCCTATCTAACTCATTATACTCCAAGTCAAATCAAATTTTAAAACATCACGAGGCCATAAATGATTTATTATATATTAGCATCGACCCACGCAATGCGGCGGCGAGTACTAATAATTATTTTTGAGGCTAACAAATATTAATCTTTTATCCATTAGGTTTGTATTGTTAAAATTGAAAAAAATCGAAAAAAGCCTCTAAATTTAAAAAAAAATTAATAGTTAAATAAAATACAGCAAAATGGATATTGAATTAAAGAGCATAAAATTTTAGAAAATATGGTGAAATTATTATAAAAATAACAAATAAATAAAAGATTTTTTCATTTAAAAGAAAAAATGTTATTTAAGTAGGTTGTTACAAAAGTTTGTTACAAAAGGTTGTTAGAAAGGGTTATAATATATAATGTTGATTAAGATATCAACAACTTCCTTTATTTAGTAGGAAAAAAAAGTCTGAATTTTCAGCCTTGCTATTTTAAGAAGGTCCCAAATGCTTTATATAGTAGTATAGATAATCTATTATGTATGTTCAACAGAAAGAATGCAAAATTTCATAATTGTTGAAACCCACTAAAATCACACAAACACATGTATGGAGATTGTCACTTGAATCTAGTCATTGATTTACGTGTGTTGAGGTGATGATGAATGACGGTTAGAGGCGCTGCGTATGGTAATTGATTGTGGTTGGAGGCGTTGTGGATGGTTATTGGTGGTGACAACATAGTTGTCGGGGGTGGTGATTAGAATATAAGTTACGGTTTGATGATGAAAATGAGATAGAAAGAGTGATGATATACTTCAGATGTGTACGTAATTATGTTGGAAAGTAAATTAAGTTAAAAAAATATTGGAAAGTAAATTTGATTTTTTAGTTATACGGTAAGAAAAATGAAATACATTTAGTTGGCAAACTCAGCCGGTTATAATACCTATATTAGAAAAGTATATCCAGTTTTAACGATTATATTACTAATATCTTGAGTTGGTTACCTAGATGAGTAAACGTTGAAAGGTACGTTGCTAATATATGTATTTAACCCTATTTGTTTCTACTATATATACTAAATATACTAAGCTTGTATTTTTGGTGTTTTTAAAGTATTTTGTGACTATTTTACCTCTACGAGATTGGTAAAATAAAATGCAAAATGATAATAAAATACACAAAAAAACAATAAAATACAAGTTTAATACATATAATAACAAAAATTTTTTGATACAATTAAAAATAAATTATGAACAATGTAATACATTATAAAATCATTAGCCTATATGTTAACTAAGTTACGAAAAATAGAAAATCACCAAGTTAAAAAGATACTCCGATGTTTAGTTTATCTCTAAACTAAGCTTGAGTTATTAATCTTTATGATCAATAGTTAATTTGTTAAAATAGATTAGTAAGAAAATTAAGAAAACTTAACTAAAATAAAAAAATATATAAAACTTTTGAATTACATACTCATTATGTGTCCCTCTCAAAAAAAACAAAAAGAAAAATAAAAAAAAAATAAAGTAACACACATTACAACCATGACGGTGGAGGCTATAAGCCAATAGTGAGCATGCACGTGTGCAGTGGTGGCGGATGATGCGCGTCATAGGTGCCATTTGGCCACTATAACAAGGTGCCACCATGGTCTAATATAAATTTGCACGAATTTATACCATGTGTTATAACACGATATCTCTTTTATGGCACCAAAAACTATATACCTTTTTTACGAATTTCAAAAGTTTATACTCGTAAATTTAAGATACCTAACGTCAAAAAAACTAGTACTTCCTTATCTACTCTACTATTAGTCATACCAATTAAATTTAAATGATAGGGTTCATAAAGTGGTATTCATTATCAAATGCAGTAATAAATGTGGCATTCAATTTACAACAACGAATGAAATTCAATTTTGTTGAACCAAACCTGGGAGGATACCAATGCAAAAACCTTCTTATAGCTTTTTGCATTTATAACATTAAATGCAAACACAAAATATAAGTAAGAGTAGGGCTGAGCACGGCAGACCCAAAACCGACCCGGACCGAAAAACCGGACCGGACCGGACCGAACCGAACCGGACCGAGCAATTTCGGTCCGGTCCTCGGTCCGGGGTTTTGGACGAATTCGGTCCTTGGTCCGGTCGGTCCGGTCCGATCCGGTTCGGTCTTACCAAAATCTTGTCAAATATGTCTAATAGGACCGGACCGGACCGAGGACCGAACCGGACCGGACCAACCCGGACCGGACCGGACTATTTCGGTCCGGTCTCGGTCCGGGGTTTCGGACCATTTTGGTCCTCGGTCCGGTCCGGTCTTGGCCGGTCCGGTCCGGTCCCGGACCGATGCTCAGCCCTAAGTAAGAGCATCTCTAATGAACATTTTTATTAAAAGACTTTTTGCATTATTAAACATTATTTCATTAATGTTGAAGTATTAAAATGTTATTTTTACTAAACTTCTTCAATGGTAAAAACCTTTTTAAAAGCTTTTCGTAATTATGAAAGCAAGATAATTTGGTGCAAACCAAATTTGTAAACCACTTTGTAAATTTAAAGCTTTACAAAAAGTCTTCAACTCCAATGGTAAAAAGTCATTGGATAAGATTTTGGAAATAGTGAAAAGTCTTTAAAAACCTATGCATTGGAGATGTTCTAAGAGCATTCACAATAGTAAAAGTGGTGAATGACTTTTCACTATTTCACAAAGTGTTTTGAAGTGTTTTTTACCATTGTATGATAAACTATATGAAAAGCTTTTTGCAAAAGCTTTACATACTAAAAGTCTTAGAGCATCCACAATGCAACCAAGTCATTAAGACTTGGTGCATTTAATGTATAGTTTTTTTAATTATCTTTTTATATTACAATTAATGCTTAGACAATTTAATGGCAATAACTTGTTAAAAATGTTGTCAAACACTTGTAGTTTTACAAGTCTCTCTTAAAAAGTCTTGTGAAACCTACTCTTGCAATGTCAAAAAGTCTTTAAATGACTTTTTTGAATAGTACAAAGCTTTTGGAAAAGTTGCCCATTGTAGATGCTCAACAAATCATAGTGAAAAAATAATCAGGCCCATCCCGTTGATTTTAGAGGCCCTGTTCCACTATTACAAATGAGGCCCCCACACGACCATATCTTAGCTGTTATACAAATGTTAAGTATGAAAGACGAGCTAACAATATTGAAATAATTTTACATTGCATCGTGACATAAATTATACAAACAACGTGATATATTCGTCTCAAATGTTATACGTAGTATCAATGTTTGTTATCAATAGAAAACGAAGGTTATATAACGTTGACCTGAAATTAAAATCTACAAGTTTTTTAAATACTGAAACTACCTTCTGAACATAAGACTAAAGTAAGTTACTTATTTAAAATTAGATACAATTTTCGTTAGCAAATACTGTAACAAATAAAAAAAGTCCTAACAATATTATGATCCAATATGGAAAAGAACGAAATAAAAGCTGAACTAGAACCTTGCTATGTTGGGCAACATACACTGGTATACATGCTGGATTAAATTTGAGGCCCCTAACCAATATTGGGCCCTGTGCAGTTGCACAGTCTGCACAGGCCCATATCCGGCCCTGGAAATAATACTTGCATTTAATGTAATAATTGCTTAAAGTCATTTATCCACTTTATCATTGTAAATGCTCTAAGACTTCTATAAAAGACTTGATATTTGTCAAATCTTTGTAAAAAGTTTTACAAAAGTCTTGAGTGCAATACTAAAAACTACTCCCAAAAACTTGTTGTAATAGTAAAAAGTCATTACATGATTTGCCCATTGTAATTGCTCAATACCTCGACCTCATATAGCATTCAGTTCACGAACATGAATTCGATCCGGACCCGGTTTAAGTACCTCCCTAGCTTACCTACTTTCGAAATAAAAGTCTTAATAAAATGAGTATTTTATTCGGGCATTTCACCTGTTTTATTTAAAGAGAAGACAAATTTTTGCTTCGTATTTGTCATGTTCACTATTTTTAACTTCTCATGTTTTTTTTAGGGAAAATCAATAAAAAAATGTAGTAAACTTATCACTTTTTAAGGTTGTATATACTAAACTAAACCAGCTGAGCTAGCTCAGTTGGCCACCAAAGGTAACTTTGAGGAGGTATTCTTGGAGAGGTCTCGAGTTCGAGTCTCACCAAGAACCTTTAGGGGCCCGAATTAAGAAGCAGGAGTGGGGTTTATTATCCCCTATGGAGAAGGTTCGATGCTTGCATACTGCCCAATTGGATGTCACTGTAAGCTCGAATCACTAACTACTAACTCGCCGTTCGAAAAAAACTAATTTTTTTTCTCATTGTGTGTAATAAAATTTTTAATTTCGATCATTGTGTGTATTTTGAGACGATTTTGCGTTCTAAAATTACCATTTTATCCTTCAAAATTTATAAAAAACAGGAGTAAAATGGTAACAAAATACACACAATGATAAGAATTTAAAAGTTTAATACACACATTGAGAGAAAAAAAAATAGTTTAGTGCACACAAACATAAAAAGTGGTAAGTTTACTATATTTTTAAGTGATTTTTCTAATTTTTTATATATGTTTTGTATTATAAGAATAAAAAATTAAAAAATATATAAAGAAGTATTAGCGCATCCACTATGATGAACCTCTTGAAAAATTTATAATATTGTCACATCTTCAAATGTCATTAATTTATAAACGTTTATGATAATATAAAATGAAAATCACTTGAAAATATAGTAAATTTACCACTTTTTATGGTTGTGTGTACAAAACTATTTTTTTTCTCATTGTGTTTATTAAACTTTTTAATTTCTATGATTACGTGTATTTTGAGACGATTTTGTCTTGTAAAATGACTATTTTGCCCTTCAAAATTTAAAAAAAGTAGGGGTAAACTGGTCGTAAAATATATACAATGATATGAATTTGAAAGTTTAATACACACAATAAGAAAAAAAATAGTTTAGTACACACAACCATAAAAGGTGTTAATTTACTACATTTTCAAGTGATTTTCCTCAATATAAACCTATTACCACTATAAATAAGTTTATAAAATTGTCAAATGATGCAATGCATTAATTTATAAACCTTTTTAAAATCCTAAAACTCTTCATGTCACATAAACTTGAAATGATTGCTCACTATGATACAAATCTTTTTAAACTTTTTCCTAATTTCTTGGTTTTATTCTCAAACGACCATAGTAGATGCTCTACACATAACCAATCGCATTGTAGAATAAATGATCTACCAATTTGAAATAAGGTGAATTTATTAATAAAGTCATTTACACTTTAATTTGCATGAGTAATCTGAATCAGGATATGTGATGGTCTCCTTTCAAACTAATCTGACAAAAAACTTGGTCGATCGTTCTGCACCAAAATTCTAAAATCAAGTCTTAGAAAGTTAGTTTATTTAATGGCATAAATATTAAACATAATTAGTGATCAAACTTTTATAAAAAGATCTGTATATATAAAAAAAAAAATTAATTTTTTTTAAAGAGCTTTTAATTTAATAATAAAAGTTACATAAAAAATTATAGAATAATAAAAAGGTCTTTTACTACTTTTCGATTAAGCTAAGGCTACCTACAACGCGCAATAGGACGCGACATAATTTTTTCAGTTTTCTCTCTCCTGCGACTTAGTGTAACATATTTGCCTCAACTAGTCGACTTAGTGTGACCTTATTGAAACTTTTACATTTTTTTAAGCACATTAAATTTCATAAAAAACCATTACATATATTTTTTTTTTAAACATTACATAATTATTCAAATTTAAAAAAACATTACAATAAACGTAAAAACATTAAATATAACATTAAAACTAATTTATTGATTCTGATTCTTCCAAAGGTATTCCACTAGATCGGTTTTTAGGTTGAGATGAATATGTGGGTCGATTATTTGCTGAGTAATTTGTAGACTTTCTCCATGCGTATTCACCGGTCATTATCAGCATGTTCTTCTAGTTGATGATATATGGGTGATATCGCCGCCGACCTGTGTTTAATTATCATATTGTGTAATAGAGTTTCTCCAAGTCAGTATAAGTAGGCTTTCGCAAGTCCTCTGTACCATATAATTGCATTAAGGCCGTACAAAACCTTCGAAGACACTCTCGCAATGTTGACGCACCCATTTGCAAATATTCATCAAGAGCATCAGGCACGGCTCCGTACGCCAATTGACGAACAACGGAAGTGCACTTCAACAATGGCGAAAGACATACTCGATTCAGAGCATCCGCTGAGTTTCGAAAATAAGAATAGTTATTTGTCAAGTCGTCAACAATTCGTAAGAATAAAGCTCGATCCATTCAGAATCGTTCACGAAATGTCTCTGGAACATATTGCGGCCTGTCAGTAAAATAAGCCTATACTAGACGATTATGTGCACCCTGGTAATCTCTATGTATATACGCCGGTTTTTTGGGCGTGATGCTTCGTAAGCCGCTTCACAAGCTTGTGTAAAAGCCTCTAACTCACTTGTAACTTTATCTTCATCGTCTGATGAGTCGGGAAAAAATAATTAATAAGACATTCTATCTTGGATAATTGTGTGAAAAAAATGATATTGAAATGAGATATTTATAGGTAAAAGTTTAAATCGTAAAAGTTTTTTTTTTCTTTCCAACGGCTAAATCCTAACGTCTCTTTTTTTTATTCAATTTCCAAATCAATCGTTGCCTAGACCGAATTAGGGGCAATCGAGTCCGGCGACCGAATCGTCACAACAGGACGATTTGATCGCGACCGAATCACGACCAAAATTTTTCAGACCCGTTGCGGGTAGCATAAGTGAAACAGAGCAAAACAAACGTTGTAAGTTGCGTAGGTCGCAATGAGAAGAAAAGGTATCGTGAACCGTTCTACTCGCCACTCCTATGTGGCAACTCATCACATCTCGCCAAATGGGCTTTTCGCCATTAAATTGAGAAAGTAAACGACAAGTTTCTTTACTCTCTCTCTTTCTTTCTTCTTTCCTTTTCTTTATTCTTTCTTCATTTTCTTTTTGACACTTAACAAGTAATGCAATCTACGTAAACTATTATTAACATGGATATAAGTATCAAAATAAATGCACGACTTCAGACATCGGTGTGAGATAAAAATAAATAAATGAAATTCTATATATTATAATAATATATATATTTTTAATGATTTTATGTGTTACTAAACACACAATGTTTAAAAAACGATACTTAACATTTCGGTTAAAAATGTCAAATTATTTATGCAACAAACGTTGATACAAAATATCAATTATATTACCACATAATAAAAAAACAAGTAAAACTCCTGGGTTTATGAGCATCGTAAATTTAAGTATTAAAACTTTAATATTATTTTATAAAATAAAATTAAACATTATAAAATCTGAATTTATAAATCGTGCATGTGTAAGGTTGATGTAATCTGTTTGTTGATTAATAACTAAGATATACGTAACTACTTAGAATAAAAATATTAAAAGTTAAAAGAGTACGAAATTCAAAAAATAAAAATTGAAGTGGGTTTATATTAATTTACACGGTGTATAATAAAACAACAACAAAATCAAACTTATAAACAGTAAATGTTTTTAAAAAAACATATATAATATGCATAAAATCGTAATAATAAAATTATTACTTAATTTATATTTTATTTTAAGTTCCGTACGTACACGGGCATTAAAACTAAATACAAAAATTATAAAGTAATAAAAATTCTTTTACTACTTTTCTGTTAGGCTAATGAAACGGAGCAAAATTGTGAGTTGTTTGGGTGGCAATGAGTTACCACCTCCATCCCAATACTCACGCGGGACATGTAACAAGTTCTTCATCCTCCTTGAGTTACACAAAATTAGGTTTTTTTTTTCTTTTTGTTATTAGTTTTTGAAAATATTTACTAGGACATATTATCTACAAAGTTTCATTTTTAATGAATGTTAACTTTTCTGCCAACACTAACGGTTGAAAGGTGATCATATGTTATTGATGAGAATGTAAGTTTTTCATCACCACTCTTTTTAGCATTAGAGAGATACTCTAAAACTGCACTTTATATATGCATTACTAATAAATATTCATAGTAGAGAGAAAAAGGTCCATCATCTCTCGTTTGTTGTATTTATGAAGTGCAAGTTCAAAAAAAAGTTTGGTGTCAAAACAATGCAACACATTGAGTGTATAGTAAACTTTTGGCAAATTCTAAGGCCGTGTTTAGTTGGAAAACATTTTCTGTGATTTTCTATTTTTGGTTTTGTAGAAAAAGAGAAGGGATTTCCATCTCCACAAAACATTTGAAAATCTACAAAACGCGTTTAGTTAGAGAAATATGTGTTTGTGTTTTCTATTTAGCAAAATTAGAAAACATGTTCAAGTGTTGTTGTTATAGGTTTTTGTTAGTAAATTTAAGTTTTCTTTGGTAAATTCACGTTTTCGTCATTAAATTTACGTTTCCGTCAATAATTTTACGTTTTCATCATTAATATTACGTTTTCGTCAGCAATTTTACGTTCTCGTCAGTAAATTTACATTTTCGTCAGTAAATTCACGTTTGGGTCAGTAAATTTCGGTTTTCGTCAGTATTTTTACGTTTTCGTCAGTATTTTTACGTTTTCGTCAGTATTTTTACGTTTTCGTCAGTATTTTTACATTTTCGTCAGTAAATTTACGTTTTTGTCAGTAAATTTACGTTTTCGTCAGTAAATTTACGTTTTCATTATTTTAACGTTTACCTCAGCAAAAATTTTCGTCAGTGAATTTACGTTTTCGTAAGTAAATTTACGTTTTCGTCAGTAAATTTTACGTTTTCGTCAGAAATTTTATGTTTTTGTCAGTAAATTTACGTTTTCGTCAGTAAATTTACGTTTTCGTCAGTACTTTTACGTTTTCATCAGTAAATTTACGTTCTCGTTAGTAAATTTACGTTTTCGTCACTAAATTTACGTTTTCATTATTTTAACGTTTACCTCAGTAAATTTACGTTTTCGTGAGTAAATTTACTTTTTCGTCAGTGAATTTACGAAAACGTAAATTTACTGACAAAAACGTAAATTTACTGACGAAAATATAAATTTACTGACGTAAACGTTAAAATAATGAAAAAAAAACGTAAATTTACTGACGAAAACGTAAATTTCCTGACAAAAACGTAAAATTTCTGACGAAAACGTAAAATTTACTGACGAAAACTTAAATTTACTAATGAAAACGTAAATTCACTGACGAAAACTTAAATTTAGTGGAAAAAAAACCTAAACTTGCTAACGAAATTTACTGAGGTACAATTTAAAATAATGATGAAAACGTAAATTTACTGACGAAAATGTAAAAGTACTGATGAAAACGTAAATTTACTGACGAAAAGTAAATTGCTGACGAACGTAAATTGCTGAAGAAAACGTAAATTGCTGACGAAAACGTAAATTTACTGATGAAAACGTAAGTTTACTGATGAAAACGTAAATTTACTGATGAAAACGTACGTTTACGGACGAAAACGTAAATTTACTGACGAAAACTTAAATTGCTGACGAAAACATAAATTGCTGACGAAAACGTAAATTTACTGATGAAAACGTAAGTTTACTGATGAAAACGTAAGTTTACTTATGAAAACGTAAATTTACGGACGAAAACGTAAATTTACTGACGAAAACTTAAATTGATGACGAAAACGTAAATTGCTGACGAAAACGTAAATTTACTGATGAAAACATAAATTTACGGACGAAAACGTAAATTTACTGACGAAAACTTAAATTGCTGACGAAAACGTAAATTGCTGACGAAAACGTAAATATACTGATGAAAACGTAAGTTTACTGATGAAAACGTAAATTTTCTGACGTAAACATTAAAATAATGATGAAAACGTAAATTTACTGACAAAAACGTAAATTACCTACGAAAACGTAATTTTACTAACGAAAATGTAAAATTTCTGACAGAAACGTAAATTTACTGACGAAAACGTATAAATACTGACGAAAATGTAAAGTATTTGCGAAAACGTAAAATACTGATGAAAAGGCCAAATGTCTAACGCAAACGTAAAAATAAAGAGAAAATTAGATTTTGTGTGTTAAAAGGAAAACATGGAAAACAAAAAAAAGTTGTTTTCTTGTTTTGTGTATAAAAGGGGAAAATAGGAATTTTGTGTTTTGTAGAGATATTTTTTGGAAAATGATGATTTGAACGCGTTTTCTATTTTCCTTGTTTTCTAGAAAACATTTTGTGGAAAACAAGGTGTTTTCCATCCAACTAAACGCAGCCTAATTATCTATCGTTAGAGTGAGATCATGCCGTGATACTACTTAATCTTTTTCTGTTAAATAAAAACCTGTTTCATTTATATTATAATTTTTTTATTGACAAGTGATACCTTAAAAGCCTAATTCTCACTTTTAAGTTTTAACCTGTAGATCATCTCCTAAAACATACTCCCTCCATCCCAAATTATTGTCCACCGACAAAAAACACACAGTTTAAGAAAAATACCACCTTTTCAGTTTTCTCTCTCTTACTTTTTGCAGAAAAACAATTTTGTCCTTAACCAATTAATTTAAAACTTTTTAGTGTTTGTAATTATAATTTCAATTAAGGGTAATCTAGTAATCTCAATCTAAAATTCCTACCTATTTTTAGAAGTTTTAGAAGTGGATAATTAAATTGGGACAAACCGAAATGAAAATATGGACTATAATTTTGAGACGGAGGGAGTATGATATATTGACCGCTTCATATTTAGTAAATGAATCACCAATAAAAAAATTTAAAATGAAAGAAGACTTTGTGCAAGGTGCATAGACTGAGCCGCTTTGAGTTAAGATCTTTATAAACACTTAAATTAGCATAGATCTATCTAACCAATCATAATCACCCATTTTTTTAAAAACCCACTTTCCATCACTTTTTTAAAAATTAAATATCTCACAAACGGTAAATCGTCAAACGAAAAAAATACACAATTGTGACGAGAATTAAATCATCTATCTATCGAGGGGCACATGTATATACTTTCGACGAACTTTTTTTCGACTTTTTTTTTCTTAAGTCACGTCTGGAGATAATCATATATGATTCGTTACGAATCATATATGATTCGTCACGAATCATATATGATTTTCAGAATATCATATATGATTCGTGATATGAATCATATATGATTTTCTGAGAATCATATATGTTTCGTGACGAATCATATATGATTCTCTCCAGACGTGACTTAAGAAAAAAAGTCGAAAAAAAAGTTCGTCGAAAATATATACATGTGCCCCTCGATAGATAGATGATTTAATTCTCGTCGCGATGATATGTTTTGTTTTACGTAACAATGAACGGTTTGTGAGATATTTAATTTTTAAAAAATGAGCTTTTTTGTTACATGATAAAAATGGATGGTTGTGATTGGTTGATTGAGTATATGCTAAACTAAGGGTCTATAGGGATCTTTTTCCGAGCCGCTTTAATACTGCTTTGAATTAATAGACTGAAATGAAAACTTTGGTTAATGTGAATGGGATGTACTAGAGCATAAGCAATGCATCAAACTTTTTATGACTTGATGCATTGAATGATTTGTTCCATAATCAATGCATAAGTCATTTAAGGGTAATAGCTTTGTGTTTTTTTGTCAAACACTTGTTACATTACAAGTCTTTCATCAAAAAGTTATTAACAAGTCTTAACTCAAATGGTTAAAATGATACAAATAGGTTTTTGAAATAGTAAAAGATCTTGTGTAAACTAACCCATTGTAGATGCTCTAATATATATGTACAAGGACTCGATATAAACTTTTTGATATAATACTATTATTAGTACCACTCGCTCACCAAATAGTAAAAAGTAGTAAATAATTGGTGATGCGAAACTAATATGAATAGGAAAATTATTGAAATAACTTATTCATGTGATTAAATTTATGTTTCATAAGTCTGTGACATCTTTCATAAGTCTGTGACATGTGATTTTGTTAAATTAGACACACAAACCATGTCAATCATTGCTCATATGAAAACATATGAATTTATATACTACGAGAGCAAAACCATGGCGGCCCTATAGCATAGGTTGCCCGCGCCTTACAGAGTTAAACCAAACAACGAGATTACATTTTAATTTTTCGTAAATTTCGAGTATTCTTTTAAATTGTCCTCACTCGAAACTTCAGTTGATCTCCATTCACACATTAAAGTCTAAGATTTAACACTCGAAAACCTAAAAATGCTCAATTTTCAAGTTACGATACTCGATTTGTTATTGGGAATTTAGTTTTTTCGCTTTACTATCGGAAAAAAATTACCCTTTATTATTCAATTTTCTGCCTCCGTCACCGAGTAAAACTCTCCTATGCGAAGAAGTAAAACATGATTGATACAAATTCCTTTTTTTAACGGCAAATTTTATTAAAACTATCAAGGTGTTAGAAAAGACATTACAAGAAAATTAAATGGAGATTCTTTCGCCAGTTCTCCCATGAAAACGACCTATTACATCGAGAGTGACACCAGTTGAAAGCAAAAAGGACAATATCATCAAAAATTACCGAACGCCTTTGAGTGATCCCCTCAAAAATAGCACGATTCCTGAAATTCCATATAGCCCACCAAGCAACATAAAAAACGCCTTCCAATAGACTCTTAGATTTGGATGTGAGACGTATTGAATCGAACCAACTCTACCAATCCGCAAACGAAGACCAAGATTTCTGGGCCAATTCCCACCATCGAAAAATACGACACATGACCTGCTGAGCGAAATCACATTGGAAAAAACGATGTTGAACATCCTCCTCGTAAGAACAACAAATCAAATACATATGGGAATCAATATGTACCCCTCTTCGAATCAGGTTCACCCTTGTGGATAAACAATAACGACGTGCACGCCAAGAGAAAATATTAATCTTGATTGGAATAACTTTCACCCATCTCGTTGGCTCAACATGAGAAGGAAGAAGCAAATCATCAATCTTATTGCGAATCTCTTTAACCCTAAACTCACCATTCTCCGTCAAGTCACACGACCATTTATCACGAGATTGAGAAAGGGACATCATATCCAACATATCTTGCAAATCATTCATCTGATTACGTTCATGGCCATCTCGGACAGGCCTTCGAAAAGAATTGTTCACCTCGGAAAGCAATTTATTCGCCATTGAGATGTTCTTGTCTAACTCCAAAAGCGAAAAGCCGAGGGAAGCGGATATAAAAAGGAGAGTCACCTAACTAGCAGTCAAACAAAATCGTGTGTCTGGACCATTCTTGATGCGCTTTTTACAGTGCAACGAGAAATCAAAACCTTTCCCCTTTAACACATGTAACTCGCGCAGAATAGAACACCAAATAGAAGATACATAAGTTGGATGAGAGTCAATCATATTGCCATACATGGCTCAGACAACCTCACACCAAAGGGAATCATCACACGAAATAAAACGCCACACCCATTTAAGGAGAAGACCCTGATTAAGAGCAAAGAAACTCGAAACTCCTAAACCTCCATTTTTTAGGAGCTAAAACTTTATCCCAAGCAATCAAAGTTAATTTTCTTTCCAATTGATCTGATCCAATGAAAAAACGATTCCGAATGGCCTCCATAGTCTTTAAAACACCCCGAGTGACCTTGAAAATGGACATATAATAAATTGGAGATGCACCAAGTACATATTTTAAGAGGGTTAGGCGACCCCCAACGGAGAGAGTATTTACTTTCCACTTTGAAAGCCGTGATCTAAGTTTAATAATAGTATCTTCCCAAGCTTTATGACGAGACATAGCACCTCCCACCTTCACTCCTAAGTATTGGAATTGATTGAGCATGATGGAACAACCAATAGAATTGGCTGCTTGTTCAACATTGAAACAAGGAACTCACACGCCAAGTAAGTGACTCTTATGAATGTTGATATGCAAGACGGATGCAAGGAAAAAACATTTCAAGATGTTAATAATACCTGATGAATTCCTTTCTGACCATTCTCCTAAGAACATGGCATCGTCCACGTAAAATAAATGAGAGACATACAACGAACCCGAAACTTGTATGCTTTTAAACAGCCCTACTTCAATTGAACGAAGGAACGACAAGTGTAACGATTCCATTACCAGAATGAAGAGATATGGGGCTAGAGGGTATCCTTGTTTGAGCCCATGATGAAACAAAATTTCTTTAGAGGACTCCCTTTCACAAAGATAGAAGCTTTAACATAATTAAGAGTGCCTCGAATCTAATTACCCCAAGTTGAACCAAATCCAAGTGCCTCAAGAACATCTAAAAGGTAGTCCCATCGAATGAAGTCATACGCCTTACCAAAATCAACCTTTAAAAACAATGCATGCTTCTTCCTCCTTTTGCACCAGTTTAAAATTTGATCTAGAATAAAGGGCCCATCCAAGATCTGTCTCTTAGAGATAAAAGATGATTGAGTATTAGACATAAGATCACTAATAACCAATGATAACCTGTTAGCAAGGATCTTCGTCAATGTGACACCCCCAAATCAGGTTTGCAGCGGAATAGTAATTGGGTGTCAGTAAGTGGATCACAGAACAAATGTCATACAAAGCATTGATCATAATTACATGATTTGAAATACAATTGATACAAATATGGTTTTAGTACAATCAGTTGAAATGTTAAATATCAGTTGTTACAAATATCCCAGTGAAAACAGATTCCCCAATTATTATGATGCTCCTAAATGATGCTCAGTCCATGCTCAAATAATCCAGCTTAATTTCCTGAGAAAAACATGCTTAAAACAGTCAACATAAAGTTGGTGAATTCATAGAGTTTTGTAAATTCATAGTTCAGGACTGTATATTGTCCTACATAGTGTTGCACAAAGTTTGATATAAAAATCAAGTGTAGGATCGCAAATATCCCATATAGTATTTCATAAGGTTTGATAATAATCAAGTTCAGGTATATCAGTATGTTCCATGTATTAATGTACCAAATAATAAAAGGTCAAATTTAGAATCGCAAACATCACAAACATAGTATCGCACAAAGCCAAATACTATAAGGTAATTACATTCCCATATTGCCCGAAACTGAAACTTGACAGTTAAGCCCTTAACAAATAAGGACCCTTCGCCTTATCATTATCAAAGCACCCATAAATAATAATGTACTGACATGTGAAACATCTGTTGTCCTGGCCTAGGCACAGTGTGCATGACTCACCCAGATGGGGACGGTCAATCCCAAATAGATCTATTTATAACACTCAGGCAATTCAAAAATTCTAACAGTTTCGGATGCACGGGTCATGCGGGTTAATCTACAATAGGCAATCGTAATTAACGGTAACAGTTCAGTTTGCGTTTCCTCGATCAACAATTTATTAAATATAAGATATCAAAATCATATAGTCAAATCAAGTTATAGCATGTATCCCCCTCGCGGGTTAGTAAAACATAAATAGTAGTGAAAGGCGAGGCTATGAACTCACCTGAATAGCAGTGCCTGGATAATATCACATATAGTCCAGATAGTATGCTCACGATACAGTTAATTACCTAAGTAATTAATTGGGTCTCAGTATATGTACAAATATAATGCACATATAAATGCAATTGATGAAAATGCATGATCACGGATTTAATAAGTTGTTATCGTTTTCAGTGTTAACTTATTGTAAGTTATCATAACATGTACACTTTTAATTTAATAAAGTGTATTTACTTCATTCGAATTGTAATAGTTTAAATGAATTAAATAAAAATGATTTTTATTTAATTAAGACTTATATAATAATTCATAAAAGTCCTAGAAGTTTCAAATGTTCGTAATTAGTCCTCCACGTTTGACGAATTACAATATAGCCCTTAAAGTTTATTAAATAAATATTATTAATAAAACTTAAGTTAAATTGCTCATGAGTCCTTGGTTTTAATATAGTTACCAAAACAGCCCCTAGGGCTTGCTAAACTTTCATAAAATGGCAATATTAGTCCTTGTGCTTCAAGTGTTTAATGTTATAAATCTTGATTTTTGAAGATCAATTACGGGTTCGTTACTTGGCCATAAAACAAACCGGGAACATATTTGTATTCTCGGACACGCCGTCTAAAAGTTTCGTTCTTTAAGTTTTGCTTGAAAACGGCTCTAAAATGGGTAAAAACGGGTTCAAAGACAGCGGGTCAGAATGTTTAAATTTTCATCAGCTTTTAAGGTGTGCGAGGTAGATTTTTAAAGGGCTGTAACTTATTCGTTAATTGACCGTTTTTAGTGTTCTTGGTGTCTACGGAAAGGTAGCCAGGAGATCTACAATATCCTAGCTGGTGTCGGGTTCCAGATCTAACTCTAACTCGCTCAAAAACGCAGCCAAAGTCGGCTGGTCAGCCTACATGTTCATGCTGTCAGCTTTTTATCCAAGTGCTGACAGCTTTTAGTGTTCAAACGCAGGTTTTCAAAGTCAGTTTCCCGATTCGTTATAGCTCCGTTTTGGGTGATTCAAAAGGCTGTGGAAAGCTGGCTAGGTGATCTACAAAATGCTCCCAAAAACAGATCTATGGTCGGGGTGCTACTGGGTCTAAACAGGCTCTAAAAGTGGCTATTCGGGCTAGTTTTACACATAAAATAACGCGTATGGTTAATTCGTTTGACCTAGCAAACGTAGTCCGTTTGCGTTCAAATTTGGCATGAGTACTAACTAAGGCATGACTTAAGACCTAGCATTCACGTTTTAGCCTAGCTCGTATTTTATGTACACATTTCCCTATGGCGTCTTTACTACATCAGGAGGTTTGCTTTAGATTTCTAAATGAATGATGCAATTAAGGAAAAGCAAATAAGATTAAGGCGTAGATCTTACGAGGCTAATCTAAGTCGTGGTACGATGAGTGACACGTGAGAGCAACCACCCATACTAGCTTTTGCTTGAATGTTTGATGCAACCCGATGCCATAAACTCGATTTATAGTCCGAGTCCTAGCTCGAATCTACCCCGGCTCGTCCTTCACTCAAACCAAACGCACCTGCTGCTGATACGCAGCGAACTAAACACACCCTTATGACTGTTCTACAGTCCCAAACAGTCCCTTTCTGCTGCGTCTTAACAGCAGATCCAAACGCTCCCCCTGCTGCTGCTAATCAGCAGATTCAAACACACCTTACTGCTGTGTTATTGAACCGAGTGCTCCCCTACTGTCCTAAACGCGGATCTGAACGCCCTTGAGGCTGTTGTACTTATAACACGCAACCCGAACACCCTTAATGGGTTAAACCAGCGAGACAAATGCACCCCGAACACCACCTGATTTGGTGTCTCGGTGGTAGCAGAAATCAGCAACATAACACCCCTCTAATAATACTGACCAAAGCAAACACTCCTGCGATGGTAGATTTGGAACGAATAAAGCTGGTCGTGGTTTTATGGATCAGTGGTGTAGCTTTCGACAGTGGTTGTATATAACAAAACCAAACACCCTCGGTTATATAATGGAAATGTGTGACGGTGGCTGTTGAGATAACAATGGTTCCATATGTTGACCACGACGATGGTTAAACCTTCGTGTGGTGGTGACAACCAGTGGCTGTATCTGGTGGTGGTGACAACCAAACACCCTCGGTTATTTAATGGTGGGTCGTGGTAGTGTACAACGAATGGTGGTGATGTTGGTTCGTATGTCTTACTAGCAGCTTATGCCAAATTAGAAGGCAAGGAGAAGATAAAACCGAGTGTTGTGTTTGTATATGTCAACAGAAGAGAGATAGAAATGAGATTGGAGATTGTGGTGTATGTCTTATACACGACTAGGGAAGAGAGGGAAAGGTATTGGGATATCTTGCTAGATATGCATATCTATGAAATCTTACACAAGTACTAATCATAAGATCTTCACTTGCCCCTTATGTTACATGGTAGCCGCGTATGACTTTAGGTGAGATTAAAGAGACAAATTTTTGGGGTCACAAGTACATTGTATTTGGGCATGTGAGGAAATATCAAAGGCTAAGCCCAATGGTGTAAGTGTTTCGGCTAGTTGAAAGGATTTAGGGTAGAATTGGTGAGATTTCATATGTACTAGAAAACCTAGTAATATCTTCTTTTGATTTGGTTTGGAAATGGTTAAGTATGTATAAATGTGTGGAATAAAAAGAAATAAAGAATGAAGGGAATAATTTTGTTTTAAAATTTAACTAGATAGAAAGTAGTATACATTTTTTTTTATAGTCATTATTAATTATAATTAAAATTAATATAATTGGTAATAATTTATGTACATAAAATGTGTCTAAAGATACTTAAATAAATTTAAAAAGGTAGCTCTTCGGTTAAAACGTCAAGTCATTAAGTATTGACATAAATATATAAAAATTTTAATATTATGTTCTCGTATGTAAATGTGGTCGATAAAAATGTTATAGGATGAGTGGTAATAAGAGTAAAACCGATGACGTGTCAAAAGCCCAAATTTTGGGGTTTTACAGCACCTACCCGTTATTTTAGCTTTGTCCTCAAAGCTTAAGATGAAGTTACTCGTCCAGGGATCAAGTGAGGACACTTTTTCTTGAACGTGTAATCTCGTGAACTCAAGTTTAGACTCATAGATGATATTTAAAATATAGTTATTGATCGTATGCCTCCGATGAGTAAATTTTAATGCACAAGGTAACTTGTCTATTATGTTTCAACTATTTACACATTTGGTTCTTCTATTTTTGTAATGTGGCCCTTAAGGCACAAATAGTTTTCAAAGAAAATATCTTAGGGCTCAAATTGAGTTTCAAAAGTGGCAAATTCAACCCCTAGGGTTTTTAATCCGTGTTAAATCATTTAGGGCTTCTTTTAAGTTCATTGAACTCCATGTTTATTCCTTAGAGTTTTGTCTTATTATCCTAGGGTTTTTTAATATGTTTGACAAATGGCCAAACAAGTCCCTGATGGTTTACAAGGTTGGATAAAATAGTACAAGCTCGTTTTTAGTCTTGGCTTTGTTAAATGTGTTTCATGGGCCTTATCGGGCCTTGATATGCATAGATAAGGTTCATTAACGTTTTAATAGTTCTTCAAGAGATTTTAAGTCTATTAAGCTTCAATAAGCTTAATTGAGTTTATTAGTTTTATGTTGGACCAAAATTAAGTCGAGAATCAATAGCATAGTGCTATGATCCAAGAGGAGCGAACACGAGTCTTCCTTAGGTTTCTTGATAAGGATGTAATAATGATAAGATATGTTTGGAAAAACCACGAATCAAAAGGCAATACGTTCCATAGCTGGATTAAAATAATATCAATAATGAGTCATGTCGAATATATCTAAGCTCCTGTGATTATAAATTTCTATTTACATCGATAAGCGTCCTCATCCACGTAAGGTAAAATTTATAACTCCATTCGGTGACCTATGATTTCTTTATTCAAACGAAAAAGCGTCCTAATTCGTTTTAATAAGGATTTCATAGCCCACCTTACCTAAATATGTCCGGCAAGGCTTATTATTTAGAATAAATATAATATCTAAGATAATAGATATTATTAAGATACTTTACAGCCCGTTTGCTTATAACCTTCGTCTTCAGACGTCCCATAACGTCTTAATACGAAATTATAAATAAACTTCTGGTCCGGTGGCTTAAGATTTGACTCTTAGACGTCCCATAATGTCTTGAGAGGAAATCGTCATTAACTTAGGATCAAGAAACTCAGGTCCCATATGTAAAATATAGGATCATAAGTACCTTGATTTTGGGTTCCACCGCATCATTTAAAGATGCAAACTTATCTAAATAATACCACGTGAAAATACTAAAAGAAAACGTGTATAAGTCGTTAATAAGTCGTGGTCCGTAGATATACGTACAAAATTATAAGTGAGAGAAAATCAATGTTGACGCGCGATAGCTTGCGCAAGAATACGTATCAAACAAGAAACTCATATATACAATATAATGTTATATTACAATCATAAGTATAGGCATTGTATCATATAGTTCCTTCTAGCAAGGTATATATACATATATACACATAACAGCAAGTTCAAACATCTAATAAAATGTAGTACACGGGATAATGCTCCCTAGTCTGTTTTTAAATATTCCAGTATGTACGGTTGTTGTAAATCCGTTCTTATTATGTGGCCAGTCACTTTTCCAAGTAGTCAAAATAGACCAACCGGTTTATAGTTATCAATTAATTATAAGCAATAATTAGCGTATATGAAATGATTAGCGTATAAGCTTAAGCTTGATACAAAATCAATCATGGAGGATTTAAAAAAAAAATATCATAGTATAAGATTTTTAGGATTTATCTGGATTTCATTATAATACCAACTCGTTTTTAGGCAATTCATTTATGTTACTGTATTTTAGTTAAATACATCGTTGTACAAGTATTAATAACTTCCATTTAAATTCGTTATTAATAATATCATTTAAGTAAAAGTATTTTACTTACAATTGTTGTATTTTACTTTTGATACCTTAAATTTCATAATTTTTATGAACAGTTATAAAAGTAACAACACTTTATTACATTTAATTTAATGTCCCCAAAGTTTTCGCAAGTTAAATAATAACCCTTTGTTTACAAGTTTCAGAAAATGATGGTTCTAGTCCATTTGGTTTAGGATTCACTCAAGTTTTAATACCTTAAATGAAATAAGGGGTCTAGGGTTTGCTTAAGTTTCAGTTATTGGCAAAACAAGTCCCTCCTTGTTGTACTTTTTGGTTCTTAACAGTTTTAGTCCTTAGGGTTTAATAAGTCACGAAAGGCATTTATTACTCCCTACTCTTTCAAATATTTACAATATTATTCCTTGTAATTACTGTTTTATCAGAACAAGTTTCAATGTCACGGTTTTAATCCATGAGTTTAATGAATTGACATTTTTAGTCCAAAAGTTTTTATAAGGTATATTTTTGGTATAAAAACTTTGTTTACGTATAATATCACTAAGTGTGCTTATTAAATGTGCCAAAAGAGCTAATGGGCTTCCCAAACCCTTATTGAGCTTACAAGATCTATTAGCAATTTTTGTGAGCTAAGGATTTCTTAATGGGCCTAATTACATTTTTAGATCCATTAATATTATAGGTTTTACGACATAGGTCCATGGGACAATAAATGGGCCTAATGGGCTTCCTAATGGACCTAAACATATTTTAGTCAATTAATAATACTTAATCATTTATCTATGTGTGAAGTTTATGGAACCTTACAAGTTTATTACTGGTTTGTAAAGATTAAGTCTAGATCTCTAAATAGAGAGTAAAAACCTACGGTATGTTTTATTTCCGGGTTTTAAATGAAATCCAAGTTGGTTACAAGTTTGTATATTAATTATAAGCTTCACATTATTTCAAGATCAAGTCCAATCTTGTTTTATGTTTACATTTAATTTACGGGATTCCAAAATTTCAGATTTAGGGTTTATTATAAGTTCACAAGTTTATTACAAGTTTAAAAATGAATCAGATAGCCCAAACTATATTTCTTTTCCATGTGTTTTCATTTTGAAATCTAGGTTTAAAAGTAAATGTTTAAAGTCCATACATAAGATCTAGGTTTTTACAAGTTCGTTATAAGTTCAACAGGATTTAATCAAGATCTCAAAAAAAAAAAAAAAAAAAATATATATATATATATTAATAAAATTTTAGATTTTTCCCAAGATATATAAAAGTCTAGTTAAGTTTACCAAAGACGTGGTAAGGATTTTCAAAGATACATTAAGATTTCTAAAAAAAATCTAATTTAAACTTTTCCAAAATTTAATTAAGTTCTTCCAAAATATAACTATTCAAGAAAAGATTTACAAAATCCTTTTATTTTATCATTTGTTTCTTTGCTAAGTTATATATAAAAATATGTTCCAAATTTTCTAAGATTTTCCAAAATCTATTTTAGATTTTACAAGATTTCCAAAATCTGTTTTAGATTATACAAGATTTTCAAAATCTATTTTAGATTATACAAGATTTTTCCATTTTCATATTTCCAGGAGTTTGTTATGTATTATGTTGCTTGTGGTTATAATGCATTGTTCGGGCCATCATACTTCAGAAGCCATTCTATAAACGTTTGAGAAGCGAGGGCACTTTAAATCGTAAACCCAACCACTCAATCAAAACGTAATATCGAGATGGAACATCTTTAGTATAAAGCTCCCTACTAACATGACATGTTTATAAGTTTCATAAAATACGTTAAGTATTTTTAATATTTTAATATCTTCATAACGATATTAAACAGTCGTAATATGTAAAGTACGTAAATGGTTAGCATCTAGTACTATCATAAATATAAATGCATAGGATAAGGAATTGCATTTAAATCATATAGTTATGCATGCTCTCTATGCTATATGCTCTCTAGTATGTCCCCGTCAAAAACCCAGTTTTTGAAATCTAAGTTTTTGAAATTTTAATCCGGTTATAGTTCAGTTAATAAAATAGAAAAACAATTTTATTTTTGATCTGATTCTCTATAACCATTCGCTCTGATACCATTCTGTGACAACCCCAAATCAGGTTTGCAGCGGAATAGTAATTGGGTGTCAGTAAGTGGATCACAGAACAAATGGCATACAAAGCATTGATCATAATTACATGATTTGAAATACAATTGATACAAATATGGTTTTAGTACAATCAGTTGAAATGTTAAATATCAGTTGTTACAAATATCCCAGTGAAAACAGATTCCCCAATTATTATGATGCTCCTAAATGATGCTCAGTCCATGCTCAAATAATCCAGCTTAATTTCCTGAGAAAAACATGCTTAAAACAGTCAACATAAAGTTGGTGAATTCATAGAGTTTTGTAAATTCATAGTTCAGGACTGTATATTGTCCTACATAGTGTTGCACAAAGTTTGATATAAAAATCAAGTGTAGGATCGCAAATATCCCATATAGTATTTCATAAGGTTTGATAATAATCAAGTTCAGGTATATCAGTATGTTCCATGTATTAATGTACCAAATAATAAAAGGTCAAATTTAGAATCGCAAACATCACAAACATAGTATCGCACAAAGCCAAATACTATAAGGTAATTACATTCCCATATTGCCCGAAACTGAAACTTGACAGTTAAGCCCTTAACAAATAAGGGCCCTTCGCCTTATCATTATCAAAGCACCCATAAATAATAATGTACTGACATGTGAAACATCTGTTGTCCTGGCCTAGGCACAATGAGCATGACTCACCCAGATGGGGACGGTCAATCCCAAATAGATCTATTTATAACACTCAGGCAATTCAAAAATTCTAACAGTTTCGGATGCACGGGTCATGCGGGTTAATCTACAATAGGCAATCGTAATTAACGGTAACAGTTCAGTTTGCGTTTCCTCGATCAACAATTTATTAAATATAAGATATCAAAATCATATAGTCAAATCAAGTTATAGCATGTCTCCCCCTCGCGGGTTAGTAAAACATAAATAGTAGTGAAAGGCGAGGCTATGAACTCACCTGAATAGCAGTGCCCGGATAATATCACATATAGTCCAGATAGTATGCTCACGATACAGTTAATTACCTAAGTAATTAATTGGGTCTCAGTATATGTACAAATATAATGCACATATAAATGCAATTGATGAAAATGCATGATCACGGATTTAATAAGTTGTTATCGTTTTCAGTGTTAACTTATTGTAAGTTATCGTAACATGTACAATTTTAATTTAATAAAGTGTATTTACTTCGTTCGAATTGTAATAGTTTAAATGAATTAAATAAAAATGATTTTTATTTAATTAAGACTTATATAATAATTCATAAAAGTCCTAGAAGTTTCAAATGTTCGTAATTAGTCCTCCACGTTTGACGAATTACAATATAGCCCTTAAAGTTTATTAAATAAATATTATTAATAAAACTTAAGTTAAATTGCTCATGAGTCCTTGGTTTTAATATAGTTACCAAAACAGCCCCTAGGGCTTGCTAAACTTTCATAAAATGGCAATATTAGTCCTTGTGCTTCAAGTGTTTAATGTTATAAATCTTGATTTTTGAAGATCAATTACGGGTTCGTTACTTAGCCATAAAACAAACCGGGAACATATTTGTATTCTCGGACACGCCGTCTAAAAGTTTCGTTCTTTAAGTTTTGCTTGAAAACGGCTCTAAAATGGGTAAAAACGGGTTCAAAGACAGCGGGTCAGAATGTTTAAATTTTCATCAGCTTTTAAGGTGTGCGAGGTAGATTTTTAAAGGGCTGTAACTTATTCGTTACTTGACCGTTTTTAGTGTTCTTGGTGTCTACGGAAAGGTAGCCAGGAGATCTACAATATCCTAGTTGGTGTCGGGTTCCAGATCTAACTCTAACTCGCTCAAAAACGCAGCCAAAGTCGGCTGGTCAGCCTACATGTTCATGCTGTCAGCTTTTTATCCAAGTGCTGACAGCTTTTAGTGTTCAAACGCAGGTTTTCAAAGTCAGTTTCCCGATTCGTTATAGCTCCGTTTTGGGTGATTCAAAAGGCTGTGGAAAGCTGGCTAGGTGATCTACAAAATGCTCCCAAAAACAGATCTATGGTCGGGGTGCTACTGGGTCTAAACAGGCTCTAAAAGTGGCTATTCGGGCTAGTTTTACACATAAAATAACGCGTATGGTTAATTCGTTTGACCTAGCAAACGTAGTCCGTTTGCGTTCAAATTTGGCATGAGTACTAACTAAGGCATGACTTAAGACCTAGCATTCACGTTTTAGCCTAGCTCGTATTTTATGTACACATTTCCCTATGGCGTCTTTACTACATCAGGAGGTTTGCTTTAGATTTCTAAATGAATGATGCAATTAAGGAAAAGCAAATAAGATTAAGGCGTAGATCTTACGAGGCTAATCTAAGTCGTGGTACGATGAGTGACACGTGAGAGCAACCACCCATACTAGCTTTTGCTTGAATGTTTGATGCAACCCGATGCCATAAACTCGATTTATAGTCCGAGTCCTAGCTCGAATCTACCCCGGCTCGTCCTTCACTCAAACCAAACGCACCTGCTGCTGATACGCAGCGAACTAAACACACCCTTATGACTGTTCTACAGTCCCAAACAGTCCCTTTCTGCTGCATCTTAACAGCAGATCCAAACGCTCCCCCTGCTGCTGCTAATCAGCAGATTCAAACACACCTTACTGCTGTGTTATTGAACCGAGTGCTCCCCTACTGTCCTAAACGCGGATCTGAACGCCCTTGAGGCTGTTGTACTTATAACACGCAACCCGAACACCCTTAATGGGTTAAACCAGCGAGACAAATGCACCCCGAACACCACCTGATTTGGTGTCTCGGTGGTAGCAGAAATCAGCAACATAACACCCCTCTAATAATACTGACCAAAGCAAACACTCCTGCGATGGTAGATTTGGAACGAATAAAGCTGGTCGTGGTTTTATGGATCAGTGGTGTAGCTTTCGACAGTGGTTGTATATAACAAAACCAAACACCCTCGGTTATATAATGGAAATGTGTGACGGTGGCTGTTGAGATAACAATGGTTCCATATGTTGACCACGACGATGGTTAAACCTTCGTGTGGTGGTGACAACCAGTGGCTGTATCTGGTGGTGGTGACAACCAAACACCCTCGGTTATTTAATGGTGGGTCGTGGTAGTGTACAACGAATGGTGGTGATGTTGGTTCGTATGTCTTACTAGCAGCTTATGCCAAATTAGAAGGCAAGGAGAAGATAAAACCGAGTGTTGTGTTTGTATATGTCAACAGAAGAGAGATAGAAATGAGATTGGAGATTGTGGTGTATGTCTTATACACGACTAGGGAAGAGAGGGAAAGGTATTGGGATATCTTGCTAGATATGCATATCTATGAAATCTTACACAAGTACTAATCATAAGATCTTCACTTGCCCCTTATGTTACATGGTAGCCGCGTATGACTTTAGGTGAGATTAAAGAGACAAATTTTTGGGGTCACAAGTACATTGTATTTGGGCATGTGAGGAAATATCAAAGGCTAAGCCCAATGGTGTAAGTGTTTCGGCTAGTTGAAAGGATTTAGGGTAGAATTGGTGAGATTTCATATGTACTAGAAAACCTAGTAATATCTTCTTTTGATTTGGTTTGGAAATGGTTAAGTATGTATAAATGTGTGGAATAAAAAGAATGAAGGGAATAATTTTGTTTTAAAATTTAACTAGATAGAAAGTAGTATACATTTTTTTTTTATAGTCATTATTAATTATAATTAAAATTAATATAATTGGTAATAATTTATGTACATAAAATGTGTCTAAAGATACTTAAATAAATTTAAAAAGGTAGCTCTTCGGTTAAAACGTCAAGTCATTAAGTATTGACATAAATATATAAAAATTTTAATATTATGTTCTCGTATGTAAATGTGGTCGATAAAAATGTTATAGGATGAGTGGTAATAAGAGTAAAACCGGTGACGTGTCAAAAGCCCAAATTTTGGGGTTTTACAGTCAAGACTTTGTAAACACATCCAATTAAACTTGTTATATCTAGTCTTATATTTTCGCCTAAGTCGTGTCTAGGGTAATCAAGAGTCGAGTAGCCTAGTTTCCTAATAGCTATTAATAAAGGTCGGTTGGCAATGTCTAAGCCCAACCCGACCCGTAGGACTTGTATAGTCGGTTCCCCCTCATCTCTATAAAAGGAGGTGAGGGGGAACAAACCAATTACGTCATTCTTTCATAATAACTAATCGTAGAATCGATTAGGGATATTACCTTGTGTGGGCGTCGCGTTTACTTTTCTGTCGATTGCTGTGTGTGTTCTTCGATCGAGTATTCCGCACATCTAGATAACCAGGATTGTAGGATTAAATCCTTACAAGTGGTATCAAGAGCTCAGGTCAACGAGTCCGCTGGTTTCTAGGGTCGATCGAAGAAGAGAAGAAATTGGTGATCAGGTGTCGTGATCTTCAAGGTAGTAGCAGCAGCAGCGATCGACTGAAAAGGGGTGTGTTTTTGTTTTCGAGTTCTGTTCTTGCTTTTGCCGCCATTGCTAAGACAGAGGAAGAAGACAATCACTGGTATTCAAAGTCAAACACGGATATTACAAAGGGAGTGTGGATTAGGTTTTTTTTATATTGGGCCAAGGTGTATTATACTTTAGTCCAAAGTATATATTGGGCTTAATACATTAGAATCTAATTTTATTTGTTGTTTTTAATAAAAACAAAAGGATTTACTTTGTAATATTTTTACACAAGGGAACTTCGTAATTCGTGATTGTGAGGTTTAACGTATCACAAGGTTTAGCGAGTTACCGAAGGGACTTTGTCGGTTTGTGATTGTGAGGTTTTTCACAAGGTTTAGCAAATCAACAAAGGGATTAAAGAATGACGGGAGCCAAGTTTGACATCGAGAAATTCGATGGAACTGGCGATTTCGGGTTATGGAGAATCAAGATGCGTGCTTTATTAATCCAGAACGGATGTGAAGCAGCTCTGGAGGTTTTCCCCGCGAATATGGAAGCTGAAGAGAAATCTAAGCTTGACAAGAATGCTCACAGTGCCATGATTTTGTGTTTAGGTAACAAGGTCCTGAGAGAGGTTACCGGGGAGACGACTGCAGCGGGGGTTTGGTCAAAGCTCGAGTCTTTGTACATGACAAAGTCATTGGCCAACAAGTTGTACCTGAAGAAGAAGTTGTATACATTCTACATGCCGACTGGACGAAAGATTTCCGAGCATATAGATGAGTTCAACAAAATCGTTGTTGATTTAGCAAATATTGAGGTAAAATTCGAGGATGAAGATCTTGCTTTATTGTTACTCACGTCTTTACCAGCATCATACGAACACTTTGTGGATACCTTGCTTTATGGACGAGAAGATTTGACTTTGGAGGACGTGATGGCCACACTAAATTCAAAGGAAATCAAAGAAAGGTTCAAGGCGAAGGGGGATGATGGTGAAGGGTTATATGTGAGGGGAAGAACTGATCGCAGGAATTCGCATCAGTCAAAGGGAAAGTCAAGATCGAAATCTCGAGGTGGAAGACTCAAATGCTTTATTTGCCAATCTGAGGAGCACTTGAGAAGAGACTGTCCGAAGAATAATCGCAAGAAGTCAAAAGATTACGTCAAGAAAGATAATCAACCAAGCTCCAGTGGTTCGATTTACGACGATTCTGAGGTGATGATGGTGATGAGTGCAGAAAGACTGCAAGATTGGATCATGGATTCAGGAGGTTCATATCACATGTCACCCAGGTTAGATGTATTTTTTGATTTTCTGGAATGCGATGGGGGCAGCGTACTGTTGGGCGACAACAGGGAGTGCAAGATCAGGGGTATTGGCAAGGTAAAGGTACAACTGAAAGATGGGTCAAGTTTTGTGTTACACAATGTCAGGTACATTCCTGAATTGAAAAGAAACTTGATATCGCTGGGAACTCTTGAAAAAGAGGGATATACCGTAAAATTGCAGTCGGGCAAAGTCAAGGTGATTAATGGTTCTAGGGTTATTATATCTGGAACCCGAAGGGAGAACTGTGTGTACTCTTTGGATGGACATGCATTGGCCGGTGAGCTTAATGCTAGTGTTGAAGAGAAAGACAGTCTTGTGCAGGTTTGGCATAAAAGACTGGGACATATCAGTGAGGCGGGACTACACGTGCTGGAAAAGCAGGGTTTGTTTGGCAAGAAGAGTCTAGGTAAGCTCGATTTTTGTGAGAATTGTGTTCTGGGAAAGTCACATCGAGTCCGTTTCGGTGTAGGAAGGCACACTACTCAGGGAGTGATAGACTATGTTCATTCAGACTTATGGGGTCCGTCTCAGGTGGAATCATTGGGAGGTAAGAGGTATTTCTTATCTATCGTTGATGATTATTCCAGGAGGGTATGGGTTTATGTTCTCAGGTTCAAACACGAAGCATTTGGGAAGTTCAATGAGTGGAAGCAGTTAGTAGAAAATCAGACTGGGAGGACGGTTAAGAAGCTTAGGACGGATAATGGTCTTGAGTTCTGTAACCGGGAATTTAATCAGCTATGTACTGAGAGTGGGATTGCTAGACATTTGACGGTTGCCGGGACGCCGCAGCAGAATGGGTTAGCAGAACGGATGAATAGAACTCTCATGGACAAGGTACGCTGTTTATTAATACAGTCTGGATTGCCCAAGACCTTCTGGGCGGAAGCGACATGTACGGCCGCATATCTTATAAATAGGTCACCATCGACAGCGATTGAGAAGAAGACACCTATGGAGATGTGGTCGGGACATCCTAGTGATTATGGGATGTTGAGGGTTTTCGGTTGTGTCGCATATTCACACGTTAAACAAGGTAAGCTCGAGCCGAGAGCTGTAAAATGCGTTCTTTTGGGGTATCCTGAAGGTGTGAAGGGGTACAGACTATATAGGCTTGATAAAGAATCGCCTAAAATAGTCACAAGCAGGAACGTAGTCTTCAATGAAAGTGTCATGTACAAAGACACGTTGAAGGATACTGGTGCAAGTAAAGATAAGTCTGTTGAGGAATTACAGTTTGAGGTGGAACTGCAGAGGTTAAATAATCATACGCCTGAGGAAGACCATCCAGGTCAGGAAGACCAGACAGATCAGGAAGATCAGTCAGATCACGAAGATGGCTATGATGAAGATGCGGGGGTTCAAGAAATTGATCATCCACCGGATCTCACAGATTATCAATTGGTTCGAGATAGAGAGCCAAGGACAAGAACGAAACCGGCAAGGTTTCGGGATGAGAGTAATACGGTTGCTTACGCGTTCGCTGCAGCTGAGGAAGAAGATACTCATGAACCATTGACATACCAGGAAGCAGTTGCTTGTGAAGACAGTTCTAAGTGGAAAGCTGCTATGAAAGAAGAGATGGATTCTCTGAAGAAGAACAAGACCTGGGTGTTAGTAGATCATCCAGCTGGGCAAAAGCTGGTGAGCTGCAAATGGTTGTACAAAATAAAGGAAGGGATTGAAGGTGTTCAAAAGCCTAGGTACAAGGCAAGGATGGTGGCTCGTGGATTCACACAAAGAGCAGGTATTGATTACAATGAAGTATTTTCGCCGGTAGTTCGACACACATCTATTCGGGTTATACTTGCATTGACTGCGTGTAAAGATTATGAGCTGGAGCAGCTTGATGTAAAGACGGCGTTTTTACATGGAAATCTTGAAGAAGTGATCTACATGAGGCAGCCACCGGGATTTGAACAAGGTAACAAGGTATGTTTGTTAAAGAAATCTCTTTATGGTTTGAAGCAGTCACCTAGGCAATGGTACAAGAGGTTCGATGAGTATATGCTGAGCAACGGGTTTAAGCGTAGCAATTACGACAGCTGCGTATATTACAGGAGTTATGCACCAGGGGAGTATATCTATCTATTGTTATATGTAGACGATATGCTGATTGCTTGTAAAAGCAAGGCTGAGATCGCGGCTACCAAGTCTTTGCTTAAAAGGGAGTTCGACATGAAAGAGCTCGGGGAAGCAAAGAAGATTCTTGGTATGGAGATCTTCAGGGATCGGAGTCGCAAGATTCTGAGGGTGTCACAATCCGGGTACATTTCTAAAGTTTTAAAAAGGTTTAGAATGGACAATGGGAAGTCGGTTCAGACACCATTGGGTGGGCACTTCAAGCTGTCGTTGAAGGATTGCCCGGTTAGGGATTGTGATGTTGAAAGAATGAGTAGGGTGCCGTATGCAAATGCGGTTGGGAGCTTGATGTACTTGATGGTATGCACGAGGCCAGACATAGCGTATGCAGTAAGTGTAGTTAGCAGATATTTGGCGAATCCGGGTAAACTCCATTGGAAAGCAGTGAAGTGGATTATGAAATATTTGCAGGGCACTGTAAACGTGGGTTTGGTGTATGGGACAAATCATGGCAACCATGTGGACGTAACAGGTTTTGTTGATTCAGACTACGCTAAAGATCCGGATAAAGGTAGGTCTCTCACTGGTTACGCATTTTTAGTACAAGGATGTGTTGTAAGCTGGAAGGCAACGCTACAACACGTGGTGGCTCTTTCAACTACAGAGGCAGAGTATATGGCCCTTACGGAGGCTGTGAAGGAAGCTATTTGGCTAAGAGGACTCTTGGAAGAGTTGGGCGTGAAGCTCAACACTGTTGCAGTTGATTGTGATAATCAGGGCGCGATTCACTTATCGCGGAATCATGTTTTTCATGAGAGGACAAAGCACATCAATGTACATTATCACTTTATCAGAGAAGTCTTAGAAGCAAAGACGGTTGAAGTTCTGAAGGTGGGTACTGAACACAATGCTGCGGATGCCTTGACGAAGGTGGTACCTGGACGCAAGTTACAACACTGCATGGAATTGCTGAGTGTTGGGATAGGCTAATATAAGCCTAAGGTGGAAATTGTTATATCTAGTCTTATATTTTCGCCTAAGTCGTGTCTAGGGTAATCAAGAGTCGAGTAGCCTAGTTTCCTAATAGCTATTAATAAAGGTCGGTTGGCAATGTCTAAGCCCAACCCGACCCGTAGGACTTGTATAGTCGGTTCCCCCTCATCTCTATAAAAGGAGGTGAGGGGGAACAAACCAATTACGTCATTCTTTCATAATAACTAATCGTAGAATCGATTAGGGATATTACCTTGTGTGGGCGTCGCGTTTACTTTTCTGTCGATTGCTGTGTGTGTTCTTCGATCGAGTATTCCGCACATCTAGATAACCAGGATTGTAGGATTAAATCCCTACAAAACTAATAGGGCGAAATTCCTAGACAAATTTAGCATCCACAACCTTCTTAATTAATGCGATAAAAGTAGAGTTACAACCCTTGGAGAACGACCGATTCACAAAGAAAAATTCCACCGCTTCACAGAAAAGTTCCAATAAAATCCCAATATTTCTTAAAGAATGAAATGTATAACCATCAGGACCCGGAGATTTGTTGTCTCCATAATTCCAGACAGCCGATCTGATCTCTCCTCTAGAAACGGGTCTCTCCAACTCCACCACTTGAGATTGCAACAGCTTATTAGGGAATTGAAAGTTAAGTTTGAACCAATAAGCATCAGGTTCAGTGAAACGAGTCTCAAAATGTTTTAGAAACTCATCTTTTATGGTACTCGGTTCTGTACCAAAAATCCATCGATAAAAATTCCACGTATCGAAAGTTGGGACCTCTTCTTATTAACAATGCCGTGAAAAAACTTCGAATTCTCATCTTCCTCTACCGCCCACTTAATGTTAGATTTTTGAACATTCTCTTTTAATTCCATCTCCGTAATATTAATAAGATGCTGTTTTAGATCAAGCCTACGAAGCAGCCTAGTTTCAGAAATTGTACCTCCATCCAACTCCTTGTCGATAACACCCAATTCGGTCAGAAGAGTATCTTTTGAACAAGACGATACACGTCTTTTATCATTAACGCATCGACGGATGACAACCTTAAGGTCTTGAAGTTTCTTCTTAAACCGAATCATCCCATTTGCATTTGAGTGTGAGAACGATTGCCAAGTAAGTTTAACCATATCATCAAACCCGGGAAAAGCAAACCATGAATGATAGAATCGGAATGGAATAGGTCTAAAATCCGTGCATAATTCTCAAAGTAAGATCGGACGATGATCCGATAAATGTTTGTCAAGACATATGGCTGTAATAGAAGCAAAAGCCGATATAATACCTTGAGCGAGTTTACTTATCCTGGACGCCGATGGATGAGACCATGTAAATGAGTAACCTTCCAGTTGGACATCAATTAGACCGGAATTAGAAATAAATTGATCAAAACGTCTAGCACAGGAGGAATTAAAACTAGAACCACGCCTTTCATCAATATTTCGGACCTCATTAAAATCACCCATAATAATTGAGTCACCATTCCATCGCCCTAACAAGGTAGATAAGTAGTCCCACAGAATTCTTTTACTCGACGGTTGTTGAGCAGCATAAACAACAACGAGCAAGATCTTAGCATTATTAGGTAACCATGTCCCGTAAATTGCAATAAAATTATCCGATATTGTAACATTTTGTTTCTTTAATACAGTAGCCTCCCATATGCGCACTATGTCACCTGAACAACCAAGAGACTCATTGCAAACATAATCAAAGTTAGAATTTCCCCACAAAAATTTCACATCCATTTGAGAGACCATATTCATTTTGGTCTCTTGTATCGCTAAAAAGTTAAGTTTATACAGTCAACGCCTTTATCCACTCCTTTTTCGTCTTGTGACCAAGACCTTGAACATTAATAGACAAAATATTCATCTAAAAATAGTATCTTCTCCGTGCTTACCAATGATATTTTCAAAGTCCTTCGCACATCTAAAACGACATTTTCGGAAGATCTGATCTAGAAACTATAAATTCCAGTTAGTTAACATTAAGGCACCAGTGGTCTAGTGGTAGAATAGTACCCTGCCACGGTACAGACCCGAGTTTGATTCCCGGATGGTGCACATTTAGCTGTGATGATAAGCCTTAGCAATGGTTTGGGTCCATTGCATAATATCCCTTAAATTGGATGAAACATGGCCAATTCCGAGCTTTAGTTTTTTCTACAACTTTAGTTCCGTGGTTCGTTTTTTTCAATTTTACTAGTTCTTCTAAGTATACGCTGATGACTCGTCGCTAATACATTGTCTGACAAGTGTCTTGCAACATCTACAGCTTCATTAGTTATTAACTGACGACGTGTACAAAGTTTGAGTTCTACGATCAAAATATGGAATTTAGTTCAAAATAAAATAAAATGTGCACATAACTGAATGCAGACAGAAACATCAGTTACAGCAACAAGGGGACATGCGCCATGCGATGGATTTACAGTAGCAGCAGCACGTAGTGAAAACTTTTCAAAGTTTACTTCTTTTAAAGCATTTTTAGAGATATCAAGATCCGCAAGTTTGGCCAGTTGCCTAATTGAATCTGGAACAGTCCCATTTAACGAGTTTTGGAACAAAATGTGTAACAAAATTCATAATTCATAAGAAACAAATTAAACCATGTAAAGTCACCCTAAGTTATTCATAATTTATAAATGTTTTTTCATTGTTTTCAGCTCCGGTGTCTGGTAATGGATGGGAAAATGTCAATGCATCTGTTGACGTGTACCAGCCGGTGATGTCGCTGCTGCTGCATCTTGCTGGGAGTGAACCAAAACGTCTCTACCTTCGTCTTTACTTTTTAGTGTTGTTTGAAGTCGAGTACACTAGTTACCGTGCCGAGGTTAGTCAGCACCAAGTCCGAAACATGTGGTCGCATTGTGATAGTTGTTCACTTGTTTGTACTATCTTCAAAGTTCTGGGCTAAGAGTTGACTTAACAAAGCACATCTTAACTACCATTTGACTAACTTGGATAAGTTTTATCGATCGATATATGTTTAAAGTTTTTGACAGCAATACCAAAATCCACGAAAGTAGGATACGAGGGAGATATGATTTATATACTCAACATCTCTACCACAGAGTAAAAAGTTTCTAAAGTTACTTTGTTGTAGCTTCCATGAAAACGGTGGTTTGTTGGAGAGAAGCGTGGCAGAAGCAGAAGTCCTCCTGGAAAAGCTGGTTCAGGATGGGAAAGCGCAGCCGTAGCCGCAGCCCTGGGTGAGAAGCATAGGGGCTGAGGGGGGATCGGGGTACTAACCACGCTTTCGGCAACTTTCAACCCGTTTGACCCATATACTTTTTGCTAGTTGTCCCCCTATTTTAATTTCTAACAATTTGACCCATTCGAAACTGAATTTAACCCTTCATAAGTAAACAAGTCTGAAACAGCCACCTCAAAAGTTATAGACTTGGAGAAAGCTATAATTCTGTATGTATACAATAAACAAGAACAGCATACCGGTGAACTTTGATGTGAGGGTCTCAGATGAATATTGTACTTGTTCAATGCAATGTGAAAACGAACACAAGACACCATCCTGTTTCAGCATCTGGCCAGCAGACGCAATAGCCAACCAAGGATGCTGTAGATCCAAAAAGACAGCATTTGCTTTACCACCTAAATCTTTCGGAAATCCCTCACCTTAAATATCTCTCACTCCCATTGTGACCAAATTTCTCAATCCCGTCTTCTCAAAATCTTCTCTGTTGCAATAACAATAAGCAAACATCAGCAAACAATTGAACAGTTTGTCATTCTTTATGGTATAAAACATATATACTAAAGATCTTACCTAGCAGCCGCAGCCCATTGTTCATGAAAATCAAACATATAAACATGTCCCGTAGGGGCAATAGCCCTTGCTAATGAAGTACTCAGCAACCCACTTCCAGTCCCGGACTCAAGCACGACACAACCCGGAACCAACTCCAAATACATCACCACAAAACAAATATCCGCAATATAAAGAATTTGTGTCCTATGACACAAAACTAACGTCCATAGCTCAGGAGTCGGAGCCAACAAGTATGACTAGAAGCTTTACATCCAAAGGGCTTCCCAATCCAATCAGAATGCTTAAAAACACCAGACGCGTTCTCAAGAACTCACTTCTCATCTACTATCACCGCCTTCGTGTTATCGTGTTTCTCATATACAATAATCAAATCTCCATTACTTAGAAGTCGGTTAAACGACAATTTCTTTGTGGTATTAATAGGCAACATTCTATCAAATTGTGTTGCACACTATCAACTAAATTGCGAATCAGTCTGTCGGATTAATATCTGTAACAACAAAATCAAACCTAAAAGTTCTTATTCTCCTTACGGGTTTAGGCTATATGATAGCAACGCACGCACTTTCCTTAAAGTTCAACTATACGCCACAAAGTTATCATACTATTTAGGGATCATCTCATTAAATAGCAACGAACCTTCTCCAAAATCCGAGTACCTGAACCAAAAAGTGCCTCATTAACTGTTACAAACTTTCTGGTTCCAACACTCTTCCGGTCTCTTGGAACATCACTATTATCTAACCCGCCTTCTCCTTGTGGATCTTGTGTTGCTGGTTCTCCTTCATCAGGTAAATAGATTATATATACGTACTCCATATCATTTGGGTGTGTGTTTGTATTTTCTTTATTGAAAAACACCGGAGTAGCATTTGTTTTAGTGGTCTCAAGTAAACCTCAAATTTTACCCGAAAGATTGTAATTTGGGTATGTGTTTGAATATATGGTAAAGCAACCTCACCACGTGAGGAATCGATCAAGAAATCGACAAAGGAAAGCTACCGTAAACGTTACTCAAAGCCACGAGTCTAAAAGTCCGACAATCTATGACTGGTTTGTTCTCTTACAGTTACTAATTTACCGGGTTCTTCACATAGTAATTCATTTTGGGCCGGTTTAGATTGTTGATCGACAACATCAAAGCTGTGTTAGTGTTAATTGACACTTGATTTAGGTTCAGAAAGTCATACTACATGTTGCAGAAAAAGTTGATATATATTTGCCACAATATAAATGGCAACCATGAACACAGTTAACATACGGGGTATGGTTTTTCAATGAACCTTTAATTTCAATAAGAAATACTGGAACGGTAGTAACATACATCTAATCGAAGGAAATAAAAACGTACAAAGGTAGAACTATTTCATTTATTAAGCCCACTGGAATCTGATCAAAGCTAAATCGGCGTTCTTGGCTTGCTTCATATGCATCCATAAATGTAAAAGACTCTAACGAATTCACCCTTTCCTGAAAGAACAAAGATTCAGTGAGTGAGAGTAAAAGTTAAATACAATGATATATATTTCGTAAAAACTTTTACATCTACAATATATCCTCTTGGAAGCAAGACGAGCAAAGACAGAACTAAGGCGAGGTCATAGGTTTTAAAGGCACCTTACTCGATCAGTGACAAGTGCAAATGATGAGAGTCAGACCAGACCACATTTAACAAGGTAGTACATGCTCTGTTATCAAAACAAACCGTAAAACAAAACAGAGTTGGAAGAGAAATTTCACCTTACTTGTCATTATTATCAACAAGGGTTAAAGGCGAAACCAAGCTGTCAGCAACAATGAGAGCGTCATCATATCTAAAGTCTTCAATAAGTGAGACAGAACTGTCTCTTAAATCGTAGATAACCAATCCCTTATAACAATGAAATAACACTCTCCTGTCAATTGAAATAAACAAAGGAACCGGTGATTCGCTAATCCAATCATTACTTAGATATGGGAAAGAAGCCATCTTAGTCCACGAATCTTTCACTCCATAAACCTTCATTACCCATAAGTCCGCACGACTTTCGCCATAATAAAAAAGCCCACACAAGCATCCTCCCAAAACCCCCAAAGTGAGAAATTTCGTCTCAGCTTCATCATACTCAAATAGCACAACTTCACCGTAAGTCTCCTTTGCTAAATCGAGAGAAACTATCCTAGGCGTCTCTGTAAAATCATCTTCGTCTAGTGAATCATAATCATAAACAACCCAGTGCAAAGCACCATTTAAAAAAACACCACAGCCATCCTCTGGAGATAAGCACTCGTCAGGAAAATCACCTATATTCGTCCACGTTCCAGTTTTCAAAGAGTATATATGCGTCGCCGGTGCAACATCAATAGCATCCACGTGTGAATCATACATTTGAGCAAATTCTACAATTTTGAAATCATCAGTAGATTCATCGTACCCAAAAGAATACCATTTACGCTCACCGATTCTCTTACCAGATGATAACCCACCCCATAACTTTCTAGTACTCGGGTTATATACATAGAGCTCACAACAAAAATAATGATCAACAAAAAGGCACATTAATCCATTACATGACCCCGCTATCATAATCGCATGAGGACCGGATCGTCGCAATGGATTTTCAAGCAGTGTCGCGTCATTAGCAGATTTAGGAAACATGAGATTAGAAAGAGAGCCTAATGTTGGTACAAGATAAAGTATAGTATGTTTTAATGAAATGATTGTCAAAGGAGATTAAAGAGTACCATTCTTTGCAAACAGACTTACATCGTAACAATGTTTCAACTGAAGCTTTTAACAAGATTTCTCGGATGAGTTCTGGCAGAAGTGATGCCATTTTTATTTTAGGGTGCACACACAGAATTGAGCACCTACACCCCTATAAAAACATCATCTTTGATCAACATGTCCCATCTTCACAAACAGATCTACATTTTTAGGGTTTTTTTAACAAAGATGTGTGTGGATGTATAATGACCTAGATGAACAGCTGAATATGTGTAACCCTATATTTTCCACCAAGTTCTGGGCTGGGCTGGGCTGGGCTGGGATGGGCTGGGCTAACAAATAAGTTGTTCGGTAAGAGTATGTGATTGCTTATGCTAACAGTTACTCCGTATGATTATTTAATTTGTGAGTACATAATACAATCGGTGTCTAATAATATAGCAAAAGGTTTGGTTTTGAGTCTAAAACCACAAATGATAGCCATCCTCATAGCGTTCCCCGTGTCGTCCCGTCTTGAGCCGTCATTGCCAGCCCAAGTGCTCTCTTATTTTACTTTTTGATTTTGTATTGTATTCATGTTTTAGTGGGGTTTATGGGTGCATGACAACTCCAGAAATGTTTCTGGGTGTAAAGAAGCCCAATAAAGTTTTAATACAAACACACCTTAAGTAGTAGTGTGGAGAGTGGACGACCCGGTCATTGCGTTTACCTGTGGACTGTGGTAGTTGTACTCAACTAATGATCTATATGTTTTTACATTTCTTGCTAAAATATATAATAGTCATAATTTAATCTTGCTCGACTAAAAGCTGAGATTTGAGTGATGAGCGTAAGTTGGTTGCTCGTGCCAAAAGTTTTGGCACGAGTCATTATTTTTTGGCTTTACGAGGGGAGAAAGTAAGGTTTGTGAAATTAACGAAGTGACAACATTTGAAAATAGGTTTTAAATTTTTATAGTGTCACTTTCATGAGCTTTTTTTCTTGGGTTGGGTTTGGTGTTCTTGGGTTTTAAGACCTAGAACATATTGGGTTTGGTGTTCTTGGGTTTTAAGACCGGGAACATATACAATGTTAGCTTAAAGTTCATGTTTATCTCGACTAGCCTAATAGTAACATATAAGATAAATAAAATGTCAAAAAAGTTCCAACTATGGCAATTTGAGCAAGATTTCGAACAGTTCATAATATTTCAAACACATAATATTTCGAACAGTTCATAATATGTCAAAAAAATTGAAAATACCTTAAATAAGTTATGAAAACACATAATATTTCGAACAGATCATACCAAAAGCATAAGAAACCTCAGACAAACATAGTTAATAACTCAGGGCGACTGTAAACATTGTCTCCCTCATCTTCCAACACAGGATAAACTGCCACAAGAGCATCCTGGGCACCGATATATAGGGAATTGTATATTTTCCAGTAAACTTCCCGAACCTTCCTTTCAGGATGGAACAAACCATGTAGATAGTAGTTAATTAAGCACGACAGCTGCGCCCAATGCCACTCGCACCTCGATAGCTGCTGAAGCCAGCAACACCTAAAGCCATATATGTTTAACTGCTGAAGTTGCAGTCTGCCTATGAACCAAGTCTCGATCCATAAGAGCATCCTCAAGTAATGGAGTGACTGCATAGATGTAGTCTTTCCCCATCTCACCAATGTACTCGAAAAGAAAAGATAAGGACTTCAGCACACCATTCTGCACGTTGAGCTCAGGTACATGATACTAGTGGACAACTGGGTAAAATTTATGGTACTTTTCAAGATGTAAGAAAGTGTATTAAAATTTCCAGATCATATCATGGTGATCAAGTTGGAATTTTTATCTGTTTATTTCTAAATGATTGGCTCAAGTACTCGATATTTATTCATTAAACCAGGTAAAACAGTGAACGGATCACACGGTTCTGTCGCTGTTGCACCTTGAGATTGTTCAATAAGGTAGCCAGTACATCTTGTGGTCCAATAGCTTTAGCAATGTACCCAAATGTGTTCCCAGCAGCTCGACGGATTCCCTTCTTGTGGGCCTTTAGCATCTCAAGAAGCTCTACACAAATCTTCATCCACTCCCTTGCAGGAACATACTCGGCACCACGGTCAGCAATACGACCAACCAAATCAATACAACATTCCTGAACCTTCTCATGCCTATTCTTCAAAATTGGGGTCAGACGTGGGAGCAAGTCCTTTATAGGAGGAGTCATCTAGTCCACCAATTACGTTCACAATGGCCTTAAGAGCACCCACTATCGATCCCAAAACTTCCGGGTACTCTTCTCCTAAATACTCATACAAGACAACCCCGAAATGACCCATAAGTTGTTCATTCTCCCATTGTTTCATCACCACCGCATCTAGAAATCAGATCTGCAGCCTGCTGTCTAACTTTAGCACTCTTGTTATTTAGACGCCACTTTATAGTACCACAAATTTGGGGAAGGTACGGATTGACTCTTTGCCCAAGTGAGTTCACAACTGCCCCAAACACCTTAAGCATCACATTGGCATCACCACTAGTCTGCTCTTGGAATGCATACAAAATACCATCAATTAAAAGCTCTTCCAAACGAAAATCAATATCAGATGCACCCAAGTTCGCTACAACATTCTCAATCGTTTCCATGACCATTCTTTTGTAAGGTTCACTTTCATCTTTCAAGTCTTCAACAACTCTAGCCACAATGTCGGGAACGCGAACTTTATTTGTTATCTCAACTGTTGTCTCGACAAGCTGCTTATAGTTTCTAAGATCCAGTGCCATCCTCCTGACCCAGAAGTTTCTGAAAAACTCTGGAAGAATATCGGTTCGAATGTAATCTGCCTCAACACCTTCAGTACTTACACTCTTTAAGCAAAATTTTCTTCATTTCTTCATCAGGAGACCGGAACTCACAGATAAGTATAATCAGCACTTCCTTGGTATAGTAGCTGGCATATACAGAATCCATCAGAGGAATAATGAACCCAATTGCCTTCAAGAAAGCAGCCGAGACCTTTCCACGATGAGACCGAATACCCTTCCACAAAGGCTTCAGAAAAGAGTCAAAGCTCAGCAAGAGCAGCCAAAGATAAAGCAGTGATTCTCCTGACTTTCTGATTTTCGTCGTTATGCCCATGCTCGATATTTCCACAAGAGACCTCAAATGGGGAAGAACTGCACAACCAATCAGTATAGCAGTTTGCTGAACAAACATAATACCCGTATGTATAGCTTGCCATGATTTCTTACTTTGACAAACGGTTTTCAAGAATGGTAAACTTCCGGGATTCCAAGTGCTGATGCAACAACACTAAAAGCTCTAGCAGTGGTGTTCCTCACATATTCATCAATGCTATCAATATCAGGACGCATTGCAGCAATCATAGTAGCTAAACCAGGTTTTCAGTACTGAGATTGGAAATGATTTCTCTCCCTTCTACACTAGCATAGTAGTCTTCATCAATCAGCAGAGGCTCTATCACGACCAAAATTTTGTGAACATAAGGTCGAACAAGCTCATCTAACTTGTAAAGCACTCTGTCTATGACCTTTACCAACAAGTGCCTCTCCCGATCCTCCAAAGTTGGCTGCATAAGAAATGGAAGAATATGGTTGAACAATGGCCCAGCACCAAATTCACGAGCCTTAACCGTAAGCTGCCTTAAAGCTGTTTTCCTCTGTGGTGGAGTCCCGTTCTTAACCTTCAGAAGCAACTTCATAATTTTACGCTCCTTTTGTTCATCTGGAGACAGCTCTTCTTCATCATCTTCGTTCAACAAGCCACCCAAAGTACTGGTAATCTTCTGGTTTCATAAGAAGCAAACCATCTGGCATCTCTTTTGGAACATCATACATCTGATTCCTGTTTTCTTCAGGAATCGAATAGAGTGGTCCTCATGGTTTGGATGAAAATGGAATTATCATTTTTGTTTTTGATTGCTTTCACTTAGTATTATCACTATGCCTTAACAGATCAAACAAAACAAATTTTGTACTATACAATATAGTTTGAAGTGTACATGACGTGATATAGGTTGTAATCTTATACTTTTACCCATGGCCGTCATAGAAGAGAGTCCTACTTTTATCTTCGAGAAGATGAAGCTAACGTTTACAACTAACTCTAAATATATGATAGGTATGCACAACTTCGACTACACGACGTCTTATAATTGACTAGTTTGTACTATCTTAACCAGTTTGGAATTAGCTCTCCTTATTAAATCTTAAGAAACTTTATAATGCAATTGTAGAACTTGAGAAAGATTGAGGAACTTTACAAGCTGGAAGGTGGACAGAATGTGAAATCTTATTTGCACCAACGTGCTGAGACTGAGATGAAGAAAAGAAAGAGAAGGGACCTAAACAACATGTCTATGCAAATTGCAAAGTCAAGAGAAGCCGTAACATATAATAACATGCTAACAATGGATACGTCAACCATAATTAGTTAATCAGCAACTCAAAATCAAAAGCTAAAGTTGGTATGCATGATAACATATGCTAGGCTTAGACATTTCCTAGATATAACATTATCATTCACAACATCCTAATATAATTCTTCAATAGCGTACACAATAAGCTTAATTGTCATCGGAAGTTGTTGCCACTTTTTCACTTTTTCACTTTCACTCGTCTTCATCCTTTTCATATGCAACGCCTATTAATAACCAACACAATAACAGCATCAGGGGTGGTTATAATTTGATTTCTTAAGCTGTTCATAAACAGGTTTGGGTAGGTCCAAACGATTATGGTAAGATGGTCAAACGTGCATCACCAAATTAAACAAACATGTACTTGATGTGTAATCTGAAACAACTAGGGTAGAACCAGCCCCGCGAAACATTTTAAAACTTGTTTCTCATATACTATTCGAATTTCCTTTTTTACATGAATCAACTTCAATAAGCAACATCAAGAGTCAAGTTTCTATAGTAACAGGCTTAAGATTGAATTTGACCAAACATCATATATTAAAAGATACTCGTATGTATCTAGTCTGAAATAAATAAATACTCCTTACTAGGAATGGATTGATTGTTACCGGAACAAGATGGTGCAACCAAAGTTTCAGTTGTTTCATCGCGGTCGTGCATGAGCACAGACGATGATCCTCGCAAGCCATCTGGCATACCTATAAAATAACCAAAAACAAAAAATACCAATAATTAATAACGGCAGGAAAGAAATTTGTCACCAAAGCTTTAAAGCTTATGAAAACTATATAAGGAAACTGTTCGTCACTCACTTTAACACATACATCATTCTTTTTTTCTATCTAATACTTGAAAGTATACGAACCTAAACAACTAAAAGTTTATAAAACATTAGACAAACACTGGTCATATAAAATTTATGTTGATACTTTTATTGTGAAGAATTTTAAAGCTAGCAACCCATAGGGTGGGCGACTAGTAAATATATTTATATGGAGACAAATCAGAAGTCCAAATAAAAATATATAGAGAATTTACCAAAGAAGGAGGTTGACAGTTCAGTTGACTCCTCCTGGTCCTTGTGGAGGTAGCGGAGGATAATCATATCCTTGAAGGCTTGATGAGGAAAATTGGTAGCAAGGTTTATGATGTTCCAAACCAACTCGTTTGGAGATGAATTGGCTAGACGGGTGTAAATCTCACGGTTTATGATGTTCCAAATCAACTCGTTTGGAGATAAACTGGCTAGACGGGTGTAAATCTCAGGGTTTATGATGTTCCAAATCAACTCGTTTGGGGATGAATTGGCTAGACGGGTGTAAATCTCAGGGTTTATGATGTTCCAAATCAACTCGTTTGGAGATGAATTGGCTAGACGGGTGTAAATCTCACGGTTTATGACATTCCAAATCAACTCGTTTGGAGATGAATTGGCTAGACAGGTGTAAATCTCGGCCTCAACAGCGTCAGCTAAAATGAAATGACAGGAGGAGGAGCATAAGGTAAAAGTGATAACTAGAGTAATTATTAAAATGAATGGGAAATTATTATTTACCACAAGATTCTTTGCAAAGGTTGTCTACTGAACTCGGAGTAAAATTGAGCCTAGACGGACCAAATTTTGCAAAGAAAGCATCTTCACCTAAGAAAGCAACAGAATAAAAATAGTGTGATTTATAGTGAAAGCTTAAAGGTATTATAATAAAAAAAAAAAAATTTGCTCAATGCCCCCGTGTACACATTTCATGGTTCCCGTCACTGTTTTGACTCCTTACATGACACATGCAGGTTTTTATTTTTTTATTTTATGGATGATGACTCAGGAATCCTTAATAGATTTCTGATCTCATTTCTTTTCGTGCTCATATGTAGTCCATTTATGTTCATTTAGATGGTTTAATTATGACAACATGACATATTTCAGCTTGTAAGTGCAAATAGTTAAGAGTATCTTGTTGCATGTAATAGAAACACCCGCGAAACCCACACAACCAATAATCAGAGGTAAGTCGAAATAGAATTGAAAAGAGTAGATTACCATAGGAGGATCCATTATGGCGGTATCGGAGGATAATCATATCCTTGAAGGCTTGATCAGGCTGATTGGTAGCAGGGTTTATGATGTTCCAAATCAACTCGTTTGGAGATGAATTGGCTAGACGAGTGTAAATCTCGGCCTCAACTGCGAGAGCTAAAATGAAATGACAGGAGGAGGATTTAAGTATAAAAATGGATAATTTAAATAAACTTGAAAATGAAATAAACGTTTAAATGAAAAAAACAAGAAGCTGATTAATATAAACATAAACATGAAAAACAGCACATTAAGCAATATCAGATCCAGCCAAGTTCACCCAGCAGTTTAAAATCTCAGCAGTTTAAAATACAATAACCAGACAGTCCCAGATTGCTCACAGACAGTTCAAAGAACAAAGCAGTTCAGTTCAGATACAAAGACATTAAAAAGGCAGTTGACTGAAAACGCAAATACAATGACAAACAATATCAGGGACCAAATGAGACAACTTATTCAAAAAAAAATACACAGTTTAAGGTCCTGGGGTCCAATCCAGTAAGTGACAATTATCAAAACTAATTAATATGAAAAAGAGAAGAAGATTCAGGTGATGGAGACACTTTTCAAAACCTTATTAAACTTTTGTGAAACTTCATTATGCAAACTTAGCAAGCTGGAAAACGAACTGATAGAAGGTTTTACAAATGCTATTCCCCATATTTAGCGACAGCAAAGTTACTAAAAGCACAACAAAACACTAAATACGCGCAGCATATACAAATAGATAGCAGCAGGTTTGAACATTCAGCAAAATCTATGACAACGCTAGAGCAGCGATTTATAACAGCAACATTTCATGACATAAAAGTGAAAACTAGAGTAATTATTGAAATGAATGGGAAATTATTATTTACCACAAGATTCTTTGCAAAGGTCGTCTCCTGGACTGGGAGTAAAATTGAGCCTAGACGGACCAAATTTTGCAAAGAAAGCATCTTCACCTAAGAAAGCAACAGAATAAAAATATAATGTGATTTATAGTGAAAGCTTAATAATAATAATAAAGGTATTATAATAAAAAAAAATTAAGAAACATACATATTTTAACGACTTGTGGATCGTATCGAGGAGGCTTCGGGTTGAGCTTTTCCATGAGTGATTTGAATCTCTCCGAGTCGGAGATCTTCAACTCGTTTAGCCTATCAAAAAGTCTTTGATCCTTGGCGGTTATGGGTACTCTCCCTTCTTCATCCATTATTGGGTTTCTTAAACAGAAGAATCTAGGTATAAAAACATTATCATTTTTGATCAACACGTCCCATCTTCACAAACAGATCTACTTTTTTACTACAGTATTTTTTTTAACAGAATTGTGTGTGTACTGCGTAAAAAGTATGTAACCCTAGATCTGAATGATTGATGCTGTTTTATATTACAAGTACCACTTCTGGTCTGGGCTAGGCTGGGCTGGGTGTAAAGAAGCCCAACATAATTCTAAAACAAACTCATTGCGAGCGTGTTTACACGTGGTTTGTTGTACTCAACTAATGATTTACTCCTTTTTCGAAATTATATTTCATTATAATACTGAGTTAAAATCTATATAAACATTTAAATTAACATTTACCTATCCAACCAATCATAATCATCTATTTAAAAAAAAACTACTTTCCACCACTTTTTTATAAATTAAATATCTCACAAACGGTAAATCGTCAAATGAAAAAAATACACGATTGTGACGAGAATTAAATCATCTATCTATCGAGGGGCACATGTATATACTTTCGACGAACTTTTTTTCGACGTTTTTTCTTAAGTCACGTCTGGAGAGAATCATATATGTTTCGTGATGAATCATATATGATTCTCTCCAGACGTGACTTAAGAAAAAAACCGAAAAAAATATTCGTCGAAAGTATATACATGTGCCCCTCGATAGATAGATAATTTAATTCTCGTCGCGATGATATGTTTTGTTTTACGTGACGATGAACGGTTTGTGAGATATTTAATTTTTAAAAAATGAGTTTTTTGTTAAATGATAAAAATGAATGGTTATTATTGGTTGGTTGAGTTTATGCTAAACTAAGGGTTTATAAGGATCTTTTTCCTTATAATACTATTTTCGAAAAATTGATAAATAATATATATATTATATCATCCTCACTTGAAAGTATTATTACAAACAATAAATAAATTGAAAACTAATTGGTTAAACGGTAAAATTATCATTGTGTAAAAAATAAAAAATAAAAAAACTAAAAAGTGATTATTTTGTTAAACTGCGTAATTTTTATTAGCGGAATATAGTTATAGGATGGAAGGAGTATATATGTTTTAACTTTTAACATTTATCTAACTCCCTTATAAAATATTTTGATAGGTTATTAATATATTTTTTTAACTAGATAGGTTATTAATAGAATATTTGAATTTTCAACATACAATATTAATAACACATGGTACAAGCAAAATAAGCTTACCTAACCAAAATAGAAACTTGAAACATAAAATTATAATAGAGCGAATTAAATACTATATTTAAAATACTTCATTACTTCTTTTTACAATAAATATAACATATAGTACAAGCAAAAGAAGCTAACGTAGTAAAGTAGCAATTTCAACATTTAATTATAACATATTTACATTAAATTCTACAATTAAATTACCCCATCACCTCATTTTACAATTAAAATAATACATGGTACAAGTAATTTATACTCATATCTATACTATCTTATAAAGCCATCATCTTAAGAGTTGAAAAACTTGAATTTTCAATAATTCCTAATTTAGACTTGCTAACAATACCCGGGAATATTGACCAATGTGAAATAAGGAAACATGCAATTGTCTTTAGTATAATACTTATATAAGGCAAAGTTGAATTTTGTTAATCTGTATCTTAGGAAAGGTTGAAACAATCAAAACCTTTGTAATTGTACACAACTTGCACATTAACAAATCTAGCCGAAAAAATAGTAGCTTCCTATCCAATTCTCATTTAACGCTTCCTATTAAAGCACAAATATATATTTCACTATCATTTTAAATCTCATTTACAATCATCATTAAGAATACATGGATGGACAACACATCTAAAAATTCATTTTTCTCTCATTCTCCTCACACACTATCGCTCTGCTCTAATTTTTCTCATGTTTTGTTGTCGCTTTTTGCTTCGATGCCACCATTCAAGGTGTGTGACGATGGTGATGGGTTGTGTGACGATGGTGAGCAAAAGTAGTGTTTCCGATAGTGTGAACACTTGAATAAAAGTAAGAACGGGCTTTGATGAAATTAAGGTTTCAATGTTACTGATGTAGACGTCTTGAGGAGGTATTACAAGTAGTAGCACGATACATAATTTGTGTGTTGTGTTTATTTCTTTTGAGTACTAACTTGCTTAATTAACGTGTGGTATTCTTGTTATACATTTTACTTCGGTTTGTAATTGATCTTGTTGGTAATTTGTTTGTAGGTCAAGGCTTGATTAGCACATAAACAAAAAAATTTGTGACTGTAGTCCGCCATAGGTAACGAGCATGTGTTCGGTTTTAAGGTCATGAACAAAATCTGAAAATCTGCATATCAATATTGACAATCTACAATTTTATTGAAAATGAGATAGATCTACAATCTTTCATTATAAGATGCTTGTTATTTTTATTTAAAAGTTGACATATAAGCTTACGCTTTCTACTGCTCTTTGGTTTTAAAATATAACCCGAGTTAAGCTACATGAGATTTGGGTGTATAGCAATTCGTACCTCTTTTTTAGATTTCAAATACCTGGATCTCAGGTTCTTATTATAGTAGCTTGGTTTTCTCCATTATAATTTCAATCACGAAATCATATTATATATGATTCCGAAAATAACATATACTCATCTATGCTTGATTACACTTAAGAATGTCAAGCAAATATTTCACTTAATTAATTCGATCTTAGTTACAGTAAAATCATACAAATTAAGCATGTTAACTGTTTCTATGCATAATATCACAGAAATTTGAAACCGAATTTTGGCTTTGTGTACATAGTCGACTTCTTTAGCACATGCAAACTTTTAGCATGGTCAAAAGATGCATTATGATTAGGGGTGTTATCAGGTCGGGTTGTCGGGTTATCGGGTTGATCGTGTCGGGTTGATTCGGGTTTTGATATGTCAAATATCAACCCTAACCCGACCCTATAACATATCGGGTTATCATGTTTTAGGTTGACTCGGATCGGGTTATATCGGGTTGGGTTGTCAGGTTGTTATCGGGTTGAAGCTGTAAAAGAAAAGCCACTGATAGTGCGTTTATGTACTTTTATATTTATGTAGATCATGGTAAAGCAATGATATCTAAGAAGGCGTATTATGTTTATGTACTTTGTTGGAGTGTAATTTTGCATTAATTGGAAGCTTTATGCAGTAACAAAAAGAATGTTTTCATGTATATTAACTTATTACTACTATACTAACAAAAGTAACGCCTAATTAGTGGCATATCTAAACCTAAACAAACTCAGGCCTTAATGTTTCTTGGAGTCATTCTACATGTTTGTCATCCATCAAAGACTACACAACATGCTATTGACCTGTTATATACTTTATCGGGTTATCGGGTTGAACCCGAACCCGATAAGAAAATAAAAAATAACACTAACCCGACCCTATAAGGTTATCGGGTTAGTCGGGTTGACCCGATAGACCCGATAAGCCAAAATGGACCCGAATGAACCCGACCCTATAAGGTTTTATCGGGTTCGGGTTGGGATGGATCGGGTTGGATCAACCCATTTGAGAGGCCTAATTATGATGCCTTGATTTAATTTTTTTTAACAAAATATCAAGCAATTCTATACCTTAAAGAGAACTACACAACTAGAATACACACAAATGTCAACTTAAACAACTAACAACTATTTTAAGGAATATTTAGAATCTGTTAGAAGAGACCAAAAATAAAAATCAAATCATTGGTTGTAAACATATATGGCTATCTTGAATAATATATCATTCATTGTATCTTTTCTTTAGATGTGTATTATTTGCTTCCAATGTATAGGTAGTTTCTTTCACCCCAATTGAGCATCCGCCTGCTCTCGATCCTGAGGACCTAAATTGAGTCAAATCGAAATGTGTGAAATCTAACAAAGTTTAGCCAAAAATAAAACATTTCAAAATTTAAAATTGGTTGAATCATAACAAAAATAACTTTAGTTTATGGAAATTAGTTGAGCAGGTGATGAGTCATCGGATGTTACAACTGTTTGCAATTATGTTTTATTCTTTTCACATTTTATTTTGAATGTTACACGAAACACTTATCACTATATGTCATATCGTTAAGTATCGACCGCTATGAATGTCCGCCGCTATACGCGGGTACTCGTCTAGTTAATACTAATTAATACATAATAATTAATACGCACTTTTAAATAAATATAATTAATACAACTTAATATATAATTAAAACAACAATTAATTTAAAATACAAGTATATATTTAAGTTGTACAACAACTAAAAGCATATTTTTACAAAAAAACATGCATTATTATGTCTACCTAAAATGACAGTGTATATAGTTATGAAAATCGAACCAGGCAAACGGGTTCAACCGACAACCAGAGTCACCATCATTTCAGCTAGAAAGTTACATAAAGATACCCAAACCTCATAATATCGTTTGCCAAAAACTATGTTACAAGGTACCCATCGCCGCAACACGCGGGTACCCTGCTAGTTGGTTAAATGTATATAATAGTCAAATTTTGATTAGTTTAATAATTTAATCTTACTCTACTAAAAACTGAGATTTGCCGTTCTCTAACTATTTTCATTCATCATAATTGGCACGAGTTATTCATGATTTGAGCATGTGCAGGGTATGCAACCGCATAGGGCCTCCAGTTTTGAGGGGCCTCCGATTTATAGAGAACGATGTGTTGGGAATAAATTAAGGCCAGATCACTTGAGCGCTGACAAGAACAAAACAAGCGTTGACAGGAACAAAGCAAGCGCTGACAGCTCAAGCGTTGACAAGTTAAAGTCAAGCGTTGACAGATTGAAGACAAGCACTGATAGAAGATATAATCTATATGTTTATTATATTCTAGAATACTTCTAGTAAGGATAGAAACGACAATGTATTTTCTATATTTATCTTTACCTAGAATAGTTGATACGTAGCTTATTGTACAAGGCTTCTTAGTCTATAAAAGAAGGCTTTTAGGTTAATGTTCGATATCAAGTTTCATATAAGTTTTCATTCGTAAACATCTTTCATTGTAAGCAAGTTCGACATTCATAATCAAAGTGAAAGTTTTGTTTACATCTTGTGTTCTTGTTTAAGTGTTAAATTCCGCATAACACTTAGATTCACAAAGCATATACAAAGGTTTCTCTACGTGCTATACTTGATCTAATCTCGTATACACAAAGCTAATCGATCTAAGTTTGGGATCAACAAGTGGTATCAGAGCTTGTTGAGGAACTTTTGATCTTTGAAGAACACCAGAACGATACACGAACACCAAAACCCTAATTTTCTCAGAAACCCTAAAAACACCAAAACCCTAACAACATCATGTCTGAAGCAATAACCACCTCCAATTCACCCTTACCAAACATCAGGATTCCCATGCTTGATGCAACCAACTTTGACTTATGGAAGTTCAACTTTGAACAATATCTGGGGATCTATGATTACACACTCTGGGAGATTATTGAATATGGAAACTCATTCAATAAGGCTCAAAAGATTCAGGATGCCATTACTCAAAGATCAGCTATTGAAGGATGTCCTGATGAAGATAAGAGAGAAAAACCTGGAGATGGTAGAGCTGTAGGTGCTGAAGATATTGCAAAGAAAAGGGTTGACATGAAAGCCCTAAATATTCTGAAAGTCTCTTTGGGACAAGAAAACCAGCACAAATATAGAGGCTATGAATCTGCTAAGGATCTTTGGGAAGCACTTGAAGTTGCATATGGTGGCAATGCAGACACTAAGGAAGAGAAGAAAAAGCAACTTCTGCATGATTATGTTGTCTTCAAAGCTCAACCCAATGAGAAACTGAGTAGTGTGAGAAGCAGATTGCTTGACATCACAAGCAAGTTGTCCTTCATGGGGACACAAGTTGGTGATGTTGACACCAATGCTACCTTTCTTAAAAGTCTTGGTGAGGCATGGAAGATTGAGGCAAGATCTATTCTTTCCAACAATACTTACAAGAGCTCCTCGTTTGATGACATCTACAACAAACTAAGACTGTTGGAAGATGAAACTCTTTCAGAGCATGGAAGCAAATCTAGCACCAGCAACATGGCCTTCTTCTCTCATAGTGAAGGTCAATTCAATCAGAAGGACTCAAATATGCATCTAGTTACTGGATCATCATATGTCAGCGCTGGAACAAGTCCTGTCAACGTCTCCTACTCAGACGCTGACACATTCATGAATGACTCCCCAAGAGTTAAACCTGCTGGCTTGGATTTGGATACTGTGTGTGCTTACATTGCTTCTTTGCCCAATGGTTCAGTGATTACATATGAGGACCTTGAGCAGATAAGTGATGAGCACTTGGAAGAGATGGACATCAAGTGGAACATGGCTCTTGCTAGTATAAGAGCAAATAGGTGGAATAGAAGGTTCAAGAAGAAGATGACCTTCAATGCTAAAGACACAGCTGGATTTGATAAATCCAAAGTTGAATGCTACAACTGTCATCGTATGGGGCACTTCATGAGGGAATGCAGATCTCCTAGAAGATCTGATGCTGGTAAACCCTCAAGTCAGGTTGTTAAAGCTCAAGATTCCAAAGCCATGGTTGCAGTTCAAGGAATTGATGGTACTGGATGGGATTGGAGCTATCTGGCTAAGAATGCTGAAGAGGATAAAGCTTTGGTTGCTGATATTGAAGAAGAAGAGCATGTTGAATATGCTCTCATGGCACACTCCTCCTCTTCATCTGATAATGAGGTATATGATGATGCTTTTTGTAGTAAAGGTTGTAGGTTAAACACTGAAAGACTTAACAAAGAGGTGTTAAAACTAAAAGATGATATGAGTACTGAAAGGTGTAAATTGTCTAATTACTAACTAGCTCTAACTGAAACTGAGAAAACCGTTTCTGAATACAAGAAAATGGAATTTGACTTAAAAGATAAGATTAATATCTTAAAACATGAGCTAGAGGGTAGTATGGATATTAGAAACATCATGACAAAGGTTAATAGAGATCTTCAGGCTAAGTTAGATGAGGCCATTAAGAATAAAGATAATGTTGACCTAAAGATTCAAAGATTTGATAGAGCCACCCAATCCCTAGGAGACTGTGTGGCTAAACAAAGGGATTCTAAGGATATGACTGGGATTGGGATGAATGATTACTCTCTGGTTCCACCACCAGCTGGTGACTTCTATGGTGTCCAGAGAAAGGACTTGTCTTGGACTGGTATACCAGAATGCCAAGAAGAGGAATTCATTCCTCCACCAAGAGTTGTCACTCCAGTGGAAGAGTATCAACAAAAATTGACTGACCTAAATGAGTGGAAGAAAGCTAACCCTACTTTATTTGTTAAGGGAGGTTTGCTATGTGAAAGTCCCAATGAATCACCACCCATTAAGGTTACTAAACCAATCACTGGTAAACCTGTTGACCTAGGCTCAAACACTGTTAGAAGACCTACCATTAAATATGCAGAGATGTATAGGAATAATAGGTCACCCAAGAGCAAAGTTAACAATCATGGAACAGGTTTCTTCTCTACTAGACCTAAGGTTGTGTCTAAGAAAGCCTGTTACACTTGTGGTAGCTTTTCACATTTGGCATACAAGTGTGTCAACGCTCACAAAGCCAGCGCTGACAGGAACAATTTCAGCGCTGATAGGAAGAAAGTCAACGTTGTTAGGTAGTCAAACGTTGTCAGACCCAAACCTTGTGTGCAGCAACGTCCACAAGTGATTAGACCTGCCCCATTCTTTACTAGAAGGTCTAACACTCATGGACAAAGACCTTTTCAAAAGACAAACACCTGGTCAAATAGGCAATGGGTTCCTGTAGCAAACCCTAGGTTCAACGCTGACAAGGGTAATTTCAGCGTTGACAGGACAAAATCCAACGCTGACAGAAACGTGACCAGACCTAAATATTTGCAGCCACAAGGTAAGGGGTCTAAAGCTTCTTCAAGCTTAACATGGAGACCCAAGAAAGATCAAAACCCTAATGATAATGGGATTTCAATGAATTGCAATAGATGTAATTACATTTCAAAGGTCATTACAAAACCTATTGGGGTTAACTGGGTATTTCATCCTAAAAAGGATGAGAATGGGGTTGTTGTGAGAACTAAGTCTGTTCTTATTGAATAACCAGATGAATCCAAGTCTTCTGAGACTTGGGTTCCCAAAGAAAACTAATTTGTTTTCTTTATGTGTAGGGCATTCAAAGACAGATCAATGATTATGGATATTGGGATAGTGGATGCTCAAGGCACATGACAGGAAAGGAAGACTATCTGACGAACTTCACCCCTATTAAAGATGGTGACAAGGTATACTTTGGAGGTGGTTTTGGTACCATCACAAGCAAAGGAACCCTTCTCACCAATAATCTGCGTTTTGAGAACGTCTTCCTGGTAAAAGAACTTGATTATAATCTGTTTAGTGTATCATAAGTTTGTGATAACAAAAATAAGGTTCTTTTCACTGATACTGAGTGTTTGGTGTTAAGCAAGGATTTTAAGATCCCTGATGAGAAATATATTGAGTTTAGAACACCTAGGCATAAGGACATATATAATGTGAATTTAAATGGGATTAAAATGAATACAAATATGTCTTGTTTTTATGCTAAGGCCTCAGTAGATGAAAGTAATTTGTGGCACAGGAGACTAGGGCACATAAATTTTAAAAATATAAATAGACTTGTGAGGCTTGGTTTAGTTGATGGTCTGCCTGAGAAGGCCTTCCACAATGACCACTCTTGTGTTGCATGTCTTAAAGGCAAGCAGCACAAGGTCTCATTCAAGTCCAAACAAGTGCACACTAGTTCCAGACCTCTTCATATGCTTCACATGGACCTCTTTGGTCCAACTAATATAGAAAGTTTGAATGGCAAGTCTTATTTCTTTGTTATCACAGATGACTTTTCTAGGTTTACTTGGACATTCTTTCTAGCTATGAAGAGTGACACAGCTGATGTTCTTATTGATTTTATCACTCAGATTGAGAAAAGGTCTGGTAATGAGGTTAAAATGCTTAGGAGTTATAATGGTGGAGAATTTAGGAACAAAAAGCTAGATGATTTCTGTGCCAGGAAAGGAATTACTAGGCAATTTAGCATTGCTAGAACCCCACAACAAAATGGGGTTGCTGAAAGGAAAAAATAGAACCCTAATTGAAGCAGCCAGAACAATGTTGGCTGATGCTCACTTTCCTATAGCCTTTTGGGCTGAGGCTGTTAATACAGCATGCTATGTGCAAAATAGAGCATTAGTCAACAAAATTCAGAACAAAACACCTTATGAGTTACTTTGGGGTAGATAACCTAATATTGGTTTTCTCAGACCTTTTGGTTGTCATGTAGTAGTGTTGGATACTAGTGATGCCTTAGGAAAATTTAGTGCAAAAGGTGATGAGGGTTACTTCATGGGGTATTCTGTTCAGAGCAAGGGTTATAGGGTTTATCTTAAAGAGGACAAACGTATTGTTGAGAGAGTACATGTTAGGTTCTTAGAGAATAAACCTAGTGATCCTGAAAGTGGTCCTAATTGGTTGTTTGATTTGGAACCTTTATCTAGAACTTTAAATTATATGCCTGTCACTAATCCAGACATTGTGAAGGTAACTTCAAATGTTGTGGAGGAACAAGTTGTTAATGTTTCAGGTACACAGGTTCATGAGAAGGTTGGATCACAAGCAGAAAAGGCATCTCCTACATTTGAATATGTCACAATTCCTATTTGGACAGATGCTTTTGCTGCTGCTGCTGCTGCTGGACAAGATAATGGTGGTGTCCAAATACCACCAGATACAAACATGCATGGTCCTTCAGACGCCGACAAAGGCAAATCTAGCGCTGACAAGACCAATTCAGACGTTGATGGCTCAGACGTTGACAACAATATTTCAAGCGTTGTTAGCCCAAGCGCTGACAAACAAGGTTCAGACGTTGACAACACCTTTGCACATCTTTTCTCTTCCACTTTTGAACAAGGTGAACCTTCCAATGTTCATGAAGAGATTCCTGTTGATCAAAGAGAGTCTGATGAAGAAGATATTGGCAATATGGAGCGTGAGGTTGAGAACACCAGACTTGTTGAAGGAGGGGTTCTCACTTCCACAATGAAGAATCACCCCACATCTCAGATCATTGGTGATATTATGACTCCAGTTCAGACAAGAAGATCTCATCAAGGTCTTGGTGGGTTTATTGCCAATATACACAAGAAGGTTGATACCCCTCTTGTGCAAGCATGTTTGTTTGCATGTTTTCTGTCACAAGAAGAACCCAAGAAGATATTTGATGCTCTCAAAGAACCAAGTTGGGTGGAAGCAATGCAGGATGAGCTTCACCAATTTGCAATTCAGGATGTTTGGGAGCTGGTTGATTGTCCTAGATATGTCAGACCTATAGGGACAAGATGGGTTCTAAGGAACAAATGAGATGAAAGAGGTATTGTGGTCAGAAACAAGGCAAGATTAGTGGCTCAAGGTTATACACAAGAAGAGGGGATAGACTATGAGGAGGTCTTTGCACCAGTTGCAAGGATTGAAGCTATTAGAATTTTTCTAGCCTATGCTTCATGCATGGGCTTCACAGTCTATCAAATGGATGTCAAGAGTGCTTTCTTGTATGGCACCATTGTTGAGGAAGTATATGTCATGCAGCCTCCTGGTTTTGAGGATCCAGAGCATCCAGATAAAGTGTATAGAGTCAAAAAGGCTATGTATGGCCTTCATCAAGCCCCTAGAGCATGGTATGGTACTTTGTCTACCTATTTGGTGGACAATGGATTCAAGAGGGGCACCATAGATCAGACACTATTTACAAAGAAGAAAGGCAAAGATGTGTTGCTTGTGCAGGTCTATGTTGATGATATCATTTTTGGGTCTACTGATCCAAAGATGAGTGAGGATTTCTCCAAGCTTATGACAGACAAATTCAAGATGAGTGCTATGGGGGAGATGAACTTCTTTCTAGGATTACAAGTTCAGCAGAAAGAGGATGGTATCTTCATCTCCCAGGACAAATATGTTGCTGAGATCTTGAAGAAGTTTGGCTTTTCTCCACATGAAAAGAGGGCTACTACTCCTATGGATAGAGAACACCCTTGGGGAAAGATTGGAGATGGGAAAGATGTTGATGTCAGGCATTATAGATCCATGATTGGATCCTTGATGTATCTTACTGCCTCCAGACCTGATATCATGTTTGCTGTGTGTGCTTGTGCACGCCATCAAGTGACTCCCAAAGAATGTCACCTTTATGCTGTGAAGAGGATCTTTAGGTACCTAAGATGCTATCCTAATCTTGGTTTGTGGTACCCAAAGGATTCACCATTAGAGCTGATTGCATATTCAGATAGTGATTATGGAGGTGATAAGTTTGATAGGAAATCCACAACTGGTGGATGTCAGTTTCTTGGGAGCAGGTTAATATCTTGGCAATGCAAGAAACAAACAGTGGTGGCTAATTCTACAACTAAAGCAGAGTATGTGGCTGCAGCAGCATGTTGTGGTCAAGTGTTGTGGATTCAGAACCAGCTGTTGGATTGTGGGTATAATTTTATGCATACTAAGATATTTGTTGACAATAATAGTACTTTATGCATCATTAAGAATCCTGTACATCATTCTAAAACTAAACACATAGAAATTAGACACCATTTTATAAGAGATTGCTTTGAGAAAGGTTTAATACAACCAGATAGGGTTGACACTGAGGAAAATGTGTCAGATTTATTAACTAAACCTTTTGATACTGGAAGATTTCAATACTTGGTAACAAGTATTGGAATGGTTAATCTCACTTAATATGTGTTTTGGATTCTTTTTGTAAAAGTATGTACAGGATGATGCATTATTATTATTGGTCTTATTGATGATTTAGATTTTCCACTATATTTTTCTAACACTGACAAAGGTTGCTTGAACACTGATAAGTGTTTTTGCAACGTTGTCAGCAATATAATTGTCTAACGCTGACAAAGCTTCTCTCAACACTGTCATGTGTTATCGGGGCGTTGTCAGCAACAATGTTAGTTTTGTGGTTTTCAATCTAAATGTGCAGATGGTGTTAGCAGTATACCATTGGATACAGAGTTGCTTATGGATCCATGGAGAAGCATTTGGACAAGTTTTATTTATGGATGATGGTTGGAATGTTTCATTCCTATCTTGACATAAATTTTTTATGTTCATGCATGATTTTAGCAAACTTTTTGTATCATTGTTTAAGGGGAGGTTTTAGGAACCTTTAGGATGTTTGGGTATCCATATGATACTCTTATCACAATTCTAGATTGTGTCCACAGGTGAGTATGGGTTAGTTTTACTAAACCATGAGGCACTGTAGCATGCATAGTATATCAACTTTGCATGCTGCCAAGACATTTTTGGCCTAGAATTGGTTGTGGTCTGTTGGGAGACTTGGGGATGATTTTGATATGGGATTTACCTGGGAGTAACAAGGATTTTATAAGGTAACTTTGTGGTTAAGAATTTTGGTTAGCAAGGGACACTAGAGGACTGTTATGTCTATCTTGCTTATGCAAGTGTGCATAACTGGACAGTGCTTGCCGCCCTATAATAATTATCAACTTTTGGTTATCTTCTCTAGGATAAATTACTTGTTAAGGTCATTTTTCACTTTTTAAAACAATTTTATTTTTGGACGCTGACAAGATTTTTCCAAGCGTTGTTGTGACCAAATTGGACGCTGACATGGCTTTAGGCGAACGTTGACAAGATTATAGCCGTTGGGCGTTGATAGGTTATTTTTGACCGTTGACACTCAATGGGACCTACCCAGTTGTTACTTTTGGACATATTTTCAAGCCGTAAATTTAGGAGTTGTTACTTTCATTAAATGCATGAGATAACTTATAACTTTTTCAATATTTTCATGATTAGTTTTTGAAAATATTTGCCTATTTTTGGGCCAATCACATGCATTTTTTATCTCCTATAAATTTGGCTCCTATTTTAAACAGGGTATCTATAATTCTTGTCTAACACTTTTCTCTTATCAACCTTCATCTTTTACACTTCAAATTAACAGCTTTCATCAATGGCACCAAAGTTTAACTCAGCAGAATTGGAATTGGGGTTCAAGTCTCAACACAACATGATTGCTTATCTTGTTGCTGATAATGATTTGTTTCCTCAATACACACAAATGGTGGCATATTTGAACGCATCCCCATTAAGGTATGCTCTTTCTCATGCACCACTCATTCCAGTCACACACATTAAGCAGTTTTGGAACACTGTCAGTTCCTCAACAGTTAATGGAGTGACCACATTAACTTCTATTGTTCATGGGAGGTCTTGGGTGGTTACTGAGGCCTTGGTACGCCAGGCCTTGCATCTTGATGATGCTGATGGTATAGCCATCCTTCCCATAAATGAAATAGAACAAGGGCTTAGGGCTTTGGGATATCCATTTCCTGATGAAGGTACTCTTAACAAGTATCATAAGCAGGAATTTCCCCCAGCCTTGAAGTACCTCATCCACATCCTCCTTCAATGTTTGAGTCCCAAATGTACTGCACACAATGAGATCAATAGATCCATTGCCAGTGCTATTGTGTGTATTGCAACAGGGCAAAAATATAACTATTCTAAAATGATTTTTGAAGGGATGTGTAAAAACAAGGGGACAAAAATGACTTTAGCTTATCCCCGTTTTCTGCAAATGATTTTTGATGATCAAGGTTACTGTTCAAGGGATCACAATGATTTTTTTACAAAGATGAATTCACCACCTCTTAGAGACTTACCTTTAACCCCAGCCATGCTTGCTGTTATTGCAGCAGCACAACCCCCACCAGACCCCCAACTTCACATTGACCCCCAACCACAACTTGAACCCATTCCTGAACCTTTACCCTCACCTGAACAAATGCAAATTGATCAAGAACCCTTTGACGCTGACACATCAAATGTTGGCGTTGATGTGCCTATTTCCAACACTGACACACAACCTTCCCAATCCCAAACACCCCTTTACCAACCCACATCTACCCATTCTTCTTCACCATATTCCACACCTCCTGAATATAGGTTGATTAAACGCCAAAGGAATACTGGAGTGTTCTCCTCTGGTGGTCCTAGCCATGAAGCAGAGAGAACCACCACCACAAGTGTGGCTGGTGACCTGGATGAGGCTGGGACTATTGGTTCTGGCTTAGATGCTGGCCAAGGCAGTCCAACCATAATTAAGTCCTCATCCTTGCCCAATGAATCTGACTTGGGAGGTCAAATCCCCATTTCAGAAGAGGGCAGACTGGAACCAATGACTCTTTTGGAATTGACGGCAGTCTGCATTAACTTGCAAAGGCAAAATGCAGACTTAGTACAAATTGTCAGCTCACAAGGCCTTGAACTCAAGCAATTAAGGGAGAGGATTGTTGTTTTGGAGAGTGATCATGCTAGGAGGGGTATGGAGGAGTCTTCCAAAGGGGAGGAAGATCAAAGAAATCTGAGTGATAAGGGCAGCCAAGATGGTCAATCAATGGATGTTGCTGAAGCCCTTACAACTTTGAAGGAACAAACAGGTTTTGTTACGTCCTTAATCTCTCCAACCAATCTAAATTTATCATTTACAGCTATGTTGAGAGAGGTTACACAAGGCACTGAGGGAAAATATTTGAGCGTTGACAAGACAAATTTGGACGCTGATAGAAGTATTTTGGGCGCTGATAGGATAAATTTGGACGTTGATAGACCTGCACATGAAGGTGATGTATTCCAGTCATCATCTATCATCAAGGAAGTTTCTACTCAGGTATTACCATCTACCTTACCAACCATTGCACCATCAGATAAGGGTAAGGGTAAATTGGTAGAAGAAATTGTTCCAAAGGATGCAGCCCAAGTTGAATTTGATAGAAGGTTGGCTGAACAAATGATGGAACAAGGTGAAAAGGAAAAGTCACCATTTGTTGTGACTTCTGAAGAAGAAAGTGATGGAGCTAGCTCAGACTCAAGTGTGATGATTAAAGAACCAGAAAGGCTTGATTATGGTGATGAGCTTGCTAGGGAAAAGTTGAGAGACTTAAAATTGCAGGTTGACTTTGACATGCCAGAGGTGGTTCAAATGTACAATTCTTGGGAAGAAAGCTGCATGGATAATCCAGACCTGACCATTTCAGATCAAATATGGGGTTTGGAGCTTCTTCTTAGAGTTCAGAAGGATTGTAAGGTGATTTTGAAGCACAAGGCAAGCAATATTCTCTCAGAGCCGAAAAGGGATAGAAGAGAGCTCTACTTTATGTTGCTCAGATGTCATGGAGTTGGATGGACACATCAGAAGTTGAAGGCTTTGACATTTGATGAGTTGGAACATAGGGCTTATCCTATTTGGGTGAGAGTGCAGGAAGAAAACACTCTCAGACTCCTTTCAGATGAAAGCAAAGAGCAACTTGCAGAAGAAATGGAAATCAAGAAAGCTATGATAGTTCCCAGGCCAGTGAAGAAGGGATTTAAACTTGAGTTTCCAAAAGATATGGATCCACTATATCCAAGTGAAGCAGTTATCAGAAAGAGCCTCAAGCTCTCCCCATTAGAAGCTTCAGATATGGTGCAAGTGTTACCATTAGATTCCAGGAATCCAGTTGTGAGTTATGATGAGGGTGAATGTGGATTCTGGAAGATTGGCAGATTTGGCAAGGAGGTACACACTTTTACCACTCTTATATCTTTATTTGCAAGTTGTGATAGAGAAGACTTGGTGGACCTTTGGAGATTGCTAGAGACCAAGTATGAGGCTGAAGCACCAACTTCAGCTAATGGAATAAAACTTTGGACCACATTCAAAAGATTGTGTGGGACAAAAGAGGAAGATCCTGAAATATGGAAGGATCTTGAAGATGACCTCAGTGGTCTTCAATGGAGATTATATTCAGCTACTGGTGTATACCATTTGAGTTCTACAAAGTTTGCTGAGTATCTACTTGTGGATGCTCAGTATTTCATATCCAAGGCTGTTTTGGAAAAGATGAAGGACACTCAGCTGGAGATAGATTATTCAAGTGACGTGGCAAAGGATTTGATCAGATTTATTTATTACCAATATAAGAAGATTTGTCAGACTCCTCCAAGTTCTTAATGCTTATTCAGAAACTTGATCATAAGAGTGGATATCAAGTTTAGGGGAGGATTGTTGGGAATAAATTAAGGCCAGATCACTTGAGCGCTGACAAGAACAAAACAAGCGTTGACAGGAACAAAGCAAGCGCTGACAGCTCAAGCGTTGACAAGTTAAAGTCAAGCGTTGACAGATTGAAGACAAGCACTGATAGAAGATATAATCTATATGTTTATTATATTCTAGAATACTTCTAGTAAGGATAGAAACGACAATGTATTTTCTATATTTATCTTTACCTAGAATAGTTGATACGTAGCTTATTGTACAAGGCTTCTTAGTCTATAAAAGAAGGCTTTTAGGTTAATGTTCGATATCAAGTTTCATATAAGTTTTCATTCGTAAACATCTTTCATTGTAAGCAAGTTCGACATTCATAATCAAAGTGAAAGTTTTGTTTACATCTTGTGTTCTTGTTTAAGTGTTAAATTCCGCATAACACTTAGATTCACAAAGCATATACAAAGGTTTCTCTACGTGCTATACTTGATCTAATCTCGTATACACAAAGCTAATCGATCTAAGTTTGGGATCAACACGATGTTGTATATAAATTTATTTTCGGATGATTTAGTAATATTAATTGGTATTTTATGAAGGAAAATGTATGTTTTAAATGTTTAAGTATGCATTATGGAAAAATAAAAGAAAATAGAATTGTGTTTTAATGGTGGTTCATTGGTGTATGGATGTGTTGGTGATGGAACACGGGGAAGAGAACTGTGTTCTCATGATTGATTTAACGAAGTAAATGAAAGAAAGTGAAAAGAAATACCATGAGTTGTGTTCTTAAGTTTTTACTTAAGAAAGAAAAGAAAAGGAAAAGAAAGGAAATATAGTGTGATTTTGATGATTTTGGAAGTAAACAGTTTCCTCCCAAAAGTGGAGTGAAACACTTTCCTTTCAATTCATTTACTTTTCTTTACTACCCCATCTCGAGAACACATTGTTTCAATTGTGGGCCATTATTTCTTTTCTTCATAACTATTATTGTAACAGGCTTAAGATTGAATTTGACCAAACATCATATATTAAAAGATAATCGTATGCATCTAGTCTGAATAAAAAAATACTCCTTACTAGTTATGTATCTTTAACCAATAAAAGAATGAATTTAGCATATTTAAGCATGATCAATATTATTTATAAAAAAACCCAAATTATGCTTCGATAAGATATTTACTCTAGTAATCAAACAAATAAACAGAACCCATCCACTCCAACAACACGATACAGGAATGGACTGATTGTTACCGGAACAAGATGGTGCAACCAAAGTTTCAGTTATTCCATCGCGGTCGTGCTTGAGCACAGATGATGATCCTCGCAAGCCATCTGGCATACCTATAAAATAACCAAAAACAAAAAATACCAATAATTAATAACGGCAGGAAAGAATTTGTCACCAAAGCTTTAAAGCTTATGAAATTGAAAACTATATAACAAAACTATTCTTCACTCACTTGAACACATACATCATTCATTTTTTCTATCTAATACTTGAAAGTACAGGAACCTAAACACCTAAAAGTTTATAAATCATTAGACAAACACTGGTCATATAAAATTTATGTTAATACTTTTATTGTGAAGAATTTTAAAACTATCAGCCCATAGGACGGGCCTTGGGACTAATAAGTATATTTATATGGAGACAAATCAGAAGTCCAAATAAAAATATATAGAGAATTTACCAAAGAAGAAGGTTGACGGTTCAATTGACTCCTACTGGTCCTTGTCGCGGTAGCAGATTGAAGGCTTGATGAGGAAGATTGCTAGTAGGGTTTATGATGTTCCAAATCAACTCGTTTGGAGATGAATTGGCTAGACAGGTGTAAATCTCAGGGTTTATGATGTTCCAAATCAACTCGTTTGGGGATGAATTGGCTAGACGGGTGTAAATCTCTAATGTTTCAAATCAACTCGTTTGGGGATGAATTGGCTAGACAGGTGTAAATCTCATGGTCTATGATGTTCCAAATCAACTCGTTTGGAGATAATTTGGCTAGACAGGTGTAAAAATCTCACGGTTTATGATGTTCCAAATCAACTCGTTTGGAGATAAATTGGCTAGACGGGCGTAAATATCACGGTTTATGATGTTCCAAATAACTCGTTTGGAGATAAATTGGCTAGACGGGTGTAAATCTCACGATTTAGGATGTTCCAAATCAACAAGTGTAAAGCTGAAAAACTCTGGCTTATATTATATAAGCTGAAAAAGGCTTATGTTATATAAGCTAAAACAAACATCCCGTAAAGGTATTATAAAGAAATTAAGAAACATACACATCTTTACGACTTGTGAATCGTATTGAGGAGCTTTAGCTGGCTTCGGGTCAGAGATCTATATAACATCAGAATCACGTACTAAGTTCAGAATAGCAACAATGTAATATAAAAGCTATTGTATGAGTTTAACTCAAATCGAATGACAAACATATCTATGAAAGTTATACCTTCATAGTGGAATATATAGTCATTTAAACAGAGGAATCTAGGTGGAAAAACTATCATGTTTGATCAACACGTCCCATCTTCACAAACAGATCTACCTTTTTAGCTTTTCTTTTTGTAACAAAAATGTGTAACCCTAGATTTACTTCAAACAGATCTACCTTTTTAGTTGTTTTTTTTTTTAAAAAGAATTGTGTGTATTATGTAAAGAGTATGTAACCCTAGATCTGACTGATTGATGGTGTTTTATAGGGAATTACAACAACTTCTGGGTTAAAAGACAGTTATACAAAATCACCCTTTGCATTATGCAAAATATTACAAAAACGACTTTACGCTTTAAACTATTTAAAATTTTTTTGTTATAACAAAGTTTATATATCCAATATGGAGAATGTATCTATCGAAAGTTTTTTTTAAATACCGTCGAAAAGCAAGTCTAATTGTGAACCAAACGAACCAAATATTGCAATTCTTTTCACATACATATGATTTTAAAAAAAGTTGAAACTTAACACACATTTTAATTATTTTTATCGAAATAGTCCTTGAGGCTATTCGTTCTCTGCAAGGTCGGCCATTGACGCGAGCAATCCTTCGTATTATCGGTTTACAACAGTCTTTGATTTTGCATCATCCGCCGCGAAGCGCGGGCTATATACCTCGTTATGAATTAATAGTCAAACTTCTTAATATAGATTAAATTTAATGTGAAAGTATTATTACAAACAATAAAACAAGTTAAAAATTAATTTGTTAAAAGTAAAATTTCAGTATGTAAAAAGAAGAGTGAAAAAACTGAAAATTAATGTTTTTATTAAATTACGAGTTTTTTTTATCGGTTATGAGAAGATATATGTTTTTACATTTCTTGATTAAATGTATATAATATTACCTCTGTCTTAAAATTATAGTCCCCTATACCATTTCGGGACGTTCCAAAATTATAGTCCCCTTCAAAAAAATATGTAAGTAATGTAACAAGTTTACCATATTGCACCTAGTGGTACTAGACATTACAAAGAATATATAAACTTTTAATTAATTATATAAGGGTAAGAGTGTCATTTTGCAAAAAATTAAAAGAGAGAATGCACTGATAATGATGTTTTCTAAAACAATATGCTTTTTGTCAGGGACTATTAATTTGAGACAGAAGGACTAATGATATTTTGACTAGTTTAATAATTTAATCTTCCTCTATTAATTGAGATTTGTCCTTCTCAAACTATTTCTAGTCATAAGGGGTGGTTGTTGGCCCTAAGGGTTTTGGCACGAGTTATTCATGTTAGGATGGCTTTACACATGATAACACAATGTTTAAAGCCATTGAACAAAAATTTGAAATTCAAAAGTTTGAGAACTACCGACTTTCGAACTAATTTTTTGCTTTTCGGTAATATGATAACACGAAACATAGTTTAGTCGGTGTACCATGGATAACGCCAGCTTGTTGAAGCATAACTTGGTCGGGTAGGTTTGACGACTCTCCTAACCCGTTCGACGTCTTCCCGGGCCCTAAATGATGCTGCAAACAAAAAAGAACCGGTTTTAAGTGAACCCGAGGTCGGAGCCTCGAGGGTCCACCTTAGATGTTCAAGTTAGTATCAGGTCAATACATTGTAAAGATGTGTAATAGTCGAGATAACCTGTGAAGTAAGAGGCCCCTACTCCTGTAAATAAGGTTAAGCATCGGGTCGAAACCAACCCAGACCGAATTTACCCAAAACTGAAACCAAAACCGAATTTTTAGAAAGACCAATCATAAAACCAAACTGATTTACATAGATAAAACGAAACTGGACCGTTATAACTGGTTCAGGCGGTTTAGGTGTTCGAAGCGATTTAGTGTCGGTTTTGAGCCGAACCGAGCTATATATCCAAAACTAAAAATCGAACAAATTTGCTCGGTTCGGTCTATCAGTTCAATATTCGGGTCCATTTGCTCAGCTATATATAGTGCTTGGACTAGGGTTTCTGTTGGTCGCGGTGCTATCGGGTCGAGCCTATTCCAGACCATACATCGACAACGGCTGACTATGGATCTTTAGTGTTAGCACAATCAATTCATAAGGCATCTATTTCTGGCTACGGTTGAGTATGAATCTTTAGTTTTTTAAAATTGGTAAAAACATGGTCTACGGTTTGAGTTTTATTTTTTTAAGCTCCAATACAATGAATTAATACAATGAATGGAGCTCAACTAGTTCAAAATATATACTCCTTTTCAAACATCAAACTGAAGTATAAGCATGGCAAAATAGGTGGGTATGCGGTCTACAGTTCGTTTTTGCCCAGTTCCCTTCAGTACAATTTTCGGTTCATGTTTTTGTCAAAGTCGGTATTAGATTCGGATCGGTTTTTCGGATGAGTTCGGTTTTGAACCAATCCTCATTCCTACTTATGTTTGCTAAATGGTTCTATATTATACCTTTTAGTTTTAACGATAAAATAATCAAATACGAAAGAAAATATGTACTCCACAATTAAATCAAAACTAGCGAGATACTAAGAGCAACAATAAGAACACATGTTCGGTTGATACGCCTCTAAACAGTTATCATAACCATCCGGCGCGACTCTAAAAGATGTAGAAGGAAATGAAAAAATGATTATAGCCTATACATTGATAGAACTGTGATCTCAAATCAAACAGTCACGACCACACAAACACATTCATTTCAAGTAAGACAATCAAATGTTAAGATAATCTTAGCTTTTGTCTACTCGACCCTTGATCTATATTGAAAGAAAAAATAACAATAGAGTCAAGATTAGGAAAAAACAATCACACATCAAGAAACAAAGGAACAAATCACAACTATCAAGTTGTTTATCATCCAATGTCGAGAGCTAATCAATAAACTTCATATAAACCCTAAAAATAAACTTATCCACATCAAGATCCACTTCCTCTCTCTAAAATAAAAGCAGCATCACACGCTGACCACCACCCCGACCTCCACCACCACCACCGCCACCATCGCCACCTTATAACTTCGCACCACCCCGACCACCCCACCCTCTACCATTCATTATATAACGACAATACTCGTCGAAAAATATAAAATCTCGCTGGAAAATATCAAATCTCGTCGGAAAATATCAAACCTTGTCGGATTTACAACAAACCTCGTCGAATCTACAACAAATCACGCCAGATCTACAAGAACCTTGCTGAACAATGGAGGGTTATTAAGTTTTCGACGATGGTTGTTTATTTTTCGTCGATGGGTGTTGATTTTTGATAAGCCAAAATCACTAGTGTTTCATGCTGAATCACATGTGATTGAACATTAAATCACACGTGATTCTACTTAGTCTTTATTTGGTTATAATTAAATTTTTCTTGAAACACATGTTTTTCTAGCGACGACTGTTTATTTTTTGAAGAGGCAGAATCACATGTGTTTCAGGCTGAATCGCATGTGTTTGTAGTAAAAAAACATGAAACATATGTGATTTAGACAGAATCACATGTGTTTTGTTACAGGTAGATTCACATGTGATTATGGTAGAAACAAAAGTGATTTTGGCTTGCCTGAAAATCAACAACCTACGCTGGAAACTTATTAAAGCTCACTAGAAACATAACACTACTTTGTTCTAAAAGATCTAGCATAGCTACGATGGTGGTGGTTCGTGGTTGGCATAGCAAGCCTAATGTACCATGATGGTGGTGGTTAGTGTGGAAGATCTAGGGCCGCATCCACGATGAATGGTGGTTGGTTTTACAACTACGATGGATGGTGGTGGATGACCGAAGTGCTGTTGCGGCGTTAGGGTTCGACGGAGGTGTTGGTCGTGGTGGTTGAGGTGGTGGTGTATAAGGTGGGTTGTTGTTATGATACCGACATGAAAACATAGTTTCCAAAAGTTAACACTTTTATAAAAAAAATAAACCTCAAATCTAACAAATTAAACTAAAAAACATCTATGAAAATAAAATACTTATAGACTAAATTTAAAGATCGATGTCATAAATCGCTGCCACATCAACCACGACGAGCTACAGACTGACCGTGCATTTTGCTCCAACTTAATAGTAGGATTGCATGTACAGGATGGCTAAACATGTCTGACGCTTGTTTATACTTTATAGCATGGGTATTTTAAAAAGTAAAATCAATCTACAAAAATGTGAATCTTATCGAAACTTTCATATGAGGAACGTGATATGATCTAACCTCTTATAAAACTATTCATAGGAAAGGTTTATGGAAACTATATGCTACAACAAGCATATTCTCCAAATATCTTTTGGTCTCTTCTTCACAAATAGTATTAACTACTATGTTCTTTTGAAGTTTGCCATAATTTTTAGATGAAAATCAATATAGTAGACAACATTTTTTGTCCTCTTAGGGTGCGTTTGGTTTAACAGAAAGTTAGAATCAAATTTAAGCTCATTAAAGAAAAGTAGGAGAGAGGAAATAAAAAATTATTTGGTTATATAATATTATTAATTGTTATAAAGTTGTAAATAAAGAATAAAATAAATAAATAAATAAATGTGTGGTTAGAAAAAATTGAGAAAATAAAAACTAACATTTGATTAATTGTTTTGATCAAAAGGCACCAGAGAGATTAGTAATGAAATATATCATTCAATTCATCTCGTAAAAAAAATATTCTACCACATAATTGATTTGTAAATTCTATCAATCTAGACCCTTGTATACCCATGTACCAAACGTATCTTTAGTTATCAGATCTTCCTTCATTTTCAATCTATTTTCCAAAAAACTTATGAAACTTATCCAAAATCTCACTAATGATTTCACTTTCAGTCTATTTTTTACTAAGCCACTACTTTAACTTATTTGAACATTTTTTTTGAACTTATTGTGATTGTTCATTCAAAAGGTATATTTGCTTTTTCATATAGTTTCTAAACTCAAAATATTACAAATATTTTATCAAACTAAAAGTGAGAAATAAGAATAGAAGAAAGGTAACTACAAAAATATTTTATCATTGGTCAAACTAAGATTCCTTATTTTTAGTTGATCTTTTTTTCTTATCTTTTGAAATCAAAAATAAAAGTTAAACTATTTTCTCTCAATCACGTGCATAAATTGTAATAATAATGAAGTGAAGAATAATTCTATAACTCCTTTTTATCACTAGTGAATTGCAAATATCTTTAAGATTGATTTAACTAATACATTAACTAGTTGATATGTTTGTAATTTTGTTACATATGTAATTTTCCTTCGTTAGGAAAAGATAAAAACAATGATGAAGAATACTAATAACTAATATAATTATGTTCTATTTGATGAAACAAAACAAGAAAAAAATTACATACAGAAAGCTACATGATGATAATAAGCATAAAGAGATAACTCCTTAATCTTCATTAACTACATCAAAGAATAATTGAACATGAATGCTAGATTGCTAATTAAAAAATGAAGATGATGAAGAAGTCTTCATAAAGAGTCTTATTCAAACTTAAATGTTGGTGCTAGTCTCAACCCATTCAAAAGCATGGGTTGAGGAACATTTAGATCTGCCACAATAGGATGATCAACTATGTGTTCCAACCATTTCTCAACAGATATCCAATAAGTAAAAATATAGTACATTTGATCCACATTGATTTCATGCTCAAGAACTTGTCTTCTTTGAAAAACATAATAGATTGTTTATTTCCTTAAAGGAGACATTTCGAATACTTGTTGGCATCTCCATCAAATCCGACTTGGTAGCTTAATTTAAATCATTAAAGGGACTTGTCAATAATAAGATATATCACAAATTTTGATATCTAAAATTTACGATGATTCTTTTAGTTTATATCCATAATGAAGTGAAGAATAATTGTATACCTCTTTTTTGTCATTCGCGAATTGAAAATATCTTTTAGATTGATTTAGCTAATACATTAACTAGTTGATACATTTGTAATTATGTAACATAAGTAATTTTCCTTCGTTAGGAAAAGATAATGATAAGGATGGAGAATACTAATGACTAAGGTATCTTCTTTCTATTTAATGAAACAAAACAAGAAAAGGATTACATATAGAAAGATACATGATGATAATTAAGCATAAGGAGACAACTTCTTAATCTTCTCTAACTACATCAAAGAATAATTAAACATGCATGCTAAATTTCTAACTAAGAAATGAAGATCATGGAGATGTCTTCCTAAAGACTCTTAGTCAAACTTGAGATGTTGATGCTAGTCTTAACCCATTCGTGAGCATGTGTTGAGATACATTTGGATCTACCACAATAGAGTGATCAACCTTATGTTCCAACCATTTCTCACCAGATATCCAGTAAGCAACAACATAGTCCATCAGATCCACATTGATTTCATGCTCGAGAACTTGTCTTCTTTGGAAAACAACATAGAGATAGTCATCTATCTCCCTAAAGGAGACATTTCGGATACGTGTTGGCATCTCTGTCAAATCCGATTTGAATCTTAATTTAAATCATTTAAGAGACTTGTCTAACAAGATATATCACGAATTTGGATATCTAAAATTTCCGATGACGCTTTTATGTTATACCCATAACGAAGTGAAGAGTAATTCTATACCTCATTTTTACACTGGTGAATTGCAAATATCTTTAAGATTGATTTAGCTAATACATTAACTAGTTGATAAATTTTTAATTTTGCTACATAAGTAATTTTTCTTTTGTTGGGAAAAGATAAAGATAAGGATTAATAATACTAATGACTAATATAATTCTTTTCTATTTGATGAAACAAAACAAGAAAAAGATTACATACAGAAAGCTACATGATAATAATTAAACATAAAGAGACAACTCTTTAATCTTCACTAACTACGTAAAGAATAATTAACATGCATGCTAAATTGCGAATTAAGAAATGAAGATAATGGAGAAGTCTTCCTAAATCATATTATGCTCAAGAACTTGTCTTTTTTGGAAAGCAACATAGAGATAGTCATCTACCTCCCTAAAAGAGACATTTACGATACTTGTTGGCATCTCCACCCGCTTAATTTAAATCATTTAAGGGTTTTGTTAATAATAAGATATATCACGAATTCGGATATTCGAAATTTGCGATGACGCTTTTATGTTATACCTATCGTGAAATGAAGAATTATTCTATACCTCCTTTTTATCACTGGTGAATTGCATCCTAATATTAAAAATAATTTATAAACTTAAAAATATTTTTTTTGCTAAATATATACTGAATAGTTATATATTTTTTAGAAAAATGAGTCAACCTGAAAACCGAACCGGATTCAAATTCGATTTTCAATTTGGTTTGATTCGATTTTCGAGTTGAAAAAATAAATTACCTGAATGATCGAACGGGAACTATCGAAGAACACCTCTTAATAGAGATGTAAAAATGTGGTATTATAAACATAAGCTCTATGAAAGACAAAAATTCTAAGTGTTAATTCTAACATGATATAAATTAAGATGGATCAACATTAAAATGGTCAAGCTAGATGATGTTTCAGTTCTTCACAAATTAAAGAATATCATTTCCAATACAATCTTGTAACTTTTTTCTAAAAGGTCAGCATACTAACTATTTGTATTAAAAGCTCAAGCAATAAAGGATGTGTACGAGCCTACATTCATTTCCAAAACACATTTACAACTGGCCTAAATGAATGAAGAGTCCTACATGCTTAAGAGGTTCTTATAAGCTAGTGTCATTTTGAAAAACTAATCTACTATATATTGATTGTGATAGGTGACAAAAGTTTCACATGGAACACACTCTCAAAAAGTTCAAAAGAATCAATCTGTACCGTTCATTTTAAAAGAAATTCTTCGGTTGAGATTGTTTCACTTTTATTTCTAGCACCCACACACATACCCGTATTGTTAGAAACACACACACATCCACCCACCACAGTCGTCGCACCCCACCACCGCCGTCATACCCCCACCGCAACACCATCATCGCACCCCTTGAGTGTCAATAATAATAGCTATGATTTTACGATCGACATTTGATTTCACTTTCCTATATCTTAATTTTAAAATAAGGAAATCCGTTTTAAAAGTAAAACAAGAATACACATCTATTGTTATCCTACTCTCTTTATTTTTTTTGAAAGGCGAGTTAGTAGTTAGTGATTCGAGCTTACAATGTCATTCAATTGGGCAGTATGCAAGCCTCAAACCTTCTTCTTACAGGATAACCCACACGTCTGCTTCTATTTAATTCGGGGCCCTAAAGTTCCTTAGTGAGACTCAAACTCGAGACCTCTCCAAGAATACCTCCCAAGGTTATCCTTGGTGGCAAACTGAGCTAGCGCAGTTGGTTAATTATACTCTCTTTAATTATACAGACTACATAGCTTTCTTGATACAGGTATAGAGGATACTCTTTTACTTTGTTAGTGTACCACAACCTCGTACTCCATGGCTCTTCTGCATACAAGTGTTTACTTAAGCACTGGTGTATTTACCTAATTAAGTTTTTGGTTTTTTTTCCTTCTTTATATCCCTCTTTCTGTGAACATATTCGATTATGTTGATATAAGGACTTGCTCTCTATGTAGGCAGTTTGGAAACCATCTTAACCCATCAGAGGTGTCATGCCCATTTGTTTTCCTTAGGTATGCTTTAACATGTCTTCTCCCATTACATTCTTCATCTAAATGATAGACTTGTATTAACTGGTTAGCCATGTTAGCGTTTTTAGTTTTATTATCTAATAGTAGTATCATCATTCATACTTGCTGAATATATTAAATTATTTCTACTTGGTTTATTAGGTTTGTTTCAATAGCTAAAAAAAGGAAAATACTTTCAGTTATTCTCTAAATTTATGAAATTTAATCTATAGCGAAGTACGCGTTAAGGGCTTAGAGACACTAGACTATCTTGATAATACGCTGAAGAGAGAACATTACATAGAGGATGGAGATGCCTTTACTTTTAATGGTGAGGTGATATATGATTTTCAACTACATCTCTAAACACATTTAACTTTGAAATTTGTATATGCATATACTGGTCTGATAACTTATCTCCTGTAGATTGTTTTTAACGATGAGTTAGTCATTAGTGACTGATAACGCCCAAATCTAACATGTTTTTGGGAGCATTATCCGTACTTTTGTACATGTATATTCGTTATATCTATGATACTTTTGTGCATATTTATGCCCAATTGTGTTTGCAAGTCTTTGTGTAGCCAATTGTAGGAATAGAGTGTAAAACAACGCAAACATGGAGATTAGTACGAGTACGAAGAATCCTAGTCAAGTTCAAGACCCGTGTACAAGTTACAAGCCTTTAAAGATCAATTTCGGGTGCAAGAACAAGTATTTCCAAGGAGCATACAAGTCACTCAGAATGAAGTTGCCACAAGCAGAAATAAAGTCGCCACCAACAAAACTCATCCAAGTTGCCACCAGCAGGATTCAAGCTGCCACCCACATTTCTGTAGGCCGCATTTGTGTCTACATTCATGCAAGCTCAAGGGAGAACATACAAGAAAGTTCTAACTTCCTTTGGCTCCAAGCATTTGTCTTTGCCTCCAAACCATGAATTCACTCTATGCCTTCAATTTTGCTTATAAATAAGACCCTTAGGGTCATGTAACAACATATCTTTTCACATAATCTCATTACTCATTCACGACCACAAAATTACTCTCTCAACCTTGTCCAAACCTCCATTCCCGGATTTGAGCAAGGTGGTGCAAGAAAAGTAACTTTTGGAGTCTGAAAAGCAAAGTTAACATCACGAAACTCTTAGGGATCATTACCCTAATCATAGCAACATATTTCCACTTTGTAAGACTCTTAATTATGACTTATAAGACTATTATTTCAGAGTTTATTTCATTGTTTGTTATGAGTAGCTAAATCTCATTCAACACTTTGTAGGATGATGTTTGTGGTATGAAGTAGTGGTTGTGATTGTGATTTATGTTTATTTCAATGTCAAGCTTTCCTTTGAACCAAGTGTTGCTTTTAATGTTATTATTCATCTCATCATATTACTTGTTACTTGTTTGTCACCTATTGCTACAATCAACGATGATAGTTTTATTTTGAATGATCATAGGTCTTCAAAAATCCCCGTGAACGATCTCGGTATTATCACATAAAATCTATACACAAACGAAAGGGTTATACTTGCCCGTACGTTTTTAGTTATTCTGGTAATTCGTGTTTATAAATTTAAAACTTGTTTCCAATCCAATACACCGGACACGCACTAAGTTTTGGCGCCGCTGCCGGGGTTTTGATTGTGTTCTTAGTTCCAAAATCATCCTATAATCAAACCCATTGTAGCGTGCTTGTTGCCAAAAAGCTCAAAAATCAAAAACTAAAAAAAAAATTGCAGCAGCATCGATTTTGCCGCCGACAAAACCGATTTGCCGCCGACAAAACCGATTTACCGTCGGCAACTTCATCACAGAAGCAATTTTGCCGCCCGGCCAAACCCTTCTACCGCCAGCAACACTTCCACAGTCCACATTTTTTCGCCTGGCAAGATTTCTTGCCGCCGACAACTCTACCTTTTTTACAGAACCGATTTTGCCGGCCGGCACCCCCATTTTACCGCTGGTAAAACCTAGTTTTATATAAAAAAAATTATGTTTTTATTTTGTTTGGTTTATTTAACTTCTTATCTACTTATTTCCAATTAGTAGTATTCTGTTTGTTTTTATTTTTGTTACTTGTAGTCTTTTTCAAAAGTTCTTCAAGACTTGAATGAACACACGTTCTTTCGGTAAAGAATTGCTTAGTCAATACACCGATCCCAAACGTTATATTCATCAATATCAAAAGAAAAACCGCAAGAAGCAACCCTTTGTTTCTTTTGAAAACCAAATTCCAAAAACCAAAAACCCACCATTTGATAATCTCTTAGACGCATTTGTCGTCTATAACCCATTTAACGATCTACCATTCCCAATGGACGACGATCAATCCATGTGGGCAGTCAACCGAGTAGTAGCACCTACCCTCGAGGTTGCTATTGTTCACGTTGAGCTTGGAGAAAACTTCACCGTAAAAGGTCATCACCTTTCAATGATCAAAGACCTCCAATTTGACGGCCGTACGCGGGCCGATCCGCATAAGCACATAGCCGAATTCATAGAGATATATGGCATGTTCCGATATGGAGCCAACGTCAATGTAGACGCTACAAAACTAAAACTCTTCCCATCATCTGTATCCGGAGATGCAAGAGTTTGGTATAATGAGTTGACTCCCGGTACCATTGAAACATGGGAACAAATGAGAACCGCTTTTGTTAGCCGTTTCTCATGACATATAATTTATTTAATTTACATGTTATAATTAATAAACTATACTATTAATCACATGACTTAGTATATTTAATCAGTAAAACTAAGCTTATATTATTAGCTTATAAACCCAGCTTATTTCTAAATATGGAAACTTTCTATTTCAGGAAACTTAATATTTTTGGAAACTTTCTATTTTTAGAAACCTATCTATTTTAAGAAGTTAATCTTTTTTTGGAAACTTTCTATTTTTGAAAAATTTCTATTTTAGGAAACCTGCTATTTTTAGAAAGTTACTTATTATTACACTACAAGTATAGCAATATAAGAATATCAGTTAATACTTAATCAGAAGGCTTAAAACACATGATAAATACAGTATAACATTAAAATCAGTAAAACAAGACTAAAACATATAAAACAAGTAAAGACATACTATAATCAGTTATGTACGCAGTAAACAACGTACTTATACACGTACCCTTTTATGTAGCATTAGTGAGATCGGATAAGGACTTCCTTTCGTTCTTCTTTTACGTTCACTGGACACAAGGTACGGATTCTCCGTCCTTCAGTATGGACATTATTTCCTTATTAGGATTCCCCGTATACAGCCAACTGTTTTCCCAGTATATGTTTTATATGTTTTGATTTGCTTATGTTTAATTAAATACCTGAGCCATATATATATGCATGACCAGTTTCACCTAGTTATGGAAGTACCATAACCATAACACTAGAGGCACCAGTGTTATGACTTCACCACGGCGGAGTGGTAGCTCGTGGTGTCTCTTTCAGCTTTTGGCCATATTATTATGTTATCATGTGGGGCGTATGGGTGCATCCTAGGTTACATGGTTTTAATAGATTATTTAGATGAATGTGGTGTGTACCTTGTATCCTTCATAAGGAGTTGATCCCTCCTAGCCATACTTTTATTGATTAGAGGCAACCCCCCTAATCGCATGATGAGTTTACCCCTCTAAGTATTCATGCACGTTGATACTTCATGACCTATATTGGCTTTTTGGTTTACATGTAATACAGTTTTCATAAGATAAACATAAGGCTTTTCAAACTATAAAACCAGTTTTACTAAATACCAGGCTTTCCAGGACTTATACATTTTCGCTACTGTTAAGCCTTTATTATGTTTAGTTATGCATACTACGTTATATATCTGTACACTGAGCATTATGCTCAGCCGTTACTTTCCTTTCCATGTCCCAAAATGGCAGGTACCCAAGGACAGACTAGAGCATTTGGAGGATGCGCATAGGATGGAAGCTTCCATAGACTTCTTCTCCTTTTGCCTTCATATACTTATGCTTGTTTAGTCATTTCTCATTTTCTTTACATTATTTATGTTTTGGGCTTATGTTGGGAACTAATGTTTGATTCCGGTTTTCCCTATGGTCATATATGTTTTACTACATATTACCTTGCATGCTTTGATGACACGCCATAATTACGCATAACGGTCCACTTATCAAAGTGGGGTGTTACAATTATGGTATCAAAGACAAGGCTTCGACCTGTAGGCTCTAAAACTCGACCTGTGACTAGTGGGTAGTCACTAGAAGCTTCCTAAGTCAACGCTTGTTATTCCACGTATTGATGTTTTCAGCACTTTGTTGTTTAAACCATGATGTTTTCATCGTTATTGTTTAAACTAATATGGAGGAACAACCGTCATCCATATTTAGTTACGTGTCATTGTTTCATGCATGATATTCCTAGTGAACTGTGGCTAATGTGGACCGAACCCTAGTAGTTCATAATTAGTCACATAAAGTTTTTTTTCTGTTAAGTTTTGACAACTGAGTTTCACTTATTTATTCCATGTATCATTGTCGCAGGATTATGACTAAGTAACGGTTGGTACAGGACTGGCCCTATTTAGTCGCATGTGCTTTTATCAAAACCTTTAACTTTGGGACCCACCCATAGGCGTCCCCTCGCCATGTCTTTTGTTTTGGGTGAACTGACCATAGGATTTTACCCTCGCGCATATAAAAGTTTTATAAACTGCATCATGCATTCATGCACTGTTTTCACGCATAATTTTTTTTCATGATATTGCATAAAATTTTGTTTCATGTTTATTGATATTACGCTCTAATCATATTAATCATATCAAATTGGTTTTGTGAGCCGACCCCAGTCGTTCACACCATTGATTTTCAAAATTTCACTTCATTACAGTCATATTTATTTCATATCCACTCATTAAAATTTTCATGATCTTTATGACGATTATGTTTTCATACTACCATGGTTAACTTCATTTTTTTGCTGATTATGTTTATACTCCTTCATGTTAATTTCGTTCCATGATTCTTCATGTTGATTTCACCTTCATACGGATTATGTCTTATGTGACTTTATGTTAATTATGTTGTCATCATGTCAATCATGCTCTCATGCTAGACATTGAAGGATTCCATTAAATCCTGCTTTTATGATAATCATGGTTGGTCTCCATTAACCATGCTTTCATGCTAATCATTGTTAAATTTCGTTTCACCAACCTTCTGGGTGTTTTCTCTATGTAACCAGAATGATGTCTATGCTGAAATTGCTAGGCTATCATGATGCTCAGTCCAGTTTGGTCTTCTAACCATTTAACCAATTATTCCCTGAAAAATCATGTCAGATGATCGACCCATATCGATTATTTCATGTGCATTCCATGTGTACTTCACGTACCGTATTCCATGTGTATTACACGTACCATAATCCATGTGTATTTCACTTACAATACTCCATGAGTATTCACTAGTCGATTATAAATCATCTCAAGCGTAATTTCCCTTGTTGATGTTCTACAAGATGCTGATACCGCTCATAACTGGGAGATGTTACTAAAGGTTGAGGCTGCTGATTAGTTGTATAGCTACGAGATGCTGATGATGTTCACAACATGGAGATCCTACAAGACGAAGACAAAAGCGTTAGAGCAAAACCATTGGACGAGAAGGTGCTTCACCACCAAACGATTTCCACCACAACCCATGTCTCTGGTTTGTCATATGTCACACGTCATTCAGTTGTCTTTTCAATCATATGAGTGGAAACCGGTACCAGCCGGCCACTCATCTAAATGGTTACATGAATCACCGTCATGAGAATGACCATCATGGAACTGACAGACAAGACGACAGTAACCACTAATGTGACAGTAGATATTCTAACAATCACAACATAACAACAGTCACGGACGTGATCTGTAATGCAAAGGGTCAGCAGTCAAACCGATCCGCCAACTCTGACATACTAACTTAAGAGTTTCAGTTTTATTTGTTTCACACCTTGAGACACATGTCAAGACACATGCCTCACGTATATTTTCTAGAGACACATGTCAAGACATTGGTCAAGACACATGTCTCACGTGTATTTCTGAAGACACATGTCAAGACATCAGTCAAGACACATGTCATACGCATATTTCCTCAAGATACGAGTCAAGACACATGACTCACGTGTATCTCCTACAATACCCCTAAGAAATTCAGGGTACCCTACAAGGGGTAAACCAATTTTGTTGTGCCATGTATTAATCAGGCCACAAGAATTTCAGTACCATCATCAGCGTATCATTCGCATTAGGACACGTAGAGTTCGTTCCGTATGAGACAGGCGAAACACATTCAGTAAGATCTGTCACATTTACTTCATGAAACTTTCATTTCTTGAACCCATATTTCATATATCCATGACCATAAAGGACGCCATTCGTACCACCCATGTGTACGAAGGTTTTCTCTTCAGTCAAATAATAAGATCTAAACTGCTAACGCACTTACATCGGACAGATGCGAGTTAAATATGATTCTGATTTTTGGATTAGCAACAGCAGCCCAAGCTACGGTTCGTCACCATTTATATCAGATTATGTACAGTAATGTTCAGGCTACGAATACATTCAACATGGTTTTACATCAGGAAAATCTGTACAAATCATTTATGCTTAACAAGCACGTGTTTATTATTCCGTAGCTGCGAAGATTTTTTTTCAGCTACTATTGATGACACGATTTTTGAAGTGCCTTTTTTTCATAACCAGTCGATTATTTCAGAATTTTCCGATATAAATTCCAGAAGAACATTCAAGGAGGAGAAGGTAACATGAGATTATGTGTCAACTACCGTCGATTTAAACAAATCACCATTCATGACCGTTATTCCCTCCACGTATTGAAAATGGGTGGGACCAACTTTAGGGTGCTAACCACTTTTCCCAAGATCGACTTACGATCATGCTACCAGCATTGACAAGTGAAAGAGCAGGACATTTCCATGACTGGTAATTATACACGACTTGATCATGCTAAATCAATGATTTTGTTTTAGTCTTATAAATGCTCCAGCAGCATTACAGACTTAATAAATGGAGTTCCACGAACTCATAAACAAATTCATCAGTATTTCCATCAATGACAACCTAATCTTCTTCAAGTTTGGAGAAGGGCACGATGGCCATATTTACACTATGTTGCAAATTCTACGACAGAAGAAATTTCACCCTGAAATTTTCCAATATAAATTCTGGTTGATTACAGTGACACGCTGAATTGCATGGATTCTTACGGTTAATTTTACCATGACTCAGCTTATGCGTAAAGGTGAGAACCCTACACTACATCAAGTGTTCCAGAAAATCCTACGCTAAGAGAAGTCTATTTTCGGAGACTCATTGTTTCGCAAACTTCTATGTATCAAGTTTCTATGAAGCAAGATACAGTAACGTTCATATCTAAGTACCTGACATACCAACAGGTTAAGATAGAACACCAACAGACCAGGATATTTTTTCCATCATCAGAAATTATGAACAGAAATGGGACAAGATCTCCATGGATTTTGGTTACCAGATTAACGCAAACTCAGAAGAAGCATGATTTTATCTGGATTATTGCCAACAGTTTGATCAAGTCTACAGAATCCTTACATCCACAAGGATTTCAGAACCAACAGATAGATCGGACATGTTCCAGCCAAGGCTCATCATCCGATCACTTGGTAATCCCTCAGCTAACGGGCCATACAATGGTTCGCATTTGTGCTCCTTATTTACGTCACGTCCTTGTTCTAATTTTACGACTTGCTTTCACGATCACGTTCATGACACTCTTCACGTTCATGATCGTATCCTGGCTTACGATTTACGTTCATTTTCATTCTGGGAGGTTTTGCAAGAACTTGAGAGACCAGACTCAAGCTTAGTATAACTCTCTATCCTCAGATAGACGTTCCACGTGACATTTCACGTCTTACCTCATACCGTTTAGCATTATCATCTAACTTATCCTATGTTCACGATATGTCTCACATGTCATGTTCATTTCACGTTTCACATATCACGTTCACGATATGTTACATGTATCATTGTTCGTTATATGCTTCTTATATTACACTCACCATATCTCCACGTATCACGTTCACAATTGCTCACGTAGCACGTTCACAATTGTCCACGTACTACGTTTCAGTATGTCTCACACATTATTGCTAAGACGAGATAAGATGCCAGTAATAGTACCTGTAGACTTGTTAGCCTGATCCTTGGTAGTGGTGTACATACGGCCTGATGTTGTTGGTTTCTGAGGGGCAATACCTGATGTACCAACGATTTCTCCTATCTTGCAGTCTTTCATGAGATGGCTAGCTTGACCACACTTGAAGCAAATGCATGCAGCACGATGACATAGTCAGGATGCCTTTGTCCACAGGGGGTGTAGATGGGATAAGAATACCCTCTAGTGGGTACCCTTGCTAGCTGAGAGCCTGATTTAGAAAACATGTGTGAGACATGATTGTTGGAACATAAACATGACTACACTGAAAGTTTAGGTATAATACCAGATAAAGCTGAGTGATTAGGCTGCTGACCCTTGTTGTTCTGGTCACGCCTGTTACCAGAGTTCCTGTTATAATACGAAGATGTTAGAATTTATGTCATACTACAGCTTAACATGGAAGAGTTTAAATTTTAGGGACCTACTGTTGTTGGAGTGGCTAGAATTGTTCCAATAGTTATCATTACCGCCATGCTTGTCTGATCCATAACGATCATTAGTCTGACTGTGTCCCTTGTAGTTTTTTTGATGAATGGCAGGTTGAGACCGTTCTCCACCCTTCTGCATGAAAGATACAATTGAATAGAGCATGACATATAATTGAAATTACTGACATGGATGAGATGGTTATGCTTGATGACTGAAATATACCTCTTCTCAGGTCGATTTGACTCCTCATACTCGTCCCTCTCGTGGATCATCTCCAGATTGCATGCTGCGTCAGCAACTTGTTCCGCATTGGTTAATGTAGCACACAACAAACGATCATTAATAGAGGTGCGAAGAGCCCAACAGAAATGCTTCGCTTGCTCCTCAGCTATGCCAACATCTGCAACCAGAAAACCTGCTAATCTAAGGAACGTTGCATGAATTTTGTGTTGTTCTCACCTGCCTTCTTGCGGATAGCATGATAATCCCTCTTCATTCATTCTTGCTCAGCTCTAGGGAAGAACTGATTGTAGAATAACTCTGTAAACTGTGCCCATGTCAAAGTAGTAAGCCATGCCTCACCTCTATTGGATTGCTTGTAATCCCTCCACCATGCTAACGCATCACCCTCAAACTTGTAGCATGCCAACCTCGCCTTGTATACCCCATCACAACCCATGGCATCAAAGATCTTCTCCATATGCGAGATCTAGTTCTTAACATCTGACCGGACATCAGCCTTCTCGAACGATCGAGGCTTCTGTTTGTTGAAACGTTCCAGCCACGTATGAAGTGTGACTGGTGGAGGAGGAGGTGGATTTGCATGGTTTGGTATAGCCTAAAATTATGCCCGAATCTGATTTCAGATCTTGGGAAGCATAACTTGCAAATATGCATTGACAGCTGCAGCGAGTTCCACGTCCGTGCGTGTGTTAACCATCTCACTGTTTCAAAGGGAGAATAAACGATTAATCTGTTAGAAACATGGAATAAACATAAGAGTTACATGGAATAATTATGAAGGCATAGCCAACAAATCTGACATTAGTAAGTGTGGACGACTAGGGTTCAACCCACAAAACAAAATTCGAAGGAAACCACATACGACTAAGTATGGTCGATCCTGTATCAACCCTTTACTTTGTCAAAAACTTAACAGAAAACAATGATACATGAAACAACACCAATTTTCAGTTTAGAAAGATCTTGGTGACTACCCACTAGTCACAGGTCAAGTTTTAGAGCCTACAGGTCGAAACTCTTAATGCAAAGTAATGCCTAAAAACATTGTTAGTGCTAACTAATCTTTCTTAGTTTTGATCACGACAAATTATAAAGACATTTATCATTAAATAAAATCGTGAAACGAATTATCCAACAAACACAATCATCAAGATAATAATCATTACACTAACATATCTTAATCATGCTTAGTGATCATAAAAGTGATTAGCCTTAAAACTCACTTTTGTCAAATGTGATAAAAGATTTTTAATAAACTTTCTTTTTAATAATTTTTTTATTAAAATGAAAATGTAAATTTGAATATGGCATATTCCAAATGCCATAAGAATATCCTTTGAAGGTTTCAAACCGCCTCAAATATTTCTAACCAACTAAAAGACAAAAAGGAGCGGAGTCTACGTCCGCGGTTCCTTAAGTACCGATGTGGTTCTTTATTGATAAGGAACCACCTAGGGAGATAAAGAACCACGTACAGATATCCGTTGGTTTTTGTCTCCTATAAATAGTGGATCAAATATGCATTTTCAATAACCCTTTTTGGACATTTCTATCAGCCTTCTTTCTCTTTTCTCAATCCTAATCATTTGTAAATGATCAATTGATGTGTTAAGTATGTTTAGTTATGATTATCCTCTTGATCCCCTTCTTTACCTTGTCCAAAAAGAAGATCACTCACACACTTGTGTTGTGATTAAAGATGAAGCCTTGATGAAGATCATCCTCTCCTAAAGATCTAGTCATGTTCATCATTTGTTTATTTATGTCTTGTGTAGATACAATGTATTTATGAATACTTGGACTAGTTGTGTTCATCCAAGCTATTTGTGAATACTTGGATTAGAGTTGTGTACACCCATTGCATATGTGTGTGCTTGGATTTTTCTTGTGTACATCCAAACTACATGTGTGTACTTGGATATGCTTAGTTGAGTTGTAATGTGTTGTGTGTTAGTTCTCACTAAACTACAAAGTGATTTGTGTGTGAGTTGTGTAAGTTCTCACTTAGCTTCAAAGTGAAGAGTTGTGAAGATTGGTTCTAGCTTTCGGATTAGAACTCGACATCTAGCCTTGTGTCGGAAAATAGTGAAGTAGGCAACGTTGTGAAGATTGGTTCTATCTTTCGATTAGAACTCAACATCTAGCCTTGTTTCATAAAATGGTGAAGTGGGCGACGTTGTGTAGATTGGTCATAACTAAGATTAGTTCTTTACATTTAGCTTAGTGTCGGAAAATAATGTAAGCGACGTTGTAAGGTTTTCTCTGCCAATAAGGGAGCTTGTGGATATAGTGGAAATCTCGAGTAGATGTACTCGAGGAGTGGAGTAGGAACGAGGATAGAGCTTCGTTGCCGAACCATTATAAATCTTGGTGTCTTCCTATTAGGTTGTCTCTTTCCTTACTCCTTACTTACTTCCATTATCATTACACTTACTACTTATCAATGTTAATGCATTAGAATTGAACCTAATCATTTTGCAACTAGATTTCAAGTAAAAGATAGTTTTGACACAAACCTAATTAAAAGAAATTTTAATTAGGAGATAAACCGAAGAGAAACTATTCAACCCCCCTTTTAGTTTCTACAATTGGTATCAGAGCGATGGTCACACGAGATCTTTGAAGTATATTGTACTTTAAAACTTGGAGCGATCCATTGTCTCCTCAAATTAGAAGGTTAAGTTGTACTAATGTTTTTCTTTGGTCAAAACTAGTTTTTTTTAAATAGGCCTTTTAATTGGTAATATAGCATCTCATTTAGATATTAGTAGTATTTATGCATTTTTTATTTACTCTTGAAATGTATCTACTAGTTTGCATCTTGTTATGTGTAGGTACTCATGAAGATTAATCATTCAATTGATTGTGGATTGAGTCACTTACACTTGTAAAAGACTCATCTTCTTTGATTTCCAACATCAATGAATGATGATATCAAGATAGATGGGAGTGATACTAGTCCTTCAAGAATTAGTAGTCACTTTAGTCATGATTGGGCTTTGCATTGATTCCTTGATAGCTTATAATGCACTTTGTGGCTAAGGTATGTTTTCGTTCTTCCACGCGCACTATTGATCATTCTTTTGATAATTACTTGACTATGTGCTTGTTCTTGGCATCCTTGCCTTGACATTTGTTTGTAGTTTGTGATTCTCTTCTTTTACCCTCTCAAACCTTCATTTCTTGGATACTTGACCCACTATGAGGATGTAGAGTGAGTTCTAGTAGCTTAAAGTATCAAGCATGTTTTCCATGGTTTGCACCCTTACGGTTAGTAGGCCCTATATCATGTGTAACTTGTGCAATTGAGCTCATCTCTAGGATGATTGATCAATCCCTTCAAATACCAAACTACTTCATAAGTTGTAGTTGGATTTTACACATTTGGAATTGAAATATTCCATGGATATTGTTATTGTAAATCCTAGCAATAATGATTGTCTGATCATGTGGGAGAGAAAGTGAATTTATACTTTGCTCATATTTTGAAGTAGAGTAAGGCTATTCTTGAAAATGATCTTACTCTATGTACCAAAATTGCTTGGTATAGTTCATTACCAATGCCGTTTAGACTTTCATCGGAAAGGCACGTATTAAACCACTATATATGACACAAGCTCTTCGTCTCCTCAACTTGAAGGTTGTCGTTTGTCTCTTGAGCATTTTACTTGATCTTGATTCACTCCTCTTGACTTCTCTCCTCTTTGTTTCTTTGCTACGAGTAGTTGTTTATCCGTTTCATTTCTTTTCAATCCTGATTCAACTCGTAATCCTTCATAAAGGCATTATTACTTAGTGTTAAAGTGATCAAGTGATTTCCTAAAGACTTGAAACATATTTTGTATTTTAGAAAAATTAGGTTTTGAAAAATTCTTTGATTTTCTTTGTTAAAAACACGCCACTGTAGGCGGTTCTTTGTCTGTCACGGCTCAAAGGCACGGTTCTCTATCGAGAAGGAACCGCGGCCAGAGCCTAAGACTAAAGCGTCAGGTTTAAATTAAAAATTCATTTTTCAAACAAATCTTCTCTCTCTTCTCTAATAAACCGACGGGTTCCCCATTTCCCACCATTGTTGCATCTTCAAAACCTTCAATCACTTAAGATTGATTGATTCCTAGTTGTGGGTTTCACTCATTTTTCATCCAAGATCAATTAATTGTAAGTTATTTCATTCAGTTTCATCTAATTTGTTCTAGGGCTCATACTTTCATAATTGGGGATATTTAAAATTGAAATTGAATTAGAACCTTACTAGGAATGAGAGTTGACATAGTTATTTTACTATGATTCCTTAGTTTCATATTCATTGAGATTTCACTAAAACCCACTTGTAGTACAATCCGAATTTTGATTAAATTATTTTGGTTAATTTATGGAATTGATATGAACTTATGAAAAAGTTGGTAATTGCATTGTTAATGCTTATCTAAAACTTTTTTTTGAAAAACCAATGTTCAAGTTCATTGTTGATTTTACATGGTTGATATGTTATTATCAATGATCAACTAGGTACATTCTGAACATGAGAATGATAAGGATTAATCCTTTGTTTGTCAAGAAATTATTGAAACACATTCTCATCTTTTTTTATTTTTGGTCTTTTTTAACATATGAGTGATTGGAAAAATATCTTTGTTTGTTAAATTTAGGTAGTTGAGCATGCATTTGGAAAATCATAAAGACCATGAGAAAACTAGATAATACATGCCTAATCTCTCTTCTTCTTGTCGATCTCGTTCCCTTCAAAATACTTTTCATCTTCTAGAATCTCGTTGTTTTCATAAAGGACGTATTATTACTTCTAACTTTCTTGGACTTGACTTCATTCGATTCATGTTCAAATCCATTGGCTTTGATTGCTTGGTTGATATTAATGAGCCTATCTTTCCTTCCTTTATTTTGGAATTCTTCAGCTCGCACACATTAATACACATCAATAATGGTTTATCCATAAGATTAGTCATCAAGGGGAAAAACTTTGTATTTACTCTTGAAGAATTTGGTGAAATTCTCAAAGTTCCATACAAAGGTCAATGTAGGTTCACCGATACTTGGAGTTTGGGATCTTTAGAATCGACCCCTATTGATGTGCATTACGTGACCGAGCTACCCTTGGCTTAGGCCATATCTTGTGCTATTGATAAACCTCGTGAACATCTTATTATTGGTAAACTTGTAGGAATAGTTCGTGCTCTCACTCCTTGGGAATTGCTTACTAGCGATCTTAATGATTCTATGATCCCTTGGGCCAAAATCATTAGGGAAAATACAATGTGTCTTGATGGTGATCGCAAACATGTGCCTGCTTGTCTTGCACATATGTTGTATTATGTTGCAACTTCCACTCCATACAACCTTGCATTTTTCATGGCTAGAAGAATAAGATTTGTTCTCAGCTGGACTCGCTCTAGTATCCCTTTTGCTATGATTCTCTCTCGGCTTCTTAGAAAAATTCTTCTTGACTTTCCTCCTCTAAATGCTTCATCTTTTCAATTCGTGGATTGAGTTATGCTTCCCATTTAAGGAAACATCTCACTTGAAACCAAGCATGATTAAAATGAAGATGGACATATCTCTTAAGACACTTCTTTCAATTCTATCTATAATTTGTTATCCACTATCTCTCAACTGTCTTCTCTAGACATTGATTTCGACCATCTCTTTTATCTCAACCACCATCTTCGAGAACGTCTAAGAAGTGAATCAAGGAATTAAGGAAATGCTCATGGATGAATGCTACATGACTCTTGAATGATCCCACTATTTCATTTATCTTTCTTTAATTTTAGGATGTTATGTGTATGAACTAATACTATGTGTTTGTATTATTTGCTATTTTAATCCTAAGTGTCTATGTGATCGATCTTTCAACTTACAAAGCTTTGTGCATATTATGTGTTAGTTAGCTTCTTAGATTTTGATTAATAGTTCACTTTGTCTTGATAAACCTTTATGTTAAATCTGGACTAGCAAAAGTTTCTAGAAGTGCATTTTCTTGAACCCACTGGTGGCGGTTCTTTATGTCCCAGCGGTTCTTTAGCAATAACGAACCGCACCTCTACATAAGGAACCGCCAGCTATTGTTCGGATAGAATCTTTGCTTCACACTATTTTCCTTAATCTGTGTAAACATTGATGAAATTTGTGCACAAACCTACACTTTCCTAAACTAGGCTACCTAATTTCATTATTCACCTAAAATGATTTTGACCAATTACTAGTTTGGATCATCCTTTCCTTTTATTAAACCCTCTCTTGTTGATTGTGTTCTTTATCCCTTAAACTTCTTTCTAAACCTCTACACACAACCATGGTGTCCTCTAAAACATCAAACTCTCCTAAAATACCCTCTACCAAAAGAAACCTTAAGATCAAGATTAAGTTTCCCAAACTTGGTTCTTCATCTTTTCATACACCCAAGAATGAGACTTCTCTTATTCTCATTTTTCCATCACCTTCACCACCTCTTGCTCCATGCAAGACCAACTCAACTCATGGTACCAACCATTCACATGTTTCTACCTCTTCTTTATTCTAATCTAGAATGAATAAGTTGTCATCACCCTTCACTCCTAGTCCTCTCTTGGATGTGAATACTCAACCTCAACCTCTTCAAAGCATTCCCTTTGTGTTGAGCCTTTGATTACCTCTCTTTTTACCCCACCAAATTCACCCATGTCACCTTTGGACACTATGACTCCACCACCTCATCCTCCTTGAAACACTCCAATTTTGGGTGTTCCCATTTCTCACTTCATTGGTGATTCTTACTTCTTTGGTTTTCTAGAAGCTCATGGCACTAATTGTCCATGTTGCCTCTATAAAAACTGTATCATTCAAAACCTAAGGATGCAGATGTTTGGTCTCCATAGGAGGTTGCAAGATTTCTTGCTTACCTTGTTTTCCATACCTCCTCCTCCTAGGAGATGAATGATGATTTTAAAAAATAAATGCTTTTAAAGAGAATCAGGCCAAGGAAGACTATTATATCAAGAACTAGTTTAGCTAACTTTGTATTAGTTAATTGTTATTTCTTTTCTTGTATTTCCTTCATGAGTTTCTCATGAAGATGTTCTATGGATTTAGCTTTTGTGTGTTTCAATCTATGTGCTCACATTAATAAACTAAAAATTGGATCAAAGTATTATCTAAATATTTTGTCACCCTTTGTCAAGACACTCTTTTTGAGTGTGTTGCTTTTATGCAACCCTAGCATATTCTAGTGCTAAAAGAGGTAAAAATCCAAGATTTGAAATTTTTTGAAAGAGTCTTATTTTTATTCAGAACTTTAGAAAATCATGGTTTCACTTCCACTGTGTGCGGCTTAATAGTAGTCACGCGGATCCTTATCAATAAGGAACCACCGGTTCCTTTAAGGAACCACGGACATCAAGCCTATTTTTGGCTCGTTTTTGGTCTTTCTTCTTTGACTATTGTGTTTGTCAAGATTCTTTGTTTACCCATTTTGGCTAAACATTTCTTAAAACCTTTTGTTTTCATTTCAAATGTGTTTCTTGTCAATTTTCTTTAAATTCTTCTCTTTTGGGATTTCTCTTCTTCATCCCTAACAATGTCTAACTCTTCCATTCCTAACCTTGACATATCTTTGTCACAATCTTCTCAACCTAAAGCTTCTTCTTCTAAGCTTTCACAGAAACCGAAAATCTCGGTTCGACCCGTTTAGATCAAGAAGAACAAGAATCTTCATGACTCCTCTTCTCCCAAATCCTCTAAGAATTCGTCTTTCTCTCTGATTAAACATTGGAATGAGACTTACTCTATAAAACCAATCATCGGAGAAAAGGAAATTCTTCCACCACCCCCAAAACCTTTCAACTCTCCATAACTAAATGACCTATCTTCTTTCCCAAACCTCACTAGGCATTGTGAAAGCATTTCTTATCCCTAATCTCCCTCTCCACCAACTCTCACTTTGATGGTCCTCCCCCATCTAACGACATTGTTTTGCATCATGGATCCTCGTGTGATTGTTGTCGGTTTCAGCAAATTGAACTTGCTCATGTGTAGGACAAGCTTAATTTCGTTGAATTCCTTCTCACTCGACCTCCTCTCAAAGTTTTCGTTCCCGTGAACAAAACTTCGAATGATGCCTCGTCGTCTTTCTTTTCCAACGAAGGCACACCTTGTACTTTAGTTATTTGAGTCAATAAAACCTTAGCAGTCTTGGAAGATTATCATTACTAGAGTAGTCTATGCTTTGTGGTTTATTTTCCATGTTTCCTTCTTTTAAAAATATTCATATTGTGTGTATGAATATTTCTTTTGTATGTTTCTTCATATTTGTGTAACATGAAAATTATGTGTGTTATCTTTTTCCCGCTAATTCTTTTTCACACATTTGTTAAAAAGTTGATCATGGTTAAAATTTAAAATTACTTATGGGTGATTCCATAAATTCTAAATTTTTAACCCCTTGATATTTTAATCATTTCAATTGGGTTGGATGTTTCTTTTTTTTCCTCTATTCCACCAATTAAACTTTGATGTTGTCAACACACATTCCTTGGACATACTTAGCAAATACTTACTTCTAATTTGAGGTTTCTTTTCTTCCTCCGTCTCAAGTTATTTAGTAGGTAGTGAACCTATATACATTGGTGTTTCTTTTCTTTCTACTAACTTTTGTGTAGCATATCACCTTAGCTCACTCACTTGGTGCCCCAAGCAAGTGGGAGTAAGCACCAAGGAGGAGCTACTAGCAATGTCCGGTTCTTCTCTTCTACAAAGACTTATGCTAACTTTTTTGCTTCGATAAAGGGGGAGAAATGATAGTGATAAACTCGTTAATAATTCGAATTATTTTGTATTTTACATAAATGAGTTTATAGTTTCTCGTAATAAAAAAGGGGGAGATTGTTAATGCAAAGCAATGCCTAAAAACATTGTTAGAGCTAACTAATCTTTCTTAGTTTTGATCACGACACATTATAAAGACATGTATCATTAAATACAAAACAAATTATCCAACAAACACTATCATCAAGGTAATAATCATTACACTAACATATCTTAATCATGCTTAGTGATCATAAAAGTGATTAGCCTTAAAACTCACTTTTGTCAAATGTGACAAAATATTTTTAATAAGCTTTCTTTTTAATAAAATGTTTTATTAAAATGAAAATATAAATTTAAATATGGTATATTCTAAATGTCGTAAGAATATCCTTTCAAGGTTTCAAACTGCCTTAGATATTTCTACCCCACTAAAAGACAAAAAGGAGCGGTGTAACACCCCACTTGGATAAGTGGCCCGTTACGTGTATTTATGGCGTGTCATCAAAGCATAAGGTAAATATCCTAAAACATTAACTGACCATAACGGAAATACCGGAATCAAACATCGGCAATCCGAACATAAGCCCAAAACGTGAAAAATAAAATACTGAATGAAAGGACTAAACAATGTCCAAATAAGCAAGATAATGAAAGAATGCATAAAGTAAGAAGTCTGGATAGCTTCCATTCAAATGCACATGCTCTTAGAATCCCAAAAGCGTCCTGGTGTACCTGCCGTTAGAACATGAAAGAGCTACGGCTGAGCATAACGCTCAGTGAACGGATATGAAGCATGATAAGGAATTACTGAAATGAAGTAGATGATAAATACTGAAGCTGTAAGACTGATATGTAACATGTGGTAGAACTCTGCATAAAATCTGAGCAACCTGGTTCATATATACTGATACTGAAATATAACTATTAATTCTGAAAACGTGCATTTACTGTATTTTATTTGCCAGAGCTTATATAGGTCACGTGCTGTAACAACCGTGCATGAATAACTGGAGGGGTGACCTCGTCATGCTGTAGAGGGGTGACCTCTAAATAACTGTGCTGGGTAGAGGGATCAGCTCAAATGTGAAGGATGTAGAGCACACGCCACATTCACCCTGATAACTTGTAACACATATAAGCCTAGGATGCATCCATACGCCCCACTAAAACATACATATAAAAATGGCCAAACTGAACATGAGTGGGACGATGCAGGATATCACTCTCCTGCATGTGAGTCACGACACCGGTGCCTCTAGTGCCGTGGTTACGGTACCTCCGTAACTAGTACATAAACTGGTCGTGCTTGTATATAACGCTCAGGCAATTCTATTTAGTTATTAACATGATTACAGATAAATTTAAACATATACTAGGGAAAAACATTTGGCTGAAGATGGGAAATCCTAATCATGCATATAAAGGGAGTCCTTACTGAAAGGACGGAAAATCCGTACCTCGTGTCCAGTAATGAAACAAGAATGAAAGCTGAACGATCGACTCTGACTTCATGGATACTACATAAGTAATGGACGGAAAATAAGTCGTCTGATTACTGTTTTAAGCTTTAATCTGTGTTTATCTTCTATTCTGATAAATCTGATTAAGTATCTCTGGCATTTCATGTATTATTATGCTTACTGAACAATATTAAGTAACTTACCCAAAATAGCAGGTTTCCTAAAATAGAAAGTTTCCAAAAAAATAGAAAGTCACCAAAATAGATTAGCTGCCTTGATTAAATAGTTTCTAAAGATAGAAAGTTTCCATAAATAGAATTACTGCTTAAAATATATAAGTTTCTAAAAATAGAAAGTTTACCTAAATAGTTATAAGCTGGCTAAATAGGATAATAAATAAGCTTAAGTGTTTACTGATTCATATTCTAAGTCATCATGATATAATGTATAGTTTATAAATTATTACATGTCATTTAAATAAACTATAGGTTAAAGGCATTTAATTAAATATAATGTGATTTAATTAAACAAAGATATAATGCACTCGTAAGAATAAGTCGTGTTTTATTAAATTTTATTTACCTTGTAAAATTAATAAGTAATGTAAAGTAAAATAATCCCATAGAATAATAACACGTACTCTTGTATTCTCTTATTAAAACGCATCGAAAACCGAACCCGTGCCTTATTAATTTAAAATGGAAAACTCGTGTTATGTATTAAAATAAGCCGAGCCAAACAGCCCCCTTAATGTCTTTTTAAAACTGATAGCCAAACGCCCCCTTAAATCTGTTAAACCCACTGCCAAACACACTCTTAACTGCCAGTTCCTCCTGGCAGTTTTGAGTTCCCCCTGTCTGTTTAAAATTCCCACCGGCAGGCTAGAGGCCAGCCGTGGGTTTCCCCTGGTAGAACGGAATTACCACTGGCCGCAGCCAGTGGTTTTCCCCCTGCTTGCTCACTGGTTTTTCCCACTGTTCGCTCGTGGGGTTACCCCTGCTAGAACAAACCAAACCCTAATTTGGGTGGCGGCTAGTGTAATATCCATCACCGAGAGTCTTTTGACTCTCGGTTCGTGTGCCAAACAACACAACAACGTCCCGACATACAAACCCACGCCATAATGTTCGTTTAACATGTTTTAAAATCCAAGAATCGGATTAAAAGGAAAGAAAAAAAAAGAATTCGGGTATATACCTTTATGCTTCGTTTTAGGGTTTAAATATGAAACACGAATCCTCCTTAGTTTTCTGGGAATAAAAGCCGCGATTCTTTCTCCCTTCTTGGTGGTGATCGACGGCAGCAAGGAAGCAAGGAGGAGAAGGAGGCGGCTGTATTTTTAGATTAGGGTTTTTGGAAAGTTTGTGTCGGCTTAGAAAAAAAAACAATCTTCCGTCCTTCTTTGATTTGTATACACGGCCAAGACAAGGCTCTTGGGCCTTGAGCCCAAATCTACATGTTTTATTTTTGTCTAAAATGGCCCTTGAACTCTCTCCTTATTTGTTTGTATTAATATCTTAAAGAAGCGTACACATGCTCGCGTATTTATTTTTCTGAAACGTAAGACTCTTTTCTGTAGCTAAATAATACATACAAAGTGTTTACTGAAACTTAGTAATTATTTTCTGAATACTTATTATCTTGTAATATTTAATTAAACTGAGGTTGCGTAACTACTGTTAACGTTTAAAATATGCGTTCATATCTCTATCTAATAATTAATACTTATACAGTTTATGGTTTTTTTTTAAATACGGGTTTTACAATTCTTCCCCTCTAAAAATAATAATTCGTCCCCGAATTAAAGATACGACTATACTGGGTTTTACAATTCTTCCCTTCTAAAAAGGAGAAATTCGTCCTCGAATTAAAGGTAATAAACTGAGGAAGTTATAAGAACTGAAAGAACACGTACTGAAAAGACAAATAAGCTGAAGGATGAATTGTCTTCTAATTAAGACATAATGCTATTGATAGGTATAAACCTAACATGACTGAAATTATCATGTAACGTGACATAGCTGAAGAGAATGTGGAACGTGATCGGACTGAAAGAATTTAACTGGATTTATTGAAGGAAAGGGAATGAGAGGTCCGGATGAACTCCTCTGTTTCGAGTGGTCTCCCGCTCGAAACGATTCCTTCAAGGTCTAATAAAAAAAATCTTGGTCCTGATGACCCTTTTCTGATGATGCTGAATACTTTCAGGTTTCTTACTTAAGATGGATTCTCTGAACCTGATAGGCTGAATAACTATAGCATGTAGGATACATGTAATGATACGTATAAATGTTCTGAAGGATAATATTTATATCTCTGAGCAAGCTGCTGAGAATATATATAAGGACGAACTACGTGAACAATTGTGAACATGCTAAGTGAGCAATTGTGAACGTGGTTCATAATTGTATGAGGAGCACTGGCATGGAATTAGAATATGATAAGTGAATCATACTGTGGACGTGATACTAGAACATATCATGAACGTATGCTGACTGAGAAATAAATGCCAAATGTTACGGCCTGAGATGTGAAACGTCTGCCTCGTTATGGAATAGTTGTGCTAAACTTGAGTCTAATTTCTCAAGCTTTCTGTAACCGTACTCGGTAATAAACTGAGAAACGTGTATCGTGAAATGGCACACGAACTTGAACGTGAACAACGTTTTGAACGCTAATGTGAGCTTAAATCAGGAGATAGCATAAAAGATGAACTGAAACAGCATCATACTGCGAATGAGACGTAAACGTGAAAGTGGAAATAAACATGAACTTAAAGTGGACGTAAACATACCCTTGATCGTGAACATGTATTCGGTTTGATATGATGGTCGACGGGATGCCTTGAATTCGTACGATTTACTGCTGAATTTCAAATCTTCTGCAGATCTGCTACTGCGTGGTCCTTTCGGATGAGAGAAACGCGCAGGCTGATTACATGGTTGATGATAACTTAGATAGTATCATACTTTCTCTGAGCCTGTGGTAGCTGATAACAATTTCATGGAATTTCGTCTAATTTCTGTTCAGAAATTTCTAAGGGTTGTAGTAACTCACTAACATGACGGCGTTCTATCTTGAACTTGTAGTAGATCAGGCATTTAGATATGAACATAGCTGCATTAATGTGTGATGCGGATTTTATTAAAGTTTTGTCTGGGATTATGGAACATGCTGGTGGAAAAATCTGGTTGAATAATCATAAAACATTTTTAGTGAGGACTATCGGCAATTTCTGCGGTAGTAGTTAATTGAGTTCTAGAGAATTTGTATTTTGTTCACAGTCGTCAGTCGGGACCATCAGGTGATGGCCTTCACCTTCGCAGGATTGTCTGCAATTTCTTTCTGCTAAAATAGGGTGGCTCAGAAATGCCACTCAATTCAAGCGAATTTTATATCTGGAAAGTTGTGTATAAAAATTACTCCTATCGAAGATTTTGTACAACTGTGAGAAGATGATTCTCGTGTTCTTCTTTAAAATTTAGCAGACCAAAAATGTGATCAATGAATACGCTGACTATTTTGTCTGAGAATCATAGAAAAATTTTATTCATAAATTCCACACTATTGCTGGAGCATTGGGGAGTTCAGAAGTATAAAATCGAAATCTTTAGAGAGACTATAATATGTGCAACAGCGGTCTGAAGGACATCATGTTCTTCCCTCACCACTGATGGTGGCATGATCTTGAATTTTATTTTATTTTATTTTTTTTTTCTAGGAGAATGTTTAAAACACCTCGTAGTAGGTCAATTAAACTTTCTATTCGTGGAATGAATATCGATTAGGAATGGTGATCTGATAAATTTTTAGGTGGTGCGCTAGGGCGAATAAAGCCTAGTTTTGGTAACTCTTGCAGCAATTGATGTAGCTCTTGTAACTTAGCTGAAGCCCTGGAATAAAGAGTTTTGAAAACAGTTTATATTCCTGAGACAAGCTCGATGTTAAATCCTGTCTCATGGTCAGGAAGGAATTTCTGGAATAACATTCTCGAAATTTCTTCTGGAAATGCTGAAAAAATCTGCTGATCCTAACTTTAATGAACTTCAGAAATAGGTTATAACTGGTGGCTAGAAGGTCTTCGTAGCTATGGACTGATAAGTCACGCGCTCGTAGGGCAGGAACAAGTTATACTGATTTTTCTGGCAGAAATATGATGAATGTACTTGGGATTTAGTAAGACGTATCTCGTCGTTAACTGAAAGGAGGACTTTAATACATATGGTGGTACTGTTGAGTCCTTTTTGGGTGAGAGGCAGATAACTACCTGGTTTGAGATAAAGCTGACATAGGAATACGTAGAGTAACGTGGCGACTTTTCACTGAATGCGTTCGTCTGTAACCTCACTGAATGAATACTACGTGTTTAAGCTGAGTAATAATCTGGTGGTGGTGACTGAATTTTAATGATCTGATATATGCGTGGCATAATAGAATGAGTGTACCCCTTTCTGAAAGATACCCTGAATTACTGAGGGTCTTGCTTGGAACATACTGAGACTAGGAGCTCGGACTCGTACTCTGAGAAGATATTCGTACGACGTGTATCATGACTGGTGCCCTGATATGTGTCTTCCGAAATGATACCTGAGAACTATGTCTTGACTGATGTCTTGGCACGTGTTTTAATAGATGAATATGAACAAGGCTGGAAAATTTTGGTAGCTGTTAGGATTGGCGGACCGGTTAGACTGCTGACCTCTGTATTTCCGGTCACGTCCGTTCCGGGGTTCCGATTGTACTGACTGATTAATTATGAGCACGGGGATTGTCACTACTACTTTGTCTGTCAGTTTCATGTCGGTCGTTATCATGACCGTGATTAATGTAATTATTTCTGCTGAGTGGTCGGCTGGTTACCGGTTCCCACTCTTCTGACAGAAAGATTAGCTGAGTGATGTGTGACATCTAACTGAGGAAGTAAAACATAAAATAGAATGGTAGTGTCTGATGGTTGAATTTATTCTTGTCAGAAATTTCAAATTTGTAGTTTTCGTCCTCGTTCCGCGGCATCAGCATCTTGAGGAATCTCCAAAGTTCAGCAGCATCAGCATCTGTGTGGTCTTCAGAGTGTTAGCAACATCAGCATCTGGTAAAATCTTCAACTCACGAGCAGCATCAGCACCTGGTAGAATAACGACAAGTGGAAACGCCGGAGATGATTAAGGATCGATTAGCAATATCCATGGAGTAGGGTACCTGGAGTACACCTAAACTACTGTACATGAAGTACAAAATGAATACTGCACATGGAGCATATCTGAGACGTTGTACCTGGAGTATACGTGAAATATTATACATGGAGTATAACTGAGACACTGTACATGGGGTACATATGGAATACTGTACATGGAGCTGGTGGAATTTTATAAGATGATCGATACTGGTGTCGCTTGTCTGACATGATCAGGGAAACAAATTGATTTAAACGGTAGTAAACTGATCTGAAATAAATAACCTGATAAGCTGACAATTCCTGCGTCAACTTACTGCTGGTTGTTTCGAGGCTGAAAAGTACGATATAATCAAAGTCCCAGCGGTGGTCAGCATGAAGCATGATTAATGAAGGTCAATCCTGATTTATCATGAAAACTGGTTTTTACTGAAGTTCTTGTGTATCTTAACATGAAAACATCATTACCTTGTTGAAAACATAATCCTCGTAAGGAATCATGAAACTGAATCATCATGTAGATGACATCAACGTGAGGGTATGAAAATTTGACTGTTACAAGGAACATAAAAATTCAAATTAACTGAGGTGTAATATCAGCTGATGTGGACGGCTATGGTTCAATCCACATAATTCAAAGAAGAAAACATGAGCCTAAGTATGGGCTATTCTGGTTCGATCCATACTGGTCAAAGTCTTCTGAGAACTGTCATGTATAGAAATTTGTAATCTCGAACTAAATAAGGATGGCTGTAGTCCAAATCCCTACTTGTCAGAATTTATGAACTGTCCTGTTATGACAAAGGTGAACAACTGTGGATCGGTTCACAAAACATCATTCGACTGAAAAGCATGAAATTTGACTTGAGGAATGGTGAACGTTTATGGCTGGTTCACCAAGTAATATTTGACTGAAAACATGAATCTTTCATGAGTAAGGGTAACCGCCTATGGTCAGTTTACCAATCCAAAAATTCGCTAAAAGCACATGCGACTAAATATGGCTAGGTATGTACCAACCTTTTACTTAGTCAAAACTTTAAGAAAACTGACTGATAAATGAAGAAAACTGACTGAATAATCCATGAGAAACATGAAAGATAACGACGCCAAAATCTGAGAAGTTCCTGGTGACTACCCACTAGTCACAGGTCAAGTTTTTTTTAGAGCCTACAGGTCGAACCTATAGCTCTGATACCATAATTGTAACACCCCACTTGGATAAGTGGCCCGTTACGTGTATTTATGGCGTGTCATCAAAGCATAAGGTAAATGTCCTAAAACATTAACTGACCATAACGGAAATACCGGAATCAAACATCGGCAATCCGAACATAAGCCCAAAACATGAAAAATAAAATACTGAATGAAAGGACTAAACAATGTCCAAATAAGCAAGATAATGAAAGAATGCATAAAGTAAGAAGTCTGGATAGCTTCCATTCAAATGCACATGCTCTTAGAATCCCAAAAGCGTCCTGGTGTACCTGCCGTTAGAACATGAAAGAACTACGGCTGAGCATAACGCTCAGTGAACGGATATGAAGCATGATAAGGAATTACTGAAATGAAGTAGATGATAAATACTGAAGCTGTAAGACTGATATGTAACATGTGGTAGAACTCTGCATAAAATCTGAGCAACCTGGTTCATATATACTGATACTGAAATATAACTATTAATTCTGAAAACGTGCATTTACTGTATTTTATTTGCCAGAGCTTATATAGGTCACGTGCTGTAACAACCGTGCATGAATAACTGGAGGGGTGACCTCGTCATGCTGTAGAGGGGTGACCTCTAAATAACTGTGCTGGGTGGAGGGATCAGCTCCAATGTGAAGGATGTAGAGCACACACCACATTCACCCTGATAACTTGTAACACATATAAGCCTAGGATGCATCCATACGCCCCACTAAAACATACATATAAAAATGGCCAAACTGAACATGAGTGGGACGATGCAGGATATCACTCTCGTGCATGTGAGTCACGACACCGGTGCCTCTAGTGCCGTGGTTACGGTACCTCCGTAACTAGTACATAAACTGGTCGTGCTTGTATATAACGCTCAGGCAATTCTATTTAGTTATTAACATGATTACAGATAAATTTAAACATATACTGGGGAAAAACATTTGGCTGAAGATGGGAAATCCTAATCATGCATATAAAGGAAGTCCTTACTGAAAGGACGGAAAATCCGTACCTCGTGTCCAGTAATGAAACAAGAATGAAAGCTGAACGATCGACTCTGACTTCATGGATACTACATAAGTAATGGACGGAAAATAAGTCGTCTGATTACTGTTTTAAGCTTTAATCTGTGTTTATCTTCTATTCTGATAAATCTGATTAAGTATCTCTGGCATTTCATGTATTATTATGCTTACTGAACAATATTAAGTAACTTACCAAAAATAGCAGGTTTCCTAAAATAGAAAGTTTCCAAAAAAATAGAAAGTCACCAAAATAGATTAGCTGCCTTGATTAAATAGTTTCTAAAGATAGAAAGTTTCCATAAATAGAATTACTGCTTAAAATATATAAGTTTCTAAAAATAGAAAGTTTACCTAAATAGTTATAAGCTGGCTAAATAGGATAATAAATAAGCTTAAGTGTTTACTGATTCATATTCTAAGTCATCATGATATAATGTATAGTTTATAAATTATTACATGTCATTTAAATAAACTATAGGTTAAAGGCATTTAATTAAATATAATGTGATTTAATTAAACAAAGATATAAGAGCATCCACTATGGTGTTTCAAGAAGAGGTCTAAAATTTTATGAAGAGGTCTAAAACTTTTTTTGCCATAGTGAGAAACCATTTCATGCCTAAGTGTCATGAAGAGGTCTAAGATCTTAAAGAGGTCTAAAACTTTATGTGCATTTAATTCATGTTATAAACTAAACAATTTATAAATCTCAAAAAGTTTAATCCATAGTGAGAATGAGTTTATGATGTAAAAAAGTTTACAAATTAATGACATTATATGATGTGGCTATTTTATAAACCTATACAAAGGTTTATCATAGTGGATGCCCTAATGCACTCGTAATAATAAGTCGGGTTTTATTAAATTTTATTTACCTTGTAAAATTAATAAGTAATGTAAAGTAAAATAATCCCATAGAATAATAACACGTACTCTTGTATTCTCTTATTAAAACGCATCGAAAACCGAACCCGTGCCTTATTAATTTAAAATGGAAAACTCGTGTTATGTATTAAAATAAGCCGAGCCAAACAGCCCCCTTAATGTCTTTTTAAAACTGATAGCCAAACGCCCCCTTAAATCTGTTAAACCCACTGCCAAACACACTCTTAACTGCCAGTTCCTCCTGGCAGTTTTGAGTTCCCCCTGTCTGTTTAAAATTCCCACCGGCAGGCTAGAGGCCAGCCGTGGGTTTCCCCTGGTAGAACAGAATTACCACTGGCCGCAGCCAGTGGTTTTCCCCCTGCTTGCTCACTGGTTTTTCCCACTGTTCGCTCGTGGGGTTACCCCTGCTAGAACAAACCAAACCCTAATTTGGGTGGCGGCTAGTGTAATAACCATCACCGAGAGTCTTTTGACTCTCGGTTCGTGTGCCAAACAACACAACAACGTCCCGACATACAAACCCACCCCATAATGTTCGTTTAACATGTTTCAAAATCCAAGAATCGGATTAAAAGAAAAGAAAAAAAAAGAATTCGGGTATATACCTTTATGCTTCGTTTTAGGGTTTAAATATGAAACACGAATCCTCCTTAGTTTTCTGGGAATAAAAGCCGCGATTCTTTCTCCCTTCTTGGTGGTGATCGACGGCAGCAAGGAAGCAAGGAGGAGAAGGAGGCGGCTGTATTTTTAGATTAGGGTTTTTGGAAAGTTTGTGTCGGCTTAGAAAAAAAAACAATCTTCCGTCCTTCTTTGATTTGTATACACGGCCAAGACAAGGCTCTTGGGCCTTGAGCCCAAATCTACATGTTTTATTTTTGTCTAAAATGGCCCTTGAACTCTCTCCTTATTTGTTTGTATTAATATCTTAAAGAAGCGTACACGTGCTCGCGTATTTATTTTTCTGAAACGTAAGACTCTTTTCTGTAGCTAAATAATACATACAAAGTGTTTACTGAAACTTAGTAATTATTTTCTGAATACTTATTATCTTGTAATATTTAATAAAACTGATGTTGCGTAACTACTGTTAACGTTTAAAATATGCGTTCATATCTCTATCTAATAATTATTACTTATACAGTTTCTGATTTTTTTTAAATACGGGTTTTACAAGCGGAGTCTACGTCTGTGGTTCCTTAAGTACCTATACGGTTCTTTATTGATAAGGAACCACCTAGGGAGATAGAGAACCGCGTACAGATAGTCGTTGGTTTACGTCTCCTATAAATAGTGGATCAAATCTACATTTTTAATAACTCTTTTTGGACATTTCTATCAGCCTTCTTTCTCTTTTCTCAATCCTAATCATTTGTAAATGATCACTTAATGTGTTAAGTATTTTTACTTATTATTATCCTCTTGATCCCCTTCTTTAACTTTTCTAAAGAGAAGATCACTCACACACTTGTGTTGTGATTAAAGATGAAGCCTTGATGAAGATCATCCTCTCCTACAGATCTAGTCATGTTCATCATTTGTTTATTTATGTCTTGTGTAGATCCAACATATTTATGAATACTTAGAATAGTTGTGTTCATCCAAGCTATTTGTGAATACTTGGATTAGAGTTGTGTACATCCATTGCATATGTGTGTGCTTGTATTTGTCTTGTGTACATCCAAGCTACATGTGTGTACATGGATATGTTTAGTTGAGTTGTAATGTGTTATGTGTTAGTTCTCACTAAACTACAAAGTGATTTGTGTGTGGGTTGTGTAAGTTCTCACTTAGCTTCAAAGTGAAGAGTTGTGAAGATTGGTTCTAGCTTTTGGATTAGAACTCAACATCTAGCCTTGTGTCAGAAAATGGTGAAGTAGGCAACGTTGTGAAGATGGGTTCTATCTTTTGATTAGAACTCGACATCTAGCCGTGTGTCGTTAAATGGTGAAGTGGGCGACGTTGTGTAGATTGGTCCTAGCTAAGATTAGGTCTCGACATTTAGCTTAGTGTCAGAAAATAATGTAAGCGACGTTGTAAGGTTTTCTTGCGCCAAGAAGGGAGCTTGTGGATATAGTGGAAATCTCGAGTAGGTGTACTCGAGGAGTGGAGTAGGAACGAGGATAGAGCTTTGTTGTCGAATCCCTATAAATCTTGGTGTCTTCCTATTAGGTTGTCTCTTTCCTTACTCCTTACTTACTTCCATTATCATTAAACTTATTACTTATCATTTTTAATGCATTGGAATTGAAACTAATCATTATGCAGCTAGCTTTCAAGTAAAAGATAGTTTTGACACAAACCTAATTGTAAGAAATTTTAATTAGGAGATAACCGAAGAGAAGCTATTCAACCCTCCTTTTAGTTTCTATAGAAACCTTAGCTCTGATACCATAATTGTAACACCCATTTTGCCAAGTGGACCGTTACATGATAATTATGGTGTTTCATCAAAGCATGTAAGGTAAATATCAAAAAAACATAAATGACCATAAAGGAAATCGGAATCAAACATCGGTCCAAAACATAAGCTCACACATCCATAAGTAAAGAATGTAGAAAAATGACTAAATAATGTCCAAGCAAAGCAGAAGAATATAAATGCATAAAGGAAATGAAGTCAAAGGAAGCCTCCATCATATGCACGTACTCTTGAATGCCTAAGTTTGTCCTTTGGTACCTGCCGTATGGAAACATGAAAAGGAAATACGGCTGAGCAATACGCTCAGTGAACAGATATAATGACATGACATGAATAACTGAAACATAAGTAAAACATTAAATGCAGCGGAATAATGTAAGTCCTGGAAAACCTCGAACATATTTTATAACTGTTTATATTTGAAAAGTCTTATGTTTATTCATGAAAAGGTAATTTAAATGCCAAGAGCTCATATAGGTCATGAAGGTATCAACGTGCATGAATACATTGAGGGGTGATCTCGTCATGCAATTAGAGGGGTGACCTCTAATTATATAAGTCTGGGTGGAGGGATCAGCTCCAATGTGACGGATGTAGAGCACACACCATAGTAACCGTGTAAACTTGCAAAACATGTACTAGGATGCACCCATACGCCCCACATGATAATATTAATAATGGCCAAATAATTAAAGGGGACACCGCGAGAAATCACTCTCGTCGCGGAAGAGTCATAACACTGGTGCCTCAAGTGTTATGGTAATGGTACATCCATAACTAGGTGAACATGTCATGCGTGTATATAGCTCAGGAAATTTAAAATAATACCATGGTAATCACTAAAAAAATTTATGACATGTAAACTACTGAGGTAAACAGATGACAGCAAACGGGGAATCCTATTCATGCATAGAAAGAGAATGTCCTTACTGAAGGAAGGAATATTCGTACCTTATGTCCAGTAACGATGAAAGATGAAAGACGGAAAGTAATCTACTCCGACTTCACGAGTGCTACATAATAAAGGACGTGAATGAGGTGTGTGTTCATGTATAGCTGACTGGTTCCTTAGCTTACTTTACTTGTTCTTAACTTGTTTTACTTGTTCTTGATTTGTTTCACTTGTTCATGTCTTGTTTTACTTTTGCATGTGTTATCATGTATTTCTTTGTGTTTTTATGTGTTCTTGATTAATATATTTCATGTTTCATGTGTTATTATACTTGATATTTCATAATGAGTAACTTTCTATAAATAGCAGGTTTCTATATATAATAACTTTCCAAAAATAGCAGGTTTCCATATATAGTAACTTTCCAAAAATAGCAAGTTTCCATAAATAGTAAGTTTCCATAATTAGTAAGTTTTCAAAAATTGTCCGTAAATAGTATGTTTCCATAAATAGCATGTTTCCAAAAATAGTATGTTTCCATAAATAGCATGTTTTTATAATTAGTATGTTTTCATAAATAGCATGTTTCCATAATTAGTATGTTTCCATAAATAGTAATAAGCTTGTTTAATAAGCATGTGATATAAGCTAAAGCTTAATGAATGTATTTTATAAGTCATGGTTTATTAAATGTCATAATATAGTAAAGTTTATTAATAATAAATACCTTAGTTTAACATGATAATTATTGACTAATAATATAATACATGATTTATAATTGATTATTAATTAATAATAACTTAATTTTATATTAACAAAACTTTACCATAACTTGATATTGTATAATTAAATTAAAGTAAAGTATTAATTTAATTAAACCATGGTTAATATGTAATAAAATAATTATAATAAGAACTTGATTAAATTAATTAAATGTGACATGTAATTTATCATGAATAATTATATACAATAATTATTAAATCTAAAGTTTATTTAATTAAATGTCCATGATCTATTAATAAATAAATAATTAAAAGAACCTAAGTCTTGAAATTTAAATTAGCAAAATATAAACCAAACACACCCTTGTGAGTTACTCATGTACCCGATCCCCGAACCGAGCCCTCACCGAGACCTCCGTGGTCTCGGCTTGCTTCGAACAACAACACCACCACATCCATTGCGGCTGTGGCTTTGCCGCCGCATGCCGAACACAGCCACCGGATTCAGCCAGTTGCCATGGCATCTAAATCATTCCCACCGAGAGCCAAAGGCTCTTGGTTTCCACTACTAAGCCAGACCCCCCCTTGCGGTTAGTGTTGCTATTGCGGCTGACCAAGCATAACAGCCACCGACCCCTTATGGGGTACGGCTGGCCGAACAAAACCCACACCGAGACGTTTGTGGTCTCGGTTCCCGTGACAACCAAACCAAAACCCGATTTAAACCTTGTTTAATACATGTTTTTAAATCATTCATACATGTGTTCATAGATTTAACTTAATTGATTCATGAATAAAAGAAAATAAAATGAAAGATTAGTGATTTAGGGATACGTATGATTTGATAATCTTGAGGAATACACATGATCTAACCCGAATTAACCAATCAAAGATCAAAAGCTTTTCCCCCTTTCTTTTTCCTTGTGGATCTGGCGGCCAAAAAGAGAGAGACTAAGGTTTTTTGTTAATTTTTATGAAAACTTGTTTAATGAGAGAAAACTATTTTTCTTATGAATGTAATTTTCCTAAATGGGTCGGGCCATAAGCCCTCTTTCTCCTTTCTCTTTTATGCCGTCCAAACACCCCTTTACATATCGTTTTTCGTGTTTTAATTTATTCCCGTGTTTTATTCGTGACGTGTGTTCGTGTTTTAAACTCGTGTTAATTCTTGTCGTGCATTATTTATTATACGTAAATACTTGTAGATAACAAATCATTATATACGTAATACTTGTATTTAAACATTAAATATTCATGGGTATGTGTCGGACATTAATTAATTATAAAGTTTTAATTAATCCGTGATTTCGCATAATTAATGCTTTCATGTATTTTATGCGAGTTTTACAAAACTATTTTTTAGGTTGTACAAATATATTGATTAGCAATTGTGTACTAAGAAGACATTACATTAAATGCAAATAAAAAATAATATGAAATATAGTTCTATTGATTTGATAATGATGATAGTTGTATATGTTTCAACATATTTAGATTAGAGTTTAGTGTGTTTGGTTTGTTTTTTTTAAGTAGGTTAGTTGTGTTTTTATATTAACTATGATATTAGCTTTGGAGCCTAGTAATTAAAATTACAATGTTTTTATAATTATCGGGTATTTTGTTCTAGAATAGAGAATTGATAGAACCGAATAGAATCGAGCCGCACACCAAAAAATATCTAAGAAACTAAGTTTGCTTACAAATTGGTGATCAATAGTTAAGAAAATGTTTGGTAAGCAGGATTAGTGGGTTTTAGGCTAAAACAATTCTAATATTAAATATTTTGTATTATATCTTTAGGCTAACGCGCGGATTTGATGTCCAATTTAAAACATCGGCTGGGTCTTGACTTTTTAATATCCACGAGGCATTCAGACCTGGGCGATGTCCGGTTATATCGTGAGTATTTATGATCATATTTTTTCTTCAATTTTGATTTACTGGAACGCAAGGTTTTTTTTAACTTTTTTGGTTCATGCAAGCTGAATGATAGACACGAATGTCAACTTTACTAATATCGTAAAAGTCGTGATGGAGCGTACTTTTTTTAGCTAAAAATTCACTATCTACCATGGTTCTAAAAAGCGTCTCATGTCTACATAATGATCGAAATTAAAAAGTTTATGAGTACTTGCCGTCGCATTGCGCGGGTTCATGCTAATTTTTATTGAAGAGTGAATATGTTATCGACGTTGCATTTTTGTTGTGATTGAGTAGGATGGGAGTAGGATAGATGAGGATATGTTCTTTTACTCTTTTGGTTATGGTGGTCGTATTCCGTGGTGGAGGCATGGGTCTTGGTGGTTGTGAAGTCCGTCGGCCGTGAGGTTGGGTGGTGTGTGGAGTTTTGTTATGAGGATGAAGTTATTTATATATTTGAGAGACCACAAATGAAAAGACACCTCGACCGATTGTGTTAATATATCATTTATTTTGTAAGAATCTCTAAAGACTTCTATTATGATAATAAAATGATAAAGAGTAACATCATGGTCTTTTCTAATCATTCTGTTGTAACATTTATGTAAATAATAAAGTTTAATCTTAAAGACTCCTCATTGATTATGTGGGGACTCAATTTATATAAGATACAACTAGCAGGGTACCCGCGCGATGTGGCTGCGGGTATCTGTAACATAATTTCGCTGAATAATATTTTAACTTTATGTTTTTTAACAACAACATTTCAAAACGCGAAAATTTATGATTTATGTAGCTTCATCTAATTGTCTAACCGTATCGATGGTGGCTCTGGTTCTCGGTTGAACCAGTTAATCTGGTTTGATATTGAAAATTGTAAATATATATGTTTAAATTATTTTGTAAGGTGAATATAAAATTGTATATTTGAGTAATGAGGTGTATTAATTATATATTTATTGTTATTAATTGATTTTGAAAAAAATAAGATGTAATGACATTTTTTGTTTTGTATAATATGTTATTTTATTTGTAAATTATGGTAATAAAGTGTTTTAATTACAATATGAATTACATTTTAATGATAGTTTTAAAGGTAATATGTTATAAAAGTTCTTATGTTTGTTGTGGTTGTATATATGCATTAATAATTTGTAATTCTTAGTTTGTTATTTGCATTAATAAGTTATACATTATGCTTTATTTGTTGTACTACTTAAACTTGTAGTATTTATTAAAGAGAGAGATACCAATTTACTTTATAAAGAATATAGATAAGTTATCTTATTTGTATTTAAAACAAATCATGTCCACACATTAAATTTCTATATTTTATTTTAAAAAAGCACTTATATTTTTAATATAATACAGTATATAATTTATCTCTTCTTATCTACTATCAAACCTTGCATAAACTTAAATTAAAATCTAAATCCACTTACAAATCAAACCAGCTCTAAGATTATAAAAAGTGAACCAAAACTTGAACCAGGGTTACGTTAATAATTTGGTTGCTTAATTCAATCTTAATTCCTATTTACGCATATTAAAGCATGTAGTATGTGAAAAGTTAATATTTTCAAAAGATTTTGTCCATCAAAATAGATAAAAACATTCCAAGTAGTTTTTATATTATATATTAAGGATAATAACCTTTGAATGTATTATACTTATCATAATTTTTTTTATATGCATTGAATATATATATATTTTTTTGGGTTAAATTCATATATTACCAATGTACTTTTCAACATTTACACATATAGGTAACCAACTCAAGATATTCCTAATATAATCATTAAAAATTTTCGTTTAATTCAAATATAGGTAAAATGACTGGCTGGAGCAAGTTGCAACTCTAAAATAACCTACACGTCATATTTATTTTCTTTTATGTTAGATGGATAGATATTCCGCATACGATGTTGAGTTATTTTTCAATATATGAAATGACAGAAATACCCTTTATATCTTAATAACTTATACTCAACATCATATTCTTCATCACTGGAAAAACACAATCACCCTGGGCTCTTTGATGAAGAAGATGATGTTGAGTATAAGTTATTTTTCACTTTAAATCTCAATAACATCATCTTCTTCATCACTGAAAAAACACAATCACCGTGGGCTCTTTGATTCTTCAATCGATGCATCACCACAACCACCTTTTTTTCGCTTTTCTATCAAAGTCACCAAGAATGAAAAACACAAAATTGTCTTAACATTAATATGCTATCATGTCTTAGATCTAAAACCTAAGATGAAAGACTACATACCGATCAGATCTTTATAGAAACCAAATGTCCCCTATCTAACTCATTATACTCCAAGTCAAATCAAATTTTAAAACATCACGAGGCCATAAATGATTTATTATCTATTATGTATGTTCAACAGAAAGAATGCAAATTTCATAATTGTTGAAACCCACTAAAATCACACAAACACATGTATGGAGATTGTCACTTGAATCTAGTCACTGATTTACGTGTGTTGAGGTGATGATGAATGACGGTTAGAGGCGCTGCGTATGGTAATTGATTGTGGTTGGAGGCGTTGTGGAGAGGCGGACCCACGATTTATTATAGAGTGTTGCACAAATTTTTTTATGATTGTTAATACTAAATTTGTCTAATATTATCTAAAAATGGGTGTTGGACGTATAGAGAAAATACCTAATTTATACTAAATTTACTCTTCGTGACCTAAAATTGGGTGTAGCCCGTGCCACATCCGGCTCCCATGTGGGTACGCCCCTGGTTGTGGATGGTTATTGGTGGTGACAACATAGTTGTCGGGGGTGGTGATTAGAATATAAGTTACGGTTTGATGATGAAAATGAGATAGAAAGAGTGATGATATAGGAGAGGGAATACTTCAGATGTGTATGTAATTATGTTGGAAAGTAAATTAAGTTAAAAAAATATTGGAAAGTAAATTTGATTTTTTAGTTATACGGTAAGAAAAATGAAATACAAGTGGATATTATTTATCTAGTCGGTAAACTCAACCGGTTATAATACCTATAATAGAAAAGTATATCCAGTTTTAACGATTATATTAGTAATATTTTGAGTTGGTTACCTAAATGAGTAAACGTTGAAAAGTACGTTGCTAATATATGTATTTAACCCTATTTTTTTCTACTATATATACTAAATATACTAAGCTTGTATTTTTGGTGTTTTTAAAGTATTTTGTGACTATTTTAGCTCTACGAGATTGATAAAATAAAATGCAAAATGATAATAAAATACACAAAAAAAACAATAAAATACAAGTTTAATACATATAATAACAAAAAAATTTTGATACAATTAAAAATAAATTATGAACAATGTAATACATTATAAAATCATTAGCCTATATGTTAACTAAGTTACGAAAAAAAAAATCACCAAGTTAAAAAGATACTCCGATGTTTAGTTTATCTCTAAACTAAGCTTGAGTTATTAATCTTTATGATCAATAGTTAATTTGTTAAAATAGATTAGTAAGAAAATTAAGAAAACTTAACTAAAATAAAAACATATATAAAACTTTTGAATTACATACTCATTATGTGTCCCTCTCAAAAAAAACAAAAAGAAAAATACAAAAATAATAAAGTAACACACATTACAACCATGACGGTGGAGGCTATAAGCCAATAGTGAGCATGCACGTGTGCAGTGGTGGCGGATGATGCGCGTCATAGGTGCCATTTGGCCACTATAACGAGGTGCCACCATGGTCTAATATAAATTTGCACGAATTTATACCATGTGTTATAACACGATATCTGTTTTATAGTACCAAAAACTATTTACCTTTTTTACGAATTTCAAAAGTTGATACTCGTAAATTTAAGATACCTAATGTCAAAAAACTAGTACTTCCTTATCTACTCTACTATTAGTCGTACCAATTAAATTTAAATGATAGGGTTCATAAAGTGGTATTCATTATCAAATGCAATAATAAATGTGGCATTCAATTTACAACAACGAATGAAATTCAATTTTGTTGAACCAAACCTGAGAGGATACCAATGCAAAAACCTTCTTATAGCTTTTTGCATTTATAACATTAAATGCAAACAGAAAATATAAGTAAGAGCATCTCTAATGAACAGTTTTATTAAAAGACTTTTTGCATTATTAAACATTATTTCATTAATGTTGAAGTATTAAAATGTTATTTTTACTAAACTTCTTCAATGGTAAAAACCTTTTTAAAAGCTTTTCGTAATTATGAAAGCAAGATAATTTAGTGCAAACCAAATTTGTAAACCACTTTGTAAATTTAAAGCTTTACAAAAAATCCTCAACTCCAATGGTAAAAAGTCATTGGATAAGATTTTGGAAATAGTAAAAAGTCTTTAAAAACCTATGCATTGGAGATGTTCTAAGAGCATTCACAATAGTAAAAGTGGTGAATGACTTTTCACTATTTCACAAAGTGTTTTGAAGTGTTTTTTTACCATTGTATGATAAACTATATGAAAAGCTTTTTGCAAAAGCTTTACATACTAAAAGTCTTAGAGCATCCACAATGCAACCAAGTCATTAAGACTTGGTGCATTTAATGTATAATTTTTTTAATTATCTTTTTATATTACAATCAATGCTTAGACAATTTAATGGCAATAACTTGTTAAAAATGTTGTCAAACACTTGTAGTTTTACAAGTCTCTCTTAAAAAGTTTTGTGAAAACCTACTCTTGCAATGTCAAAAAGTCTTTAAATGACTTTTTTGAATAGTACAAAGCTTTTGGAAAAGTTGCCCATTGTAGATGCTCAACAAATCATAGTGAGGAAATAATCAGGCCCGTCCCGTTGATTTTAGAGGCCCTGTTCCACTATTACAAATGAGGCCCCCACACGACCATATCTTAGCTGTTATACAAATGTTAAGTATGAAAGACGAGCTAACAATATTGAAATAATTTTACATTGCATCGTGACATAAATTATACAAACAACGTGACATATTCGTCTCAAATGTTATACGTAGTATCAATGTTTATTATCAATAGAAAACGAAGGTTATATAACGTTGACCTGAAATTAAAATCTACAAGTTTTTTAAATACTGAAACTACCTTCTGAACATAAGACTAAAGTAAGTTACTTATTTGAAATTAGATAAAATTTTCGTTAGCAAATACTGTAACAAATAAAGAAAGTCCTAACAATATTATGATCCAATATGGAAAAGAACGAAATAAAAGCTGAACTGGAACCTTGCTATGTTGGGCAACATACACTGGTATACATGCTGGATTAAATTTGAGGCCCCTAACCGATATTGGGCCCTGTGTAGTTGCACAGTCTGCACAGGCCCATATCCGGCCCTGGAAATAATACTTGCATTTAATGTAATAAATGCTTAAAGTCATTTATCCATTTTATCATTGTAAATGCTCTAAGACTTCTATAAAAGACTTGATATTTGTCAAATCTTTGTAAAAAGTCTTACAAAAGTCTTGAATGCAATGCTAAAAACTAGTCCCAAAAACTTGTTGTAATAGTGAAAAGTCATTACATGATTTGCCCATTGTAATTGCTCAATACCTCGACCTCATATAGCATTCAGTTCACGAACATGAATTCGATCCGGACCCGGTTTAAGTACCTCCCTAGCTTACCTACTTTCGAAATAAAAGTCTTAATAAAATGAGTATTTTATTCGGGCATTTTACATGTTTTATTTAAAGAGAAGACAAATTTTTGCTTCGTATTTGTCATGTTCACTATTTTTAACTTCTCAAATTTTTTAGGGAAAATCAATAAAAAATGTAGTAAACTTATCACTTTTTATGGTTGTATATATTAAACTAATTTTTTTTTCTCATTGTGTGTAATAAACTATTTAATTTCGATCATTGTGTGTATTTTGAGACGATTTTACGTTCTAAAATTACCATTTTATCCTTCAAAATTTCTAAAAATCAGGAGTAAAATGGTAAAAAAATACACACAATGATAAGAATTTAAAAGTTTAATACACACATTGAGAAAAAAATAGTTTAGTGCACACAACCATAACTATAATTTTAAGTGATTTTTCCAATTTTTTAAATATATTTTGTATTATAAGAATAAAAAATTAAAAAATATATAGAGAAGTATTAGGGCATCCACTATGATGAACCTCTTGAAAAGTTTATAATATTGTCACATTTTCAAATGTCATTAATTTATAAACCCTTATGATAATATAAAAGGAAAATCACTTGAAAATATAGTAAACTTATCACTTTTTATGGTTGTGTATACAAAACTATTTTTTTTCTCATTGTGTTTATTAAACCTTTTAATTTCTATCATTACGTGTATTTTGAGACGATTTTGCCTTGTAAAATGACTATTTTGCCCTTCAAAATTTAAAAAAAGTAGGGGTAAACTGGTCGTAAAATACATACAATGATATGAATTTGAAAGTTTAATACACACAATAAAAAAAAATAGTTTAGTACACACAACCATAAAAGGTGGTAAGTTTACTACATTTTAAAGTGATTTTCCTCAATATAAACCTATTACCACTATAAATAAGTTTATAAAATTGTCAAATGATGCAATGCATTAATTTATAAACCTTTTTAAAATCCTAAAACTCTACATGTCACATAAACTTGAAATGATTGCTCAGTATAATACAAATCTTTTTAAACTTTTTCCTCATTTCTTGGATTTATTCTCAAACGACTATAGTAGATGCTCTACACATAACCAATCGCATTCTAGAATAAATGATCTACCAATATGAAATAAGGTGAATTTATTAATAAAGTCATTTACACTTTAATTTGCATGAGTAATCTGAATCAGGATATGTGATGGTCTCCTTTCAAACTAATCTGACAAAAAACTTGGTCGATCGTTCTGCACCAAAATTCTAAAATCAAGTCTTAGAAAGTTAGTTTATTTAATGGCGTAAATATTAAACATAATTAGTGATCAAACTTTTATAAAAAGATCTGTATATATCAAAAAAAAAAATTAATTTTTTTTAAAGAGCTTTTAATTTAATAATAAAAGTTACATAAAAAATTATAGAATAATAAAAAGGTCTTTTACTACTTTTCGATTAAGCTAAGGCTACCTACAACGCGCAATAGGACGCGACATAATTTTTTCAGTTTTCTCTCTCCTGCGACTTAGTGCAACATATTTGCCTCAACTAGTCGACTTAGTGTGACCTTATCGAAACTTTTACATTTTTTTAAGCACATTAAATTTCATAAAAAACCATTACATATATTTTTTTTAAAACATTACATAATTATTTAAATTTAAAAAAACATTACAATAAACGTAAAAATATTAAATATAACATTAAAACTAATTTATTGATTGTGATTCTTCCAAAGGTATTCCACTAGATCGGTTTTTAGGTTGAGATGAATATGTGGGTCGATTATTTGCTGAGTAATTTGTAGACTTTCTCCATGCGTATTCACCGGTCATTATCAGCATGTTCTTCTAGTTGATGATATATGGGTGATATCGCCGCTGACCTGTGTTTAGTTATCATATTGTGTAATAGAGTTTCTCCAAGTCAGTATAAGTAGGCTTTCGCAAGTCCTCTGTACCATATAATTGCATTAAGGCCGTACAAAACCTTCGAAGACACTCTCGGGATGTTGACGCACCCATTTGCAAATATTCATCAAGAGCATCAGGCACGGCTCCGTACGCCAATTGACGAACAACGGAAGTGCACTTCAACAATGGCGAAAGACATACTCGATTCAGAGCATCCGTTGAGTTTCGAAAATAAAAATAGTTATTTGTCAAGTCGTCAACAATTCGTAAGAATAAAGCTCGATCCATTCAGAATCGTTCACGAAATGTCTCTGGAACATATTGCGGCCTGTCAGTAAAATAAGCCTATACTAGACGATTATGTGCACCCTAGTAATCTCTATGTATATACGCCGGTTTTTTTGGGCGTGATGCTTCGTAAGCCGCTTCACAAGCTTGTGTAAAAGCCTCTAACTCACTTGTAACTTTATCTTCATCGTCTGATGAGTCGGGAAAAAATAAATAATAAGACATTCTATCTTGGATAATTGTGTGAAAAAAATGATACTGAAATGAGATATTTATAGGTAAAAGTTTAAATCGTAAAAGTTTTTTTTCTTTCCAGCGGCTAAATCCTAACGTCTCTTTTTTATTCAATTTCCAAATCAATCGTTGCCTAGACCGAATTAGGGGCAATCGAGTCCGACGACCGAATCGTCGCAACAGGACGATTCGATCGCGACCGAATCACGACCAAAATTATTCAGACCCGTTGCGGTTAGCATAAGTGAAACGGAGCAAAACAAACGTTGTAAGTTGCGTAGGTCGCAATGAGAAGAAAAGGTATCGTGAACCGTTCTACTCGCCACTCCTATGTGGCAACTCATCACATCTCGCCACAGCTAGGCACGGTATCACGTTTGCTCGCCAAATGAGCTTTTCACCATTAAACTGAGAAAGTAAACGACAAGTTTCTTTACTCTCTCTCTCTTTCTTTCTTCTTTCCTTTTCTTTCCTTTTCTTCATTTTCTTTTTGACACTTAACAAGTAATGCAATCTACGTAAACTATTATTAACATGGATATAAGTATCAAAATAAATGCACGACTTCAGACATCGGTGTGAGATAAAAATAAATAAATGAAATTCTATATATTATAATAATATATATATTTTTAATGCTTTTATGTGTTACTAAACACACAATGTTTACAAAACGATACTTAACATTTCGGTTAAGAAAGTCAAATTATTTATGCAACAAACATTGATACAAAATATCAATTATATTACCACATAATAAAAAAAACAAGTAAAACTCCTGGGTTTATGAGCATCGTAAATTTAAGTATTAAAACTTTAATATTATTTTATAAAATAAAATTAAACATTATAAAATCTGAATTTATAAATCGTGCACGTGTAAGGTTGATGTAATCTGTTTGTTGATTAATAACTAAGATATACGTAACTACTTAGAATAAAAATATTAAAAGTTAAAAGAGTACGAAATTCAAAAAATAAAAATTGAAGTGGGTTTATATTAATTTACACGGTGTATAATAAAACAACAACAAAATCAAACATATAAACAGTAAATGTTTTTAAAAAAACAAATATAATATGCATAAAATCGTAATAATAAAATTATTACTTAATTTATATTTTATTTTAAGTTCCGTACGTACACGAGCATTAAAACTAAGTACAAAAATTATAAAGTAATAAAAATTATTTTACTACTTTTCTGTTAGGCTAATGAAACGGAGCAAAATCGTGAGTTGTTTGGGTGGCAATGAGTTACCACCTCCATCCCAATACTCAAGTTCTTCATCCTCCTTGAGTTACACAAAAGAACGAAATAAAAGCTGAACTGGAACCTTGCTATGTTGGGCAACATACACTGGTATACATGCTGGATTAAATTTGAGGCCCCTAACCGATATTGGGCCCTGTGTAGTTGCACAGTCTGCACAGGCCCATATCCGGCCCTGGAAATAATACTTGCATTTAATGTAATAAATGCTTAAAGTCATTTATCCATTTTATCATTGTAAATGCTCTAAGACTTCTATAAAAGACTTGATATTTGTCAAATCTTTGTAAAAAGTCTTACAAAAGTCTTGAATGCAATGCTAAAAACTAGTCCCAAAAACTTGTTGTAATAGTGAAAAGTCATTACATGATTTGCCCATTGTAATTGCTCAATACCTCGACCTCATATAGCATTCAGTTCACGAACATGAATTCGATCCGGACCCGGTTTAAGTACCTCCCTAGCTTACCTACTTTCGAAATAAAAGTCTTAATAAAATGAGTATTTTATTCGGGCATTTTACATGTTTTATTTAAAGAGAAGACAAATTTTTGCTTCGTATTTGTCATGTTCACTATTTTTAACTTCTCAAATTTTTTAGGGAAAATCAATAAAAAATGTAGTAAACTTATCACTTTTTATGGTTGTATATATTAAACTAATTTTTTTTTCTCATTGTGTGTAATAAACTATTTAATTTCGATCATTGTGTGTATTTTGAGACGATTTTACGTTCTAAAATTACCATTTTATCCTTCAAAATTTCTAAAAATCAGGAGTAAAATGGTAAAAAAATACACACAATGATAAGAATTTAAAAGTTTAATACACACATTGAGAAAAAAATAGTTTAGTGCACACAACCATAACTATAATTTTAAGTGATTTTTCCAATTTTTTAAATATATTTTGTATTATAAGAATAAAAAATTAAAAAATATATAGAGAAGTATTAGGGCATCCACTATGATGAACCTCTTGAAAAGTTTATAATATTGTCACATTTTCAAATGTCATTAATTTATAAACCCTTATGATAATATAAAAGGAAAATCACTTGAAAATATAGTAAACTTATCACTTTTTATGGTTGTGTATACAAAACTATTTTTTTTCTCATTGTGTTTATTAAACCTTTTAATTTCTATCATTACGTGTATTTTGAGACGATTTTGCCTTGTAAAATGACTATTTTGCCCTTCAAAATTTATAAAAAGTAGGGGTAAACTGGTCGTAAAATACATACAATGATATGAATTTGAAAGTTTAATACACACAATAAGAAAAAAATAGTTTAGTACACACAACCATAAAAGGTGGTAAGTTTACTACATTTTTAAGTGATTTTTCCTCAATATAAACCTATTACCACTATAAATAAGTTTATAAAATTGTCAGATGAATGTATTAATTTATAAACCTTTTTAAAATCCTAAAACTCTTCATGTCACATAAACTTGAAATGATTGCTCACTATGATACAAATCTTTTTAAACTTTTTCCTAATTTCTTGGATTTATTCTCAAACGACCATAGTAGATGCTCTACACATAACCAATCGCATTCTAGAATAAATGATCTACCAATTTGAAATAAGGTGAATTTATTAATAAAGTCATTTACACTTTAATTTGCATGAGTAATCTGAATCAGGATATGTGATGGTCTCCTTTCAAACTAATCTAACAAAAAACTTGGTCGATCGTTCTGCACCAAAATTCTAAAATCAAGTCTTAGAAAGTTAGTTTATTTAATGGCATAAATATTAAACATAATTAGTGATCAAACTTTTATAAAAAGATTTGTATATATCAAAAAAAAAATATTAATTTTTTTTAAAGAGCTTTTAATTTAATAATAAAAGTTACATAAAAAATTATAGAATAATAAAAAGGTCTTTTACTACTTTTCGATTAAGCTAAGGCTACCTACAACGCGCAATAGGACGCGACATAATTTTTTCAGTTTTCTCTCTCCTGCGACTTAGTGCAACATATTTGCCCCAACTAGTCGACTTAGTGTGACCTTATTGAAACTTTTACATTTTTTTAAGCACATTAAATTTCATAAAAAACCATTACATATATTTTTTTTAAAACATTACATAATTATTCAAATTTAAAAAAACATTACAATAAACGTAAAAACATTAAATATAACATTAAAACTAATTTATTGATTGTGATTCTCCCAAAGGTATTCCACTAGATCGGTTTTTAGGTTGAGATGAATATGTGGGTCGATTATTTGCTGAGTAATTTGTAGACTTTCTCCATGCGTATTCACCGGTCATTATCAGCATGTTCTTCTAGTTGATGATATATAGGTGATATCGCCGCCGACCTGTGTTTAATTATCATATTGTGTAATAGAGTTTCTCCAAGTCAGTATAAGTAGGCTTTCGCAAGTCCTCTGTACCATATAATTGCATTAAGGCCGTACAAAACCTTCGAAGACACTCTCGGGATGTTGACGCACCCATTTGCAAATATTCATCAAGAGCATCAGGCACGGCTCCGTACGCCAATTGACGAACAGCGGAAGTGCACTTCAACAATGGCGAAAGACATACTCGATTCAGAGCATCCGTTGAGTTTCGAAAATAAGAATAGTTATTTGTCAAGTCGTCAACAATTCGTAAGAATAAAGCTCGATCCATTCAGAATCGTTCACGAAATGTCTCTGGAACATATTGCGGCCTGTTAGTAAAATAAGCCTATACTAGACGATTATGTGCACCTTGGTAATCTCTATGTATATACGCCGGTTTTTTTGGGCGTGATGCTTCGTAAGCCACTTCACAAGCTTGTGTAAAAGCCTCTAACTCACTTGTAACTTTATCTTCATCGTCTGATGAGTCGGGAAAAAATAATTAATAAGACATTCTATCTTGGATAATTGTGTGAAAAAAATGATATTGAAATGAGATATTTATAGGTAAAAGTATAAATCGTAAAAGTTTTTTTTTTCTTTCCAACGGCTAAATCCTAACGTCTCTTTTTTTATTCAATTTCCAAATCAATCGTTGCCTAGACCGAATTAGGGGCAATCGAGTCCGGCGACCGAATCGTCGCAACAGGACGATTCGATCGCGACCGAATCACGACCAAAATTATTCAGACCCGTTGTGGGTAGCATAAGTGAAACGGAGCAAAACAAACGTTGTAAGTTGCGTAGGTCGCAATGAGAAGAAAAGGTATCGTGAACCGTTCTACTCACCACTCCTATGTGGCAACTCATCACATCTCGCCACAGCTAGGCACGGTATCACGTTTGCTCGCCAAATGGGTTTTTCGCCATTAAACTGAGAAAGTAAACGACAAGTTTCTTTACTCTCTCTCTTTCTTTCTTCTTTCCTTTTCTTTATTCTTTCTTCATTTTCTTTTTGACACTTAACAAGTAATGCAATCTACGTAAACTATTATTAACATGGATATAAGTATCAAAATAAATGCACGACTTCAGACATCGGTGTGAGATAAAAATAAATAAATGAAATTCTATATATTATAATAATATATATATTTTTAATGCTTTTATGTGTTACTAAACACACAATGTTTAAAAAACGATACTTAACATTTCAGTTAAAAAAGTCAAATTATTTATGCAACAAACATTGATACAAAATATCAATTATATTACCACATAATAAAAAAAACAAGTAAAACTCCTGGGTTTATGAGCATCGTAAATTTAAGTATTAAAACTTTAATATTATTTTATAAAATAAAATTAAACATTATAAAATCTGAATTTATAAATCGTGTACGTGTAAGGTTGATATAATCTGTTTGTTGATTAATAACTAAGATATACGTAACTACTTAGAATAAAAATATTAAAAGTTAAAAGAGTACCAAATTCAAAAAATAAAAATTGAAGTGAGTTTATATTAATTTACACGGTGTATAATAAAACAACAACAAAATCAAACATATAAACAGTAAATGTTTTTAAAAAAACATATATAATATGCATAAAATCGTAATAATAAAATTATTACTTAATTTATATTTTATTTTAAGTTCCGTACGTACACGGGCATTAAAACTAAGTACAAAAATTATAAAGTAATAAAAATTCTTTTACTACTTTTCTGTTAGGCTAATGAAACGGAGCAAAATTGTGAGTTGTTTGGGTGGCAATGAGTTACCACCTCCATCCCAATACTCACGCGGGACATGTAACAAGTTCTTCATCCTCCTTGAGTTACACAAAATTAGGTTTTTTTTTTCTTTTTGTTATTAGTTTTTGAAAATATTTACTAGGACATATTATCTACAAAGTTTCATTTTTAATGAATGTTAACTTTTCTGCCAACACTAACGGTTGAAAGGTGATCATATGTTATTGATGAGAATGTAAGTTTTTCATCACCACTCTTTTTAGCATTAGAGAGATACTCTAAAACTGCACTTTATATATGCATTACTAATAAATATTCATAGTAGAGAGAAAAAGGTCCATCATCTCTCGTTTGTTATAATACTATTATTAGTACCACTCGCTCACCAAATAGTAAAAAGTAGTAGTAAATAATTGGTGATGTGAAATATCTATGAACATGAAAATGATTGAAATAACTTATTCATGTGATTAATTTTATGTTTGATAAGTTTGTGACATGTGTTGCACTTAATCTCACTCTTTTCTTATTTACTATTAATTTTGTTAAATTAGACACACATCAATCATTGCTCATATGAAAACATATAAATTTATATACTACGAGAGCAAAACCATGGCGGCCCTATAGCATAGGTTGCCCGCGCCTTACAGAGTTAAACCAAACAACCAGATTACATTTTAATTTTTCGTAAATTTCGAGTGTTCTTTTAAATTGTCTTGACTCGAAACTTCAGTTGATCTCCATTCACACATTAAAGTCTAAGATTTAACACTCGAAAACCTAAAAATGCTCAATTTTCAAGTTACGATACTCGATTTGTTATTGGGAATTTAGTTTTTTCGCTTTACTATCGGAAAAAAATTACCCTTTATTATTCAATTTTATGCCTCCGTCACCGAGTAAAACTCTCCTACGCGAAGAAGTAAAACATGATTGATACAAATTCCTTTTTTTAACGGCAAATTTTATTAAAACTATCAAGGTGTTAGAAAAGACATTACAAGAAAATTAAATGGAGATTCTTTCGCCAGTTCTCCCATGAAAACGACCTATTACATAGAGAGTGACACCAGTTGAAAGCAAAAAGGACAATATCATCAAATATTACCGAACGCCTTGGAGTGATACATTAAAAAATAGCACGATTCCTGAAATTCCATATAGCCCACCAAGCAACATAAAAAAAGCCTTTCAATAGACTCTTAGATTTGGATGTGAGACGTATTGAATCGAACCAACTCTGTGAATCCGCAAACGAAGACCAAGATTGCTGGGTCAATTCCCACCATCAAAAAATACGACACATGACCTGTTGAGTGAAATCACATTGGAAAAAAAGATGTTGAACATCCTCCTCGTTAGAACAACAAATCGGACACATACGAGAATCAATATGTACCCCTCTCCGAACCAGGTTCACCCTCGTGGGTAAAGAATCACGACGTGCACGCCAAGCGAAAATATTAATCTTGATTGGAATAACTTTCACCCATCTCGTTGGCTCAACATGAGAAGGAAGAAGCAAATCATCAATCTTATTACGAATCTCTTTAACCCTAAACTCACCATTCTCCGTTAAGTCACACGACCATTTATCATGAGATTGAGAAAGGGACATCATATCCAACATAGCTTGCAAATCATTCATCTGATTACGTTCATGGCCATCTCGGACAGACCTTCGAAAAGAATGGATCATCTCGGAAAGCATTTTATTCGCCACCGAGATGTTCCTGTCTAACTCCAAAGAAAAAAGACGAGGGAAGCGGATATAAAAAGGAGAGTCACCTAACCAGCAGTCTAACCAAAATCGCGTGTCCGGACCATTCTCGATACGCTTTTTACAATGCGACCAGAAATCAAAACCTTTCCCCTTCAACAAATGTAACTCGCGCAGACATGAGTTGGATAAGAGTCAATCATATCGCCATACATGGCTCGGACAACCTCACACCAAAGGGATTTGATACATAGATTTTTCTAGGTTGAAAGTTCGTTTCTCGGTATCTTCTCGAATTGATCACGACTCAAAGTGGAATTATCGTTCTTGGTAACAAAGAGGGGATTTGGTTTTCTATTCTACTAAAAAGGATTAAAAGAGCAAAGTGATAATATTAATCTAAAAAACAATTGACAAATTAAAATCAAATTAAAAGAAATAAAGTGGAATTAAAAATTAAACAACAAATGAAAAACAATTAAAAAAACGTAATTTAACCAGAAAACTTAATTTAGAAATTTAGAAAAACTGCAAATCATGCTCATTCAGAAAAAGATTTGATTCGGAATAACAGAAAATAAAACCTTCGTTCGGAATAACTTAACTTGAGAACTTGATTCGGAAAACTAGACCTTCATGTGGAATAAGTTCTTCATTCGGAATACCTTCATTCGGAATAAAATGCCTTCATCCGGAATACTTGGCTTCATTTGGAAAGTTCATTCATGCGGAATAAAATTGCTTTATTCGGAATAAATACTGATTCGGAAAGATTGGTTCACTCGGAATAATCAACTCATCCGGAATATTTTGCTTGATCCGGAATATTTTCTTTGATTCGGAATATCTAGACAAAAGGGCTCATTCGGAAAATTTGCTGGTTCGGAATAAAGTTAAAAAGACCTTGGTTCGGAATATGTAGTTGACTCGGAATAACTAAATTGATCCGGAATATTTTCTTTATCCGGAATATACCCTTGATCCGGAATAATTAGCTGACTCGGAATATTAACCCTTCATTCGAAAAAGTGACTCATTCGGAATAAAAAGATTAAAACACTCGTCCGGAATAAAAAGCTTTATCCGGAATAATTAACCCAAAACCTTTATTCGGAATAAAGGTTGCTCATTCGTAATCTGGGGATTGTTTTGAAGACGAAGAACAGGGAGATAAACCAAACACGAATTTGACTAAAATAACCAAGTTTTAACCAAAAGATTTAACCAAACCAACCACTAATCATCTACTAATGATAAAGATCAAACCAAATCAACAAAAACATAAAACCCACTTACTTTTGAAGATCAAACTCAACAAAATAAAAACTTAAAACTTTGAATCACCAAGAAAAGAAAGAACAAGATTAAATGAAAGATGATATTGAATGATTAAGGTTATGTAAACAAAAGGGAAGATTAAAAACTTACAAGATCTATTGATTCAACAAAAATGAAAAATCATCAATATAAAACCTGTAAATTTCAGGTTTTGACTATGTCAACATTGTGTACGTCACCTCATGATATCTATATATATTTATTCTATCACCTTTGCATGAAATCCTTTGAACAATCATATGCATCACATGAGCATACATCATTCTAATCATCTGAGCAGGGAAACAACTATATCACAATTTTTATTGTGACTATGAGTATTTTAATCATAAAAACATGACCATAGTTGTATGACTATATTTCAATAGCATACTGGATGATCTATTGTAAAGGACTTTAAGTCATCTGAACATATGATCACTTGCATACATCCCATTGATTTTCTAAAAAAAAAAGAAAATCCAACGACATGATCACAATTAATAACTGGCTATTTATATATATAAATATTTTTAAATTGGATAGTTTATATATATTTTTCACACTATAATTGGCTTTAAACTGCGATGACAATTACTTTTACACATGAACACTACAATAAATCACTTTATATTTCTTTTATATATTTTTGTCATAATAAAATCACCTAAGGACCATGCTTTCACCAAAGGCCCTAAACGTAACCAAAATTACTTAAACTCAAACGTACTCACATATTATTATAACCTTAACTCACTTAACACTCACCTGGACACGAAAATTAAACACAAGCATACCCTAGATTTTTATTAAACCGTATATATTTATATATATACTTAACCATAACCTTTTATACCAAAACTCTTACCCTCCTTACCAAGTGTCTAGACTATACACTAAATATAACACCTATGTATATACATTACATAAATTTTACTTCCCTTTTGACTTGAAACCTATGAAACCGCCGGTTTCATTAGAAAACCATGGGAACTTGTACATTTTTGGGCAATTAAGGTTAGTACTAGACACACTATTTGGAAAACTATGTCACACATCCATTCTTGTTTGCCCCTAGCCGTGTATACCCATTCCACGACACACCAAAACTTGTACAACATGCCATTAAATAGAAACACTAAAAAACTTACCTTTTGTCCCTTTGAATCCCTTCATGCGACGGCTAAGACAACACAACTAGCAAATTTGTACATCTTGAGCATTTATGAAATGTCCTCACCAAGTACCATGTCAAATACTCACAATCTCTTTTCCCCTCTATCTTGCCGTGTTCTACCCCAAGCCACAACTCATCTTCTACTCTTAGATATTTAGGAACCTCACAAACACTCATTCACCCTCACACATTTATATTCGGATCATTAACCCTCCCATATAACACCTTGAGTTAACCAAAAATCCTCCATCTCATTTACTACCATATCCTAGTACTCCAAGCATTGAAGTCTAGCATTCAAGACTCCTAGTACTCGTCTAGAAGCAAGCCGACGCCAACTCTACTCCCCTTTGTCACCATTTTGATCAAACAAGTAAGTAAGACTACACTAGACCTATTTCCATCATTCTTTTACTTTCCATCTCATAACATGCATGTATAAGTTTAGGAAATGGACCTAGGTTGCCATGAATACGTAAAACCTCCATGAAATGCCATCCATATGACATATAAGCCACGGCTTATATAGTGGGTGAACATTTCGTGCCCTAGAATCCTTAATCATGTTCTAACATGTTGGACACCTTGCTTAAAAACCCTAAAAATGAACTAGTTATAAATGAGTACCTTAAAAATGAGTATATTGTAAAATAAGCCGAACCACTTAGCATATATAAGCCCATATTGTTATATAAGCCACGTCATATAAGCCTTAAAAATCTATATAAGCCGACGTTAGTACTAAAATAAGCTAGCTTGACAATAAAATTATATACAAGCCGAGACCTAGGTAGCTTATTTAAGCTCTTAGGAACTTAAGCCTAAAAATATAAGCCATGCATATATAAGCCGAATATTATAAGCCTTAGAATAAGCCCAAAAGCCCTCGAAATATAAGCTTAGGAATAACTAGTAAGAAAATATAAGCTTTAGTAAAAAAAACAATAAACTTATATAAGCCACGAAAATAAGCCGAAATATATAAGCTTAGAACTAAACTAGTTATTTGGAATAAAACCTAATATAAGCCCACTAGTTAAGGCCCAATAGTAAATAATTAACATTTACTAATTACCTTAAGTTTTACTAAACCCATTAACCTATTTACCCTAACCGGACCATAATGGGCCGAATAGCCCAACACTAAAATTAAAAAGGTACTTTTCGTGCCAAAAATGTCACATGGTGAAAGTTAGGTCCGAAGGTGGAAACTAGTAAAACTAGGTAAACATTTCGTGACTATTATATAGTCCAAGGGGCGTTTATGCCATTTTTGAAACTAAAGGGGTAAACTAAAATCAACCGTGAGACTCAAATAAACCACAAGGACCTTATGTGCCATTTTCGAAACTCAAAACAAGCCCTAATCCCACCTTATAAATATGCCGTGGGATTGGGGGGGGGGGGTATTTTGCCATTTCTTGAAAGTTTACCAAGCCCTAGGGGGCGTTTTCATAAAATGGAATAACCAACAAGGACTAACGGTGTAATGAACTTAACGGATGAAAACCTAAAGTTAATTTTCTAAACAATTATATTTACAAAGAATTATTATAGTTTTATTTAATTAAAAGAAGTAATAAAACTTGTCATTTGTAAAATAAATCATTTTAGTTATTTACAAACTCTACGATATTGACAAACCCCGTTAACCATTTTCCTTTGAAACCTTAAAACTTAATAAATTATAATTTATTTCTTTATGATAAATTAAATAAGATATAGTTACTTATTTAATTTACGACCCCTCTTTCCTTAAAACAAATTTATATACACTTATATATATTTTTCTTGAACAAAAATATATGTACATACCTTTATTTCACTATAATAACAAACACTTAAGCCAACGTAACAATTCATAAATTGTGATCATGCATTTTCGTATGTACCATTCATCATGCATAATTATTGTTGCATTCACTGAGACATTTAAATTACTTAGGTAATTTCTCCAGTTCGTGACTATACTGTGACATCATCCTCACTACCTTATTATCACTAAGGTGAGTTCATGGCCCCATCTTTACTGTTTTATAACTGGGGGAGAAAACATACAAAAACTATTTATATGCAAGCATGCACAGACAACAACAAATTATTTGCCTACTGTTTGCTCCATTCCCGTGGACTGTATTAGTTAATAGTGTAGCGCGAAATGTATGGATAGATCTATTCGGGTATTGACAACACCCGGCCTGTCGTGATCAGCTGTCACGTATTGCTTAGGCCGAGCAACAGGTTTATGTCATTGTCGGATTTAGGGAAACCTCAATAAGGATAGACCCAAATGGGCTTACTGAGAATCATGTCTAGCTTCTATTACAGGGCAGTAGGAACTACTGTAGCGTTGGGCTGTGATGTCCTGCTACCTTCGTGGTGCTTTGCATATTGATACTTTATTTAATTAATTAAACCTGTGAATTCACCAACCTCGTGTTGACCCCCACATTTTACTTTTATGTTTTCTCAGGAAAGTAAGCAGGTTCATGCATTGGATTCCAGCATTTTAGGAAGCATCATGTTGACCATCGGGCTGGGATATTTATTTCTGTTTTATAATAAATGTGATTTAAATTTGGACAAGATACTAAATGTGTACGATTAATTCACGTAATATGTTTCCAAATGATATTATGATCATTGCTCTATATGCTATGTGCTATCGATCCACCCAAGTAACACCCCAATTACTATTCCGCTGCATTTGACCAACTTGGGGGTGTTACAGAAATGGTATCAGAGCGCACAGTTATAGAGAACCAGATCAAAAACTTAAAAAATTTTAAATAATAAAAATTTTAAACTGGACTATAACTGAACATAAAAATCAGTCTAAAGAAAAATTGATTTTTGGGGAACCTATAAGTTAGGCATATGGCATTATAGAGCATGCATATTATGTGAACTAACTTCACATTGATTTATTCCCTCATGGTAAATAAATCACATAAGTATCTATTTATACTTTTGACATCATGGTTAAAAGCTTTAAAACCACATCGCATATGCATCATGAAAACTTTTTAAATTGTGTAAGTTGAAAACTTGCTCAACTTTAAAGTGTTACTTTCAGATATCATGATGACGCCCACTATTGTTACTACTTTCGAGGAGCTTATGGTTCCTACCATTACACCTTTGTCACCGATGTCAGTACTAGCTGGACCTGCTTCTGATACAGAGTCCAGAGATGACCAGCAGGACGGGGTTATCGTACTCACAGATTCACCTACTCCTTCACCACCCACTGCATCTCCTACTACACCACTACTTGTAGTACCTGCATCCCCTCCTAGAGAGATGGACCAGGTCGTACCTTCTCTACCATCCTTACCACCACCTTCAGTACCTAGCACTTACCCCACCAGTGTCTTGCCACCTCGTAAGAGGAGACACGACACTATCCCTGACTCGACCTATGAGGTTGGAGAGGGATCAGGAGCCGGGCAGGCTAGACTTAGTTCCCTTCAGGCACAGGTCGATGCACTCACGGCGCGACAGGCACAGGACACCACCCTTATCCACTCTCTACTACAGGCGGACCAGCAGGGTCGCGCCATGCTCCAGGAGAGACTTGACTCTCTCTATTGAGCCATAGCCGGGGAGTCATACACCACCCGGGAGACCATACACTGGCTATTGGATGAGGTAGCTTACCTCCGTTACCGCTTAGCTTCACTAGAGAGTCATTCCTACGAGACTCGAGCCGCCATCTACACACAGGAGAACACTTTTAGGACCTTCGTGGATTTGACAGATCTCCGTCATCAGGGGATCACTACAGAGACAGAGCAGTTACGGAGTGCCGACACTGCACGTCAGCAGCAGCTACTAGAGGCCTCGAGATACACCAGAGAGACCCGGAGTGCCGTGATCCGTATGCAGGACGAGCGTGCACCACCAGCTGGACCACCTGCACCTACAGGCAGCCATACTAGTGTAGGATAGATTTTCAGTTGTACATCATGACAAGCACTGAGTTGCATCTCAGCTCGCATGATTTATTTCTTTTGTACTTGTATTCCTTTCAGTTGTATTCATAGTACCTAACCTTAGTAGGTAGGATATCTTTTGGTTGTATTACAAACATATGTACCACTATTTCAGACAGGTTGCTATGACTCTGTCTTAGATCGGTTGTACTTACTGTTGTTTGCCAGAAATAGCATGTTACCGTCCACTTGTTTGTTTACATTTATATTATTATGAACTCTTAACGGATTATCAAATTTGTTGTGAATTCTATGCATAAACATTACCCATGCAGTTTAATATAACCATCTTTTATCAGCTAACAAATCTAAGTTTTTCTTATTAATATAGAAAAATGCCACCAAGACGCGCACGTCCAAACCCCGCAGAAACACTTGCGACGACTATATCTGATGCACAACTCAGAGTACTGATTGAGCAAGGCATTACTGACGCCTTAGCTGCCAGGGAAAACCGCCCCAGCGGAACCCATAGAGACAGTGAAAACTATAATAACCGAAACCGCGAAGCTCGAGGATGTACTTACCCTGACTTCCTAAAGTGCAAGCCCAGCTATTACAAGGGCAAGGAAAGGGTAGTCGAGCTCATGCAATGGTTTGAGAGGACTGAGACCGTGTTTCGTATTAGTGACTGTACTGAAGAGAACAAGGTGAAATTCGCCACTTTTACACTTTTGGAACATGCACTCACGTGGTGGAACTCACAAGTTGCTACCCTCGGACACGATGGAGCCTATGGGATGACATGGACTGCATTGAAGGAAAAGCTTACCATGAAATACTTTCCACGTAGTGAAATCAAAAAGCTGGAGATTGAATTATGGAACCTCAAATGCACCAACTTCAATATTACGGGTTACAATCAGAAGTTCCAGGAACTAACTTTGATGTGTACCCGTATGTATCCAAAAGTGTCGGATAAGATAGAGAAGTACGTTAGTGGACTTCCAGACTCTGTTCATGACAGTGTGCTTGCATCTCGACCTACTACCATCGAGAGTGCCATTGAGTTTGCCACAGACATAGTGGACAAACGTTGTCGTGATCATATGATTAGACAAGCAGAGCACAAGAGGAAAGTCGATGATAACTACCGTCATCATCCACAGACTCAACAGCCCAAGAGGCAGGGCTTAGGTCAAGTCTGCAGTGCTGTTTCCTCAGGATCACCACCATACGTGGGGAACAAACCAAAATGCTCAAAGTGTAACTTCCATCACTACCCCACTGTTGAATGCCGAAGACCAGAGCAAGGCAGTGCATATGTTCCGACCAATAGGAACAACTTCAGTGCCAACAATAAGCCCCACAACGGCAACAGGCAGAATTCCCGTGGAAGTGGATACCAAGGAAGCCGCCAGATCACTGGCAGTGGAAACATGGCTCGTAAGGAGATCCGTTGCTTTGGTTGTGGAGAGATTGGACACATCAGACCTGACTGCCCAAAGCGTAAGAATGAAAGCCAAAGCGGAGCATCCGCCAGAGTTTATGTCATAGGAGAGACCAGGACCAACCCCGACTCCAATGTAGTTACTGGTACGTTCCTTCTGAATAATCGCTATGCAAATATTTTATTTGATACGGGAGCCGATAGGAGTTTCGTATCCACAGAGTTTAGTAGCTTACTAGGCATTTTACCAACCCCATTAGATAACTGTTACAGAGTCGAATTAGCAGACGGAAAGATCATTGAAACTAATACCATCATAAGAGGCTGTACTTTAAACCTTCAGAATCACCCATTTGATATTCAATTAATACCCATAGAACTAAGTAGTTTCGATGTCATCATTGGTATGGACTGGTTAGCCAAATATCATGTAACCATTGTGTGTGATGAGAAACTAGTTCGTATACCATGGGGAAACACAGATCTAATTATCCGAGGAGACGGAAATTCGGATAAAACAGACACTAGGTTGAGTGTGATCTCGTGCACCCAAGCCCAGAAATATCTACTAAAAGGATGTCCTATCTTTTTAGCGCATATTTCTAAAACAGACAAAGAAGAAGAATCCAAGGAGAAACAGATCAAGGATGTACCCATCGTCCGTGATTATCCTGAAGTCTTTCCAGACGACTTGCCAGGATTACCTCCGACTCGTCAAGTTGAATTTCAAATAGACTTAGTGCCAGGAGCTGCACCTGTAGCAAAAGCACCCTACCGTTTAACACCTACCGAGATGAAAGAACTCGCGGAACAACTCAAAGAACTGTCTGACAAAGGCTTTATCAGGCCCAGTTCCTCACCTTGGGGAGCCTCAGTATTGTTTGTCAAAAAGAAAGACGGTTCTTTCCGAATGTGTATCGATTACAGAGAACTGAATAAGTTAACTGTGAAGAACCGCTACCCGTTACCACGAATCGACGACCTATTTGATCAGCTACAAGGATCAAGCATGTACTCCAAGATCGACTTACGATCCGGGTATCACCAATTGAAGGTCAGAGAAGAGGACATACCACAGACAGTTTTTAGAACACGATACGGTCATTATGAGTTCCAAGTCATGCCATTTGGACTAACTAATGCACCAGCCATATTCATGGATCTCATGAATCGAGTATGCAGACCCTATCTGGATAAGTTCGTGATAGTGTTTATTGATGACATCCTCATCTATTCCAAGAATGAGCAAGAACACGGAGAACATCTGGCTCAAGTACTAAAACTGCTTAAGGAAGAAAAGTTGTACGCAAAATTCTCAAAGTGTGATTTTTGGATCCCTAAAGTACACTTTCTCGGTCATGTGATTGACGACAAGGGAATCCAAGTTGACCCCGCGAAAGTCGAATCCGTGAAAGATTGGGCATCTCCCACATCGCCGAAAGAAATTCGTCAATTCTTAGGTCTTGCCGGTTACTACCGACGATTTATCGAAGGTTTCTCTAAGATTGCTAAACCAATGACCAAGCTCACCCAGAAAGGCATAAAGTTTGTGTGGGAAGAAAAAGAAGAAGCTGCATTCCAGACCATTAAACAAAAATTGTGCAGTGCACCTATTTTAGCCCTACCAGAAGGTAACGAAGACTTTGTTGTCTACTGTGACGCCTCGCACAAAGGTTTGGGAGCTGTGTTGATGCAGAGACAGAAAGTGATTGCTTATGCTTCAAGGCAACTGAAGAAGCACGAGCAGAATTACTCCACCCATGATCTAGAACTTGGATCCGTAGTTTTCGCCTTAAAAATCTGGAGGCACTACCTGTACGGGACCAAGTGCACAGTTCATACTGATCACAAGAGCTTGCAACATATCCTAGATCAGAAAGAATTAAACATGAGGCAACGTCGTTGGATAGAGTTACTTAGCGACTACGATTGTGACATCAAATACCACCCAGGAAAAGCAAACGTAGTTGCAGATGCACTAAGCCGAAAGGGAACTGATCCTCCCATGAGAGTTCGAGCCTTAGTCATGACCATTTATTTGGACCTACCCAAATAGATATTAGAGGCCCAACTCCAGGCACAGAAGCCTGAGAATATCGGAAAGGAAGACATAGGAGGAATGCTTAGGACGGACCTAAGCAAGGAAAGGTTAGAAGCTAGAACGGACGGAACGTTGTGTCTACACGGAAGAAGCTGGCTACCATGTTACGGAGACTTAAGGAACGTGATCATGCACGAATCCCATAAGTCCAAGTACTCCATACATCCCGGATCCGAAAAGATGTATCAAGACGTGAAGAAATTATACTGGTGGCCGAACATGAAAGCAGACATTGCCACCTACGTAAAGAAATGTTTGACTTGTGCTAGAGTTAAAACAGAACATCAACGACCATCAGGTTTGTTGGTTCAACCCGAAATACCAAAATGGAAATGGGACAATATCACCATGGATTTCATTACCAAGCTTCCTACATCGTCCCACGGTTACGATACAATTTGGGTAATCGTTGACCGCCTCACGAAATCAGCTCACTTCTTACCTATCAAGGAAAATGATTCTCTGAGCAAATTAGCCAAAACATACTTAAAGGAAGTTGTGACGAGACACGGGATACCAGTTTCAATAATCTGCGATAGAGATGGCAGATTTACATCAAACTTCTGGAAAGCGTTTCAAAGAGCTTTAGGGACAAACCTGGATATGAGTACCGCATACCATCCACAGACAGACGGTCAGAGTGAACGAACAATCCAAACACTAGAAGACATGCTGAGAGCATGTGTGATCGACTTTGGAAAAGGATGGGTCGAACACATTCCATTAGTGGAGTTCTCCTACAATAACAGCTACCATGCCAGTATTAAGGCGACACCATTTGAGGCCCTCTATGGCCGCAAATGTCGTTCACCAGTATGCTGGGCGGAGGTGGGAGAATTTCAACTGACAGGACCCGAATTGATCCAAGAGACTACCGAGAAGATCGCCCTCATCAAGCAACGAATTCAGGCTGCCCAGGATAGACAAAAGAGTTATGCCGACAGGAAACGTAAACCTATGAAGTTTGCTGTAGGTGATCGTGTCATGCTGAAGGTATCACCTTGGAAGGGTGTTGTACGGTTTGGGAAACGGGGGAAGCTAAATCCACGTTACGTAGGACCTTTCAAAGTAATTGCCAGAATTGGAGAGGTCGCCTATCGCTTAGAGTTTCCCCAGCAGTTGAGCCGAGTACACCCTACATTCCACGTCTCCAACTTGAAGAAATGCTACGCAGACGAACCATTAGCAATGCCATTGGAAGGAGTCCATTTTGACGACAAACTTCAATTTGTAGAAGAACCAGTGGAAGTCGTGGAGAGAGAAGTTAAGAAGTTGAAACGAAGCCAAATACCGTTAGTTAAAAAACGATGGAACTCTAGGAAAGGTCCCGAATTTACTTGGGAACACGAAGACTCGTTTAGAGCTAAATACCCACACCTTTTCACCTGAGCAGTGACGTCATCTTAAGCTTTGAGGACAAAGCTAAAATAACGGGTTTATGCTGTAAAACCTGTAAATTTCAGGTTTTGACTATGTCAACATTGTGTACGTCACCTCATGATATCTATACATATTTATTCTATCACCTTTGCATGAAATCCTTTGAACAATCATATGCGTCACATGAGCATACATCATTCTAATCATCTGAACAAGGAAACAACTATATCACAATTTTTATTGTGACTATGAGTATTTTAATCATAAAAACATGACCATAGTTGTATGACTATATTTCAATAGCATACTGGATGATCTATTGTAAAGGACTTTAAGTCATCTGAACATATGATCACTTGCATACATCCCATTGATTTTCTAAAAAAAAAAGAAAATCCAACGACATGATCACAATTAATAACTGGCTATTTATATATATATAAATATTTTAAAATTGGATAGTTTATATATATTTTTCACACTATAATTGGCTTTAAACTGCGATGAAAATTACTTTTACACATGAACACTACCATAAATCACTTTATATTTCTTTTATATATTTTTGTCATAATAAAATCACCTAAGGACCATGCTTTCACCAAAGGCCCTAAACGTAACCAAAATTACTTAAACTCAAACGTACTCACATATTAATATAACCTTAACTCACTTAACACTCACCTGGACACGAAAATTAAACACAAGCATACCCTAGATTTTTATTAAACCGTATATATTTATATATATACTTAACCATAACCTTTTATACCAAAACTCTTACCCTCCTTACCAAGTGTCTAGACTATACACTAAATATAACACCTATGTATATACATTACATTAATTTTACTTCCCTTTTGGCTTGAAACCTATGAAACCGCCGGTTTCATTAGAAAACCATGGGAACTTGTACATTTTTGGGCAATTAAGGTTAGTACTAGACACACTATTTGGAAAACTATGTCACACATCCATTCTTGTTTGCCCCTAGCCGTGTATACCCATTCCACCACACACCAAAACTTGTACAACATGCCATTAAATAGAAACACTCAAAAACTTACCTTTTGTCCCTTTGAATCCCTTCATGCGACGGCTAAGACAACACAACTAGCAAATTTGTACATCTTGAGCATTTATGAAATGTCCTCACTAAGTACCATGTCAAATACTCACAATCTTTTTTCCCCTCTCTCTTGCCGTGTTCTACCCCAAGCCACAACTCATCTTCTACTCTTAGATATTTAGGAACCTCACAAACACTCATTCACCCTCACACATTTATATTCGGATCATTAACCCTCCCATATAACACCTTGAGTTAACCAAAAATCCTCCATCTCATTTACTACCATATCCTAGTACTCCAAGCATTGAAGTCTAGCATTCAAGACTCCTAGTACTCGTCTAGAAGCAAGCCGACGCCAACTCTACTCCCCTTTGTCACCATTTTGATCAAACAAGTAAGTAAGACTACACTAGACCTATTTCCATCATTCTTTTACTTTCCATCTCATAACATGCATGTATAAGTTTAGGAAATGGACCTAGGTTGCCATGCATACGTAAAACCTCCATGAAATGCCATCCATATGACATATAAGCCACGGCTTATATAGTGGGTGAACATTTCGTGCCCTAGAATCCTTAATCATGTTCTAACATGTTGGACACCTTGCTTAAAAACCCTAGAAATGAACTAGTTATAAATGAGTACCTTAAAAATGAGTATATTGTAAAATAAGCCGAACCACTTAGCATATATAAGCCCATATTGTTATATAAGCCACATCATATAAGCCTTAAAAATCTATATAAGCCAAAGTTAGTACTAAAATAAGCTAGCTTGACAATAAAATTATATATAAGCCGAGACCTAGGTAGCTTATTTAAGCTCTTAGGAACTTAAGCCTAAAAATATAAGCCATGCATATATAAGCCGAATATTATAAGCCTTAGAATAAGCCCAAAAGCCCTCGAAATATAAGCTTAGGAATAACTAGTAAGAAAATATAAGCTTTAGTAAAAAAAACAATAAACTTATATAAGCCACGAAAATAAGCCGAAATATATAAGCTTAGGACTAAACTAGTTATTTGGAATAAAACCTAATATAATCCCACTAGTTAAGGCCCAATAGTAAATAATTAACATTTACTAATTACCTTAAGTTTTACTAAACCCATTAACATTTTTACCCTAACCGGACCATAATGGGCCGAATAGCCCAACACTAAAATTAAAAAGGTACTTTTCGTGCCAAAAATGTCACATGGTGAAAGTTAGGTCCGAAGGTGGAAACTAGTAAAACTAGGTAAGCATTTCGTGACTACTATATAGTCCAAGGGGCGTTTATGCCATTTTTGAAACTAAAGGGGTAAACTAAAATCAACCGTGAGACTCAAATAAACCACAAGGACCTTATGTGCCATTTTCGAAACTCAAAACAAGCCCTAATCCCACCTTATAAATATGCCGCGGGATTGGAGGGGGGGGGGGGGGTATTTTGCCATTTCTTGAAAGTTTACCAAGCCCTAGGGGGCGTTTTCATAAAATGGAATAACCAACAAGGACTAACGGTGTAATGAACTTAACGGATGAAAACCTGAAGTTAATTTTCTAAACAATTATATTTACAAAGAATTATTATAGTTTTATTTAATTAAAAGAAGTAATAAAACTTGTCATTTGTAAAATAAATCATTTTAGTTATTTACAAACTCTACGATAATGACAAACCCCGTTAACCATTTTCCTTTGAAACCTTAAAACTTAATAAATTATAATTTATTTCTTTATGATAAATTAAATAAGATATAGTTACTTATTTAATTTACGACCCCTCTTTCCTTAAAACAAATTTATATACACTTATATATATTTTTCTTGAACAAAAATATATGTACATACATTTATTTCACTATAATAACAAACACTTAAGCCAACGTAACAATTCATAAATTGTGATCATGCATTTTCGAATGTACCATTCATTATGCATAATTATTGTTGCATTCACTGAGACATTTAAATTACTTAGGTAATTTCTCCAGTTCGTGACTATACTGTGACATCATCCTCACTACCTCATTATCACTAAGGTGAGTTCATGGCCCCATCTTTACTGTTTTATAACTGGGGGAGAAAACATACAAAAACTATTTATATGCAAGCATGCACAGACAACAACAAATTATTTTCCTACTGTTTGCTCCATTCCCGTGGACTGTATTAGTTAATAGTGTATCGCGAAATGTATGGATAGATCTATTCGGGTATTGACAACACCCGACCTGTCGTGATCAGCTGTCACGTATTGCTTAGGCCGAGCAGCAGGTTTATGTCATTGTCGGATTTAGGGAAACCTCAATCAGGATAGACCCAAATGGGCTTACTGAGAATCATGTCTAGCTTCTATTACAGGGCAGTAGGAACTACTATAGCGTTGGGCTGTGATGTCCTGCTACCTTCGTGGTGCTTTGCATATTGATACTTTATTTAATTAATTAAACCTGTGAATTCACCAACCTCGTGTTGACCCCCACATTTTACTTTTATGTTTTCTCAGGAAAGTAAGCAGGTTCATGCATTGGATTCTAGCATTTTAGGAAGCATCATGTTGACCATCGGGCTGGGATATTTATTTCTGTTTTATAATAAATGTGGTTTAAATTTGGACATGATACTAAATGTGTACGATTAATTCACATAATATGTTTCCAAATGATATTATGATCATTGCTCTATATGCTATGTGCTATCGATCCACCCAAGTAACACCCCAATTACTATTCCGCTGCATTTGACCAACTTGGGGGTGTTATAATCAAGACCTTAATGGTGTTGGTTTCCTACGAAACAAAAAGAGAGAAAAACTGGAAAATGAAAACTAGTCTCCAAGTTGTGAAGGGAAATCCTATTTACAGGAGATGTGGTTGGTTGGTGAGTGGGCTTTCTTATTTCTTTTTGTCTTCTCGTCTTTTCAGTAAAGTTGACGTTTTCGATTCTGATTCGAGATTTGTCAATGAATAAATTCAACTCGTCTTTTTAATTTCTTCGTTTAATAGACTTGAGTTCTTCGACATATGGAAATCTTCCATCTTTGGTCCTTTTCTTCGATAAATCTTCAAATAGGCCCATTGACTTCAAATCTTTTGCATCTCTTGGACTATAGACTTCGTCTTTTCGTCTTTTTCTTCGATAAAACCCGTGCAATCCCATGTTTTCTTTAATATTTATCCGGTTGGCTCTGAAAACACAACAAACACATAAACCACGCATAATTCCCAACAAATGACATTAAATACGCGTTTTGGTCTCGTTTTAGCAAGAAATAAGTGGTAAAAGGATGGGTGTTTTCACACCTATCAAATCCCCTACACTTAACCATTGCCATGCCCTCATGAAATGCTTAGTGACAAAGCAAATTTACACTTTTCTTATAATCAATCAACCTTGGCCTTATTAATATACTACTAAAACAAAAATTTAAACTACTATGAAGAAATAAAGCTTTAAAGGAAACAAAAGGGATAGAAAACCATTTTCACTTGAAAATAGATACATGGAAATAACTTGCAAAGAGATCTAAGACTTACATTAGGGCTTTGGTGCTGCGAAGATTTATCATCCTCAAGTTTCATGTTCCCCAAACTAAGCTTAAAAACGAGATCATTGTTATTATAAGTTAGCAAAACAAACACTTACACACATGGCTTAATTATATGCTTAAACTCCCTTATTCCTAGGTGTATCTCTTATATTTTATTTTTGTCTTAGAATGATCATGAAGATGCATTTTTGGACTTATTTCGATAGTTTATTTAGACTAAAAGTAAAGTAGGACGATTTGATTAATATTTAGCTAAAGGACAAAATCTCTTAAAACTGCTTCTCGAGACCTCAAAAAGTTCATATCTTGGCATAACTCGCTTCACGATTTGAGACCTTTCTCGGGCCGATATTTGGCATGTACTTCATACTTCATATCTTGAGAGACGTTCTTGAGATAATGGTCTTCTCTTCGTTAATAGATTTTCTTCACTTGGAGACTTTTGAGGGATACTCCAACTTTGTTGACCACGACTTCATCATTATTTCTTCAATCGTTAATTGGGATTTTGAGATACAACGATCCGCCTCCTTTTCAGACTTGGATCTATTTATCCTCATACCTTGTTAGGGTCTTTTCGGATAGACTTCTCCATGATCTTTATGGGAGTTGATTGCTTTTCGTCGTGTGTCTAGATCCTTCATATTGATTTTGGGAATAATGCTTTTCACATCACCTTGGATCTCTAGCAATAAAATGGAATCATCATGCCTTGTTAGGGCCTTTTCGGACTCGCCAATCTTCGCGCCCCGCTTCATTAGTTATGCCTTGGCTATGAACTCTTATCATTACCGAGCAACTTTTAAACGATCTTGGGCTAGAAGCTAAGTTATTCAATAAAATCGTACGACCTTACTTATTGCATTTATTCATTTAAGGCGATGGGAGGAGAAGCTTATAATCACACCAAGTGTGCTTGTGCAAGAATACCGACTTATAATTGACTCTATCATTTCTCGTTCTCCACAATTTAAAATCTCAAGTAATGAGACTCGTGGATTCTTAGGCTAATAAACCAATTAAGGTCTACATGGTTCAGGATACTTGCTAGAATAAACTTGGATAAGTCTATTCGGGTTGAGTCAAAATAATCGCAACAGGCCTAATATGTCAAAGACTTCTAAACTAGCTACACCACTTTATTAATATTTTTGACTTTATTGTGGGATATATACATATGAAAGAAACGATAAAAATTTAAAAATTACGACTATATGGCCAAAGTTAATTAAAAATTTGAAAAATGCTGAAAAAGATGATTTTCCGGTTAAATGGAGGCATTTTAATGGAAAAGTCCACTTAAAACTTCGATAGAAGTCTCCCCTACACTTAATATAAACATTGCCCTCAATGTTTAAGCATGTGGGAAAGGTCTCCCCTACACTTATGGCATTGTGCACGTTGGTTAAATCAAGCTAAGGAAGAGACGACTAAAGTGATCAATTTCAAATGTGAGTATGAAGAAAATTGAATCACGATAGTTGAGAGATAGAACCGGATTGCGGATAACACGGGAGCACGGTTCTTCAAAGATTCCAAAAGTGCATTCATCCCTGTAATCACATCACCATACAAACACAAACAGCCTATATAGGTCCCCCTACACTTAGGAGGTAAAACGGAAAGGGATAGATACTCGGGTTGCCTCCCGAGGAGCGCTTGTTTTTGTTAACCGGGTCACGAGCCTGACTCGACCCAAAACTAGTTCATGGGAAACGTGGTGAGGGATGGAATCATCTCATGAGAGATGTCCTCACCAAAGTACAACTTCACTCGTTGGCCATTCACCTTAAAATTTGGTCCATTAGGTTGAGCGAGCTCGAGGGTACCATATGGAAAAATTTGAGCAATGGTGAATGAGCCGGACCAACGAGATTTTAGTTTACCCGAAAAGATTTTTAACCGAGAGTTGTAGAGTAAAACTTTGTCTCCAACTTGGAACTCTCGGTTTTTAATCTTAGAGTCGTGAATGAGCTTAGTTCTTTCCTTCTAGATCAAGGAATTTTCATAAGCTTCATTCCTGAGTTCATTAAGCTCATTGAGTTGGATTTTGCGTAGGTCACCGGCTTTGTTGATGTCGAAGTTAGCCCACTTCAAGGCCCTGTAAGCCCTGTGCTCCAACTCAATGGGGAGGTGGCATGCTTTCCCGTACACGAGATGATATGGTGTACAACCAATAGGAGTCTTGTATGCGGTACGGAAAGCCCACAGAATATCATCAAGTTTATCGGCCCATGGGGCACGATGATCTCCCACGGTTCGTTCAAGAATTTGCTTTAACCCTCGGTTAGAGATTTCAGCCTGCCCATTAGTTTGTGGGTGGTATGCGGTGGAAAGACGATGATTGACACCATACTTAGCCATGACTCTTGCGAATTGATCATTGCAAAAATGAGTCCCGCGATCACTAATAATGGCACGAGGCACACCGAATCTAGCGAATAGCTGCTTCAAAAAGTTACAAACCACCCTTGCATCGTTAGTGGGTAAAGCTTTCGCTTCAACCCATTTAGAAACGTAGTCAACGGCTACAAGGATGTATTTGTTTCCTTTAGATGAAGGGAATGGCCCCATAAAGTCGATGCCCCATACATCAAAGATTTCACATTCTTGTATGAAATTTAGAGGCATCTCATCTTTATGTGTGATCTTGCCTTGTCTTTGGCAAGCATCACAATGTTTAACCATTTCGTGAGCGTCATGATAAATGGTGGGCCAATAAAATCCTGAGTCAAACACTTTCTTTGCGGTGAAGTTGGGACCAAAGTGACCACCGGTGGGTCCTTTTTGGCAAGCTTCGAGAATGTCTAAAGCTGCCGGTCCATCAACACATCGGCGAATAATCAAATCAGCGCATTGTTTGAAGAGGTACGGGTCATCCCAAAAGTAATTCTTAATATCTTTAAAGAACTTTTTCTTTTGTTGGGATGTTAACCCGTCAATGAGAATTCCACCCGCCAAGTAGTTTGCAATGTCCGCAAACCACGGGGTCTCATCAAAATTCAAATTGATAGACATTAAGGTCTCAAGGTGAAAAGAGTCATTGATCTCTTTGTTCGGATGATCCCCTTGATAAGGATCCTCAAGTCTACTGAGATGATCCGCGGCTAGGTTTTCAGCTCCCTTCTTATCACGAATTTCGATTTTAAATTCTTGAAGTAGCAAAACCCAGCGAAGAAGTCGTGGTTTAGAATCTTGTTTAGTTAACAAGTACTTCAACACGGGATGGTCCGTGTACACGATGGTAGTGGAAAGGACAAGATAGGGGCGAAATTTTTCAAAAGCATAGACAACAGCTAAAAGCTCTTTTTCGGTTGTCGTGTAATGCAATTGAGCCCCCGTCATTGTCTTGCTAGCATAATGGATTGGTTGGAAGTGTTTATTCACTCTGTGGCCCAAAATCGCTCCAATAGCAAAGTCGCTAGCATCACACATCAACTCAAAAGGTAGCTCCCAATTAGGGGTAACCAAGACCGGTGTCTTAGTTAGCTTATCCTTAAGAAGGTTGAAGGCTTCAATACACTCTTTGGAAAAGATAAAAGGAGTATCTTTTTCCAAGAGGTGGGTCATCGGGCGAGCGATTTTAGAAAAATCTTTGATAAATCGACGGTAGAAGCCCGCATGACCAAGGAAACTTCTCACACCCTTCACGGTTGAAGGTGGAGGTAATTTGGCTATGACATCAACTTTAGCACGGTCCACTTCGAGACCGGATTTTGAGATTTTATGTCCTAGCATGATGCCCTCTTTTACCATGAAATGGCATTTTTCCCAATTTAGAACAAGGCGAGTGTCTTCACACCGCTTAAGCATACGTTCTAAATTGGAAAGGCAAGCCGAGAACGAATCGCCATAAACCGAGAAATCATCCATGAAGACTTCCATAGTTTCTTCAACCATGTCATGGAAGATAGCCATCATACACCTTTGGAACGTCCCAGGAGCATTGCATAAACCGAAAGGCATTCTTTTGTAAGCAAATGTTCCGTAAGGACAAGTGAATGTGGTTTTCTCTTGGTCTTTAGGATCGATGGGTATTTGAAAATACCCGGAGAAACCGTCTACGAAGCAATAGTAATCATTACCCGCTTGACGCTCGAGCATTTGATCCATGACAGGAAGAGGAAAGTGATCTTTTCTCGTGGCATGATTGAGTTTGTGATAGTCGATACAAACTCTCCACCCAGTAACGAGACAAGTAGGAATCAACTCGTTGTGTTCATTGGGAACAACGGTGATTCCGCCTTTCTTTGGCACACAATGGACGGGACTTACCCATGGCGAATCCGAAATAGGGTAAATCATGCCGGCATCTAGAAGTTTGATAACCTCTTGTTTGATGACGTCATGAATTCGAGGATTAACCCTTCTTTGGCTTTGGATTGCGGGTTTAAAGTCATCTTCCATGAGAATTTTGTGAGTACAAAAGTTTGGATCAATTCTGCAGATATCGGAAATTTTCCAAGAAATTGCCTTCTTATGATCTTTAAGCACTACGATAACGAGAGATTTTTATTCTTCTTTCAAGTCCTTAGCGATGATGACGGGTGACTTCTTCTTGTCTTCAAGGAATACGTACTCGAGATGGGACGGTAATTCCTTAAGCTCTAAATTCGGAGGATTTTCGATGGAAGGCGTAGTCAAATTCGGTTCATCGATAGCGATATCCTTGGGAGATGGTGGAGAAATATGGTCCTCATTGAGAAGTTTCTCAATGGTACGAATGTCTTCATCCCAATCGGTGGGAGAATCGTCATATTGTAAGTTCACATCTCCCAAAGTTGCTTCAATTTCTGTCAACAGGAAATCACTTTCTCCAAATGGAGTTAGTGATGGAGCAATAGAGGCAACGGTCTCAACATTGGGAAGAGAGGAAAGACTACTTTTGCAAGCATCCTTAAAGTGTTCTTCACAAGCCTCATCAAGAACGTCGATACAATTAACACTCTCGTATGAATAAGGCTGTTTAGAAATCTTACCCATGTTGAAGACAATTTGATTGTCACCAACTCTCATTATAAGCTCACCCGCGTCGACATCAATGAGAGTACGACCGGTCCTCAAAAATGGACGTCCAATGATTAATGGAACACGATGATCCATCTCGTAGTCAACGACAACAAAATCCGCCGGGAAGGTGAATTTGTCAACGCCAACGAAAACGTCTTCGGCTATCCCCACTGGATAAGCAACCGTACGGTTAGCTAATTCCAAAGTCATTGTGGGGACTAGCTCGGGGAGAGATAATTTCTTCCAAACACTTAATGGCATTAAGTTGATACTAGCTCCTAGATCGGCTAGGGCCATGCAATTCTCTACTCCCGGGAAGTTGCAAGGGATTAAGAAATGACCCGGATCACCAAGTTTGGTGGGCAATTTCCTTAAGAGAACCGCAAAGCAATTCTCATTAAGTTGGGTCTGAGCAATATCAAGAAGCTTTTCCTTGTCACTAAGAAGATCCTTAAACATCTTCACATATTTAGGCATGTGAGCGAGAGCCTCAGCGAAGGAGATGTTGAAATTCAATTGTTTAAACATTTTGAGAAAGTTTGAAACTTGAATATCGTCCTTGCTTTTGAGCTTCTCTTTCCTCAACCTTGAGGGATAAGGTATGTCGGATGAAGAGGAAGGCTTTGGAATTGTAGGATCACTCACATCCTTGGGTGGTGGAGGGGTGGAAGTAAGATGTGGAGGAATAAGAGTGGTGGACTCGTTTTCCTTTGTCACAATCACCAGTGTAGGTGTAGGAAGCTCGGGTTCCTTGGTACCTTTTCCACTACGAGTGGTGATTGCTTTCATCTCCCCTCTTGGATTAGCAACGGTGTTACTCGGAAGAGTACCCGAAGAAGAGGGTTGATTACCTTGGAAGAAACCAGCCATCATGTCCCTTAGGTCATTCGTTTGACTACTCAAAGAGTTTCTTATATCGGCTCTAAGATCATTCCCTTGTTTCACTATATCGCCCTTCAAATTAATAATCTGGGTCTGCAGATTCTTCACCAACACATCATTCGTCCGCATGTATGATATGAGCTTAAATACTCATATCATTTGTATCAAATAACAATGAAATTATGCATGAAATATATCAAATATGCCTTGTATATGTGTATTTCTTGTTTTAATGTGTGTAGGTATCAAGATCGCGAAAACCGGCAAAATCGGCACGAGTTTGAAGAAAAAGATCAAAGAAGCCAAAATCGAGCTAGACTTTAGAGGATTTAATCATTTGTCAAGAAAACGGGCCAAGTGGGTCCCACAATGGGGTTAATGGGCTCAAAAGCCCATTTATGATTCAAGTTAATTTTATGTAATGCTTGGAAACTCTTGGCCCAAATTCAGACCCACAATGGGAAAGAATGTAACGGTTGGAAAAATTATTTGGGCCCAAGCCCAAATATGGGAAGAAACGAATTAATGAGATGAATTGGGCTTAGGGTTTGCTTTTGTCAAAATGTGTGTATACACGTTACAATTCACCACACGTCACCTTCCACAAATAAATAATCGTTTCCTCTCATCCACTCATTCCCATTAAATAACTTCACACGTTTTTATCCCATTCGTTTCCTCTCACCCACTTTCTCTCATAAATAAATATACCCAATGTTACTTCCTATGTTTTTCCTTTCTTCTCCATTCCACACCAAAATAACTAGTAACAAAATGTTACTGTACCCAAACCCTAGCCAAATAATTCATCTATATTATTTGGGGCTTTTCAATTAATCAAATAATTCACTAAAAGGGGAATAAAACCCCCAATCTTTAAAGAAGAGAAAGTGAAGAACGAAGAGGCTACGTGGCAACCAATCATTGGCTTTGACACCTCACCAATCCCATTCAACCAATCAGAGAGCGAAAAAGAAACACAACTAACACACGGATGCCACGTTGGCAATCGGTGTGCTAGTATGTGTCATATTAACCGTCCGATTCAAGCTAAACAGGAGAGAGAAGAGCAAATGTTGATCTATTGGCCAAGATTGAAGAAGAATATTCCTTGGAATATCCGAAGATGCTCCTCAGCAAGCCTCGGGGGTGGCTATAAAAACCCCCAATTTACTTGTAAAATTTATCCTTTACTTTTCTTTAAAGTTATTCTGTAGAAATAGATTTAGGAATTAATCTTGTATTTCTTTTATAAAGTTTTGTAATATTTCTGAGTTTAATAAAAGATCTGTTGATTTCATCTCCAACCGTGTCTCTCTTATTTTGCTTTACTGTTGAAATTGATATACGAGTTAATCTTTATTTCTATTTCATATAATAATGTTTATGATATTAAATATAAGCTAAGTAATAGTTTATGTTTAATATTAAAAGTAAAGTTTTGGATTAACATTTTTCCCCACTGGATTAGTGAAAAAGCAATCTGGAGGTTTTTCTGGTTCGATTTAATTATGGTGACTGATATTGGTGGTACGGTTTAATGGTGAATGGTGTTTTGATTCCGGTTCGTTAGGTTGCTCAGCGCAAACCTACTACCCAATGGTTTCTACAAAAGGTTCCATCTCCTTTTTAATTTTATGATTTTAGTTTAATGTTTATCTATTTATGTTATTAAATAAATTGTTATTTGATTTGTTTATGAATAATATGAGGATTATTTCGTCTGTTCAGTTAGGGTTAATGATTCTGAATTAGTTATTCTGCTTGGTTGATTGTTACTGTTAATTGTTAGAATCTTCTGATATCTGATTTGGTTGAGGGTTACTGTTTCCTTTTGTAAGCATTAGAGTTTCATTTAGTTTGAAAGTATATTACTTGTTGAACGCTGTATTTGATTTGGCTGTTAATAAGTTTAGTAAATGATTTGAATGGATGGACAAGTCAGATACAAGGTAACCGATTTGGTACGTTTGGTGACTTGATCTGCTGATTTGGTTGTTCATTGCTGTTATAGTTTTTTTTTCCCTTTACTGAAAGTTGCTGAAATTTGCTCATGAGTCATATTGCTATTAGGGAATTGTAGGTTTTGTTAAAACTGATTTCATAGGGCTCTATTGAACCTGCTTAGTTTGGAGAATGTAATTATCTGATTCGTAGATTGGCTTTGTTAATCTGATTTATAAGCTTTATCTTTGTTTTGTTTACTTATTTGATTTGCTGATTTATAAGTGTTTAGTTTAACTGCTTGTTTGCTGAATATTTGAGCGATGATTTACAATGCTGTGTTTAGATTTAACTGACTTAATCTGTCTGTTAAGTCTCAAAATCTGATATCCTTATCAGTTTAATTCAAAAGGATTGAGTCAAATTTTCCAAAAGTCACTCCTGTGACATCTTAACTTTTTACTGTTCAAAAAGAATTAATCCAAAAAAATTGTCACTTATGGGTTTCGAACTCGAGACCTCCCGTTTGACTACCCAGCGTGTTAGCCAATTGTGCTACATGCATTTTTGATTTTATATCCTGTTTGTTCATTGATATAGGACGTATAAATCTGGCAGTGTTTGACCTATTTTCGTTTTACTAAGTTTTAGCTTTATATAAGTTTTATTAATATTTTTCTTTAAAAGTAAATTTTAAGTTTTAAAAAATACTAATAAGTTTCTTTAATAAATAAAAAAAAATGTTTTTATTGATTAAAAAGTTTTATTAGTTTATTTTTACAATTAGATTTTATATAACTTTAGATTTTAAATTAACTTAGTTTAAAAAAAATATAAATTTGTTTTAAAGTAATTTTTAATAAAGTAAATTAGTTTTAAAAAGCTTAATTAGATTTTTAAATAGATTAAAAGTTATTAAATAAGTTTTATTTTATAGATTTTTAAATAGATTAAATTTTAAATAGTTTTAATTTTTAAGTAAGTAATGGTTTAAGATTTAATTTTAGCGGGGTTTACGATTCATGCACTTTAGGCTAAAACTAATTAGTTTAAAATTTGTAGAATTTAATTTGAATTTAAAAACCGAAAACCAATTCAAATCGATTGTCCAAATCAAAACGAAACGTCTCAAATTCACTCGATCTTCGTGTACAACGAACTTGATTCCCTCACGTGTTTAATTGAATTCGTCATTGGTAATATTAGTTTATTACTTTTTCCTAAAGGTAATTTTCTAATTTACCCTATAACGTATCTCAAATTATCACTATACTATCCAAGACACATCAAAAATTTTGGCGTCGCTGCCGGGGATCTTGTGTACGATCGCTTTTGTGGAGATTTGTTGATCGTTGATTTGAAGACCCTTTCCGTCCTCGGAAAGTTTTGTTATTTTTCTATTATATAGTATGTATCGTTTTTCTCGTTTTTTGTGAATAATATATTGTATTACGTAGAACAATAAATTTACATACTTATCAAATAAGGCCTTAGTTGGGATTTCATCACCTAGCTATTGTAGTCGAATCCAAAACAAAAATAAAAGGCAAAATAGATAAATACTAATAAGAAGTTTGAACTCGATTTATACAAACTATAAGGTGGGTATAAGGCGACGTGCTATAAAAGGCCATCTAAGGAAAAAGGTTTTAAGTGCTTTGTGCCACCTCGTTTCCCCGCTGTGCGTATATTGAGAGGGACAACCTATTATTGGTTTGCCGACTCAAGTAGTAATAAATCTTATTTTTGTTGTTTACTTATTGAACCTCGAGACGTTTAGGTTTTCACCTATCGTTTCAAAGTCGACCGAGAGTAATTTACTTCCATAGTTGTTATCCTTATTCCTTGTTTTTATCGATCATTATTGATTGAGCAATACAAAATAAAATACCAAATATAATCTTCTTCTTGTCTAATTTATTTTCTTCAATCCTCTAAATTCTCGTATTTGTAGTGTATGCAATTACGTTCTTCTCATCTTGTGATTGATTTTAATAGGCTTCAAAATATTCCTCGTAGAAATAGAAATCGTCAACAACGAATAGTGGAACCCGAGCTTCCACCTATTGTTGTAGAGATGGCCGATAACCGAACAATGGAGGAATTGCTCCGTGCACCCACCGAAGGGTATGGGGAAGCAATCGTTGTGCCGGCTATTTTGGCGGATCATTTTGAGATTAAGACGGGTCTCTTATCGCTCATTCGTGCCGACCAATTTCGTGGCAATGAGACCGATAGCCCGCATTCTCACATTCGGAATTTTAATCGAATTACCTCGACTCTCAAGTTTAGAGATGTGCCGAATGACGTGATTAAGCTCATGCTTTTTCCGTACTCGCTCGAGGGTAATGCTAAGCTTTGGTATGAGAAAGAACCACCGGGTTCGATCTTAACATGGGATGATTTAGTGTCTAAGTTTATGAATTATTTCTTTCCACCTTCTAAGACAACACACTTTAAGAACGAGATCACTAGATTTGAACAAAAAGTGCATGAATCGTTTGGGGTTGCATGGGAAAGATTTAAAGATTTGTTGAGACAATGTCCACACCACGGTTTCTCGGAATTGCATCAAATAAATACTTTCTATAATGGGCTTAATATGATTGAACAAGATTCTTTAAATGCCGTCGCGGGTGGTAATCTTTTAAGAAAAACTCCGAGAGACGCGTGGAGAATAATTGAGGATAAGTCTATAGCACAATATTCACGAAACACACCGGTTGTTTCCAATGTGAATCCTGAGATTGCTAGATTGGACTCTAAGATTGATAGTGGATTTGCGACTTTGTTGAGTGAGTTTAGGAAGAATCCTCATGGATCCATTAATATGGTTGAGAATGTTTGTGTATCATGTGGTGGAGCACATCCTAATTATGCTTGTTTAACCACGGGGTTTGATCAAGCTAGTGCTTTTGTCGCGACGGGAACTTATGGCTCCAACGGTCAAGTTCCTCGTCAAAATCATGTTGCTCCACCGGGTTTTCCACCGGTTCAAAATAGGTACAACAATGGGAACAATGGGAATAATTTTAACCGTGGTAACCAAGGGAAATATAATCAAGGAAATGGGTTTAATGCTAATCAAAACAATCAAGGTTTTCAAAGCAATAACCAAAATGATTTGTCAAGCTATATTAAGTCGAATGAGGCAAATTTGAAGGCTTTTCAAAATAACATTCAAGGACAAATGGCAACTTTGAAAAATGAGTTTCAAAATACGATTAAAGGCAAAAATAATAAGATTGAGCTTAATCAACAAAGAATTGAACAAAGATTTGAGCAAATGTTTGAGCAAAGTCAAAATCGTTTGCAACAAAATTTAGAGCAAAGTCAAAATCGTATGCAACAAAGTATGGAACAAGGTCAAAATAAATTGCTTTCGATGTTTGAATCTTTTATGACCAAACCTTCCTCGTCTTCGGGTGGTTTACCTAGCAATACCATTCCAAACCCGAAGGGTGAGATGAAAGCTATAACCACACGTAGTGGGAAAGCTTTAGACGGACCTTTGCTTCCACATGTGAGTACCTCTCCGGTGAGGGAAGTGGAGCAAGAACCCGAGGTGGTTAAAGAAAAGGAAATTCCTATTCCACCAAAGGTAGACCAATTGCCTATTCCGGAACCCGAGCTTCCGAAGACTAAACCCACACTACCCTACCCTTCGAGACTTACCAAAGAGAATCTCCACGAAAAGACCAATGCTCAAGTTTCTACGTTTCTTGACGTGTTTAAGAAGATGTATATTAATATTAGTTTCGCGGATGCATTGCTTAGCATGCCTAAGTTTGCTTCGACAATTAAAAAGTTGATGAACGATAAGGAGAAATTAGTTGAAGTGTCTACATCCTTAAATGAAAGTTGTTCCACGGTTCTCTCTAAAAAGTTTCCCAAAAAGCTTGGAGACCCCGGTCAATTTTTGATACCATGTGATTTCCCTAATATGGAAGAATGCTTAGCATTAGCCGATCTTGGCGCTAGCATTAACTTGATGCCTCTTTCCGTGTGGAAAAGGTTATCAGTTCCCGAGGTTTCACCTACTAAGATGACTATCGAGCTAGCGGATCGATCGATCGCCTTTCCAAAAGGTATAGCCGAGGACGTATTAGTCAAAGTAGGAAAGCTCATTTTTCTGGCGGATTTTGTGATTTGTGATTATCCGGAAAATTCTCTTGTGCCTCTTATTTTGGGAAGACCGTTTTTAAATACGGCAGGTTCTTTAGTTGACATGCAAGAGGGGAAGTTGACTTTATGTTTTGATGATGAAAGTATCACTCTTAATGTTGGTAATATCCCGAAGCCCTCTTCCGAGGACGACGAGGAATCAATCAATCAAATCGATGTGATTGATGTTGCTAGTGGAGAGGCTTCACAAGATATGCTTGGTTTTTCGGATACTTCTAAAAGTGGCAATCCCACTTCATCGAATCCTATTATCTCTTTGGCTAAACATCCACTCACTCCATTTGAGGGAGGTGACTTCATACTTGAAGAGCTTGAGAATAATGGTTATTCAAAAATCGATAAGGAGATTGATGATTACCTTAGCACACCATTTGATCCTAGTGAGTTTGATTGTGAGAATTTTGATCCCGAGGGAGATATTGCGTTGATTGAAAAATTGCTGAATTTGGATCCTTTTGAATCACCACCTATGGAACTAAAAGTTGTGAAAGAAAATGAGACTAAAGTGAAAACATCTATTGAGGAAGCACCCGAATTAGAACTTAAGGAGTTACCCACTCATTTGGAGTATGCTTTTCTTGAAGGAACGGATAAGTTACCGGTGATTATTGCTAAGGGATTAAAGGAAAATGAAAAGGATGAACTTATCAAAGTGCTTAAGAAACATAAACGGGCCATTGCATGGAAAATCTCCGACATTAAGGGTATAGATCCCAAATTTTGTACTCATAAAATTCTAATGGAGGATGATTATAAACCCGCTATCCAAAATCAAAGAAGGGTCAATCCAAAGATTCATGAGGTGATAAAAAAGGAAGTCACTAAACTTCTAGACGCCGGAATGATCTACCCTATCTCGGATAGTCCATGGGTTAGCCCCGTGCATTGTGTTCCAAAGAAAGGAGGAATGACGGTTGTTACTAATGAGGATAATGAATTGATTCCTACTAGACTTGTGACCGGTTGGCATGTTTGTATTGACTATAGGAAACTTAATGATGCCACTAGGAAGGATCATTTTCCATTACCTTTTATGGATCAAATGTTAGAGAGACTAGCGGGAAATGAATTCTATTGCTTTTTGGATGGATTTTCCGGCTATTTCCAAATCCCCATTGACCCTCGTGATCAAGAAAAGACCACATTCACTTGTCCGTATGGAACATTTGCTTATCGTCGCATGCCTTTTGGACTATGCAATGCTCCGAGGACGTTCCAAAGGTGCATGATGGCCATTTTCCATGATATGATCGAGAAAACCATGGAAGTCTTCATGGATGACTTTTCGGTTTTTGGGGAATCTTTCACTTCATGTCTCTCTAACCTTGAAAGAATGTTGCAACGTTGTGAGGAAACGAATCTTGTGCTTAATTATGAAAAATGTAACTTCATGTGCAAAGAGGGAATTGTGTTAGGACATAAGATCTCTAAGGCCGGTATTGAGGTTGATAGGGCTAAAATCGACGTGATTGCCAAATTGCCTCCACCCACCACCATTAAGGGAGTAAGGAGTTTTCTCGGCCATGCCGGCTTCTATCGTCGTTTAATACAAGACTTCTCTAAGATAGCTCGGCCTATGACCCATCTTTTGGAAAAAGAGACTCCTTTCATCTTTTCGGATGAGTGTATTCAAGCCTTTGAGATGCTTAAAAGAAAGTTAACCGAATCTCCAATCTTAGTTGCCCCGGATTGGGACCTACCTTTTGAAATTATGTGTGATGCTAGTGATTACGCGGTAGGTGCGGTTTTGGGGCAACGTAAGTTAAAACACTTCTTGCCTATACACTATGCAAGTAAGAATATGACGGATGCTCAAACAAAGTACACTACAACGGAAAAGGAGCTACTTGTCGTTGTGTATGCTTTTGAAAAGTTTAGACCATATCTCGTCTTGTCTCAAACCATAGTGTATACGGACCACTTGGCTATCAAATATCTTCTTAATTAACAAGATGCTAAGCCGAGGTTGCTCCGGTGGATTCTCCTCCTTCAAGAATTTAATGTCAAAATTCTAGACAAAAAAGGAGCCGAGAATCTCGCGGCCGATCATTTATCTCGACTTGAGAATCCTCACCAAAGCGATAGAGAGAACAAGGAAATTAATGAAACATTTCCCCTCGAGACGCTTGGTATAATTGCTTTTCGTGGTGATGATAGTACCCCATGGTTTGCGGACATCGCAAATTACCATGCGGGGAAGTTTGTGATCAAGGGTATGTCGTCCCAACAAAAACGAAAGTTTTTCAAGGATATCTCCTACTACTTTTGGGACGACCCCTATTTGTTTCGTGTGTGCGCGGATCAAGTGATTCGTAGGTACGTGTTTGGCAAAGAAGCTCAAGATATCCTTAAATCATGTCATGAGGGACCCACCAGGGGACATCATGGTGCTAACGCCACCGCGAAGAAAGTCTTTGATGCCGGCTTCTTTTGGCCTTCCATATATCGTGATGCCCAAGACTTGATCAAGACTTGTGATGCTTGTCAACGTCAAGGAAAGAACTCACAAAGGGATGAAATGCCTCAAAACATTATCCAAGTTTGTGAAATCTTTGACATGTGGGGGATCGATTTTATGGGGCCGTTTCCATCTTTGAAAGGAAACAAATACATTCTCGTAGCCGTGGACTATTTGTCTAAATGGGTCGAAGCTAAGGCTTTGCCCACGAATGATGCTCGAGTTGTGGTGAACTTTTTGAAACAACTCTTTGCTAGGTTTGGAACTCCGCGGGCTATTATAAGTGATCGTGGGACCCATTTTTGTAATGAACAATTTGAAAAAGTTCTAAAGAAATATGGTGTCACTCATCGACTTTCTACGGCTTATCACCCTCAAACGAGTGGTCAAGTGGAGGTTTCAAACCGAGCTCTTAAAAGGATTTTGGAGCGTTCTATTGGAGAGAATCGCACTTCATGGTCGGATAAATTGGACGATGCATTGTGGGCTTTCCGTACGGCTTACAAGACGCCAATTGGTTGTACACCATTTAGGTTGGTCTACGGAAAAGCATGCCACTTGCCAATTGAACTCGAACATAAGGCGTATTGGGCTCTTAAGCATTGTAACTTTGATTTGAGGACCGCGGGTGATCATCGCAAGGTTCAATTGAATGAACTAAGTGAATTAAGGGATCAAGCTTATGAAAATTCTTTGATCTATAAAGAGAAGACTAAGAGGATTCATGACTCAAAGATCAAAAACCGCATTTTCAATGTTGGTGATCAAGTCCTCTTATTCAACTCTAGACTCAAGATTTTCTTGGGCAAGCTTAAATCCCGTTGGTCCGGACCATTCACCATTGCACAAGTTTTCCCTTATGGCACCGTTGAGCTAGCTAAAAAAGACGGGCCTAATTTTAAGGTGAATGGTCATCGTGTGAAACACTACTTTGGAGGGGACATACCTATGGAGGTTGTCCCGGATCTTCAAACTTTCCCTAAGGACCAATGAATGCGGGGATCGAGTCGAGCTCATGACTCGGTGAACAAAAACGAGGTGCCTTGTGGGGGAGTCCCATACAATCTAACTTCTTTCTATTTTCTAACACCTAATAAGGCTTGATCTTTCAAGCTCGTGTTCGTGTTTTGTTGTGTTGTGATCTTAGGTATGACCCTAATATTTGAAGACTCTCGTGTTCGGTTTTCACCGGTCCACTTGATCTTCCATTCTTTGAATGCCAAAAAAGGGCACACTTTCTATCCCTTGATTTTTATCGACTAACGTTTTATCTTGAGGCATAATTAATAAACGGCTTATAGATTTGCGTGCTCTTTCCATGCTAGGAATTTGCATTAGACTCTTCGTGTTTTAGCAAGGGGGTGTTACTCTTGAGCTAAGAAACATTGAGGACAATGTTTGGTTTTAGCATGGAGGAGTCAATCGATATAATCGCTTGCACTTGCTTTTGTCGTGTTCAAACGTAGTTGTTTTCTCATTTTTCAATAAAATTTTAAATTTTTAGTGTTATTTTTAAGTTTTAATAAGTAAAATAAGTGCTTTTGACACAAATGTAGGCATTCCGTTGGTGAAAATAAGAATAGTTTTTGACTCGACTTGGTTTTTAACCTTAGCTTTTCCTTAACGTATTTGAATTAAGTTTTGCTAGGCTATTATATAGGGAGCTTTAAAACGCGAAAGTCTTAATTCATACGAGTTAAGAACAAGAACTTTTCGCAAGCTCCTATAATTGATCCTAGAAAATCGTCTATCAAGGGAACTTTAAAACACAAATTCTAAAACTTGCAAGAGTATAAGAAGATGCAAGATCCTATAGATGACTTGAAAACCTAAAACTTTGATTTAATAGGCTAAGTATCCATTGATTTCACATTCTTGAAACTTTACAATATGGAGAACAAGAGATGATTTATAAGTTTGGTATTCTTTCAGGAATTTATGTGAGTTAATTATAAGCCTATTCTCCCATCGCTTGCTAATAAATTTATATGCAATAATAAGGTTGAACGATTTGAAAAGTTACTTAGCTTGTAGCCCAAGATCGTTTGAAAGTTGCTCAGTATGGATTAGAGTTCATAGCCAAGGCATAACTTATTGAAGCGGGATACGAAGATTGGCGAGTCCAAAAAGGTCCTAACAAGACATGAGGGCTATATTTTATTGCTAAAGATCTCAAGTGATGTGAAGAATCATTTATCAAAAATCAATATGAAGGATCGAGACACACGCCGAAAAGCAAATACTCCCAAAAGTCATGGAGAAGTCTATCCAAAAAGACCATAACAAGGTATGAGGATAAATGAAGCCAAGTCCAAAAAGGAGGCGGATCGTTGTATATCAAAATCCCAAATAAAGATTGGAGAAAAATGAAGAAGTCGTGGTCCAAGTATGAATCTCTCAAAACTTCAAGTGAAGAAATTCCTATATGAAGAGAAGACCATTATTTCATGAACGTCTCTCAAGGTTTGAAGTATAAAGTCGCTGCCAAATATCGGTCCGAGAAAGGTCTCAAATCGCGAAGCAAGTTATGCCAAGATATGAACTTTATGAGGTCCCGAGAAGCAGTTTTAAAAGATTTTGTCCTTTAGCTAACTATTGATTAAATCGTTCACTTTATTTTCGGCCTAATAAATTATCGAAATAAGTCAACAATGCATCCTCGTGATCATTCAAGACAACAATAAAATAAAAGAGATACACCTAGGAATAAGGAAGTCTAAGTGAATAATTGGCCCACATGAGTTCGTGTTAGTTTGCTAACTTATAATAACAATGATCTTGTTTTTGCACTTGGCATGAAAAAGTGAAAAGTTGAGGACGATGAATCTATTTGAGCTTTTATGATCCTTAAAGTTATATTATGTCTTTGCAAAATAAAGTGTCATAAGTTGAATAATGGTGTAGCTAATGTTTAATTTTATCATTGCTTGAGGACACGGCAATTGCTTAGCATGGGGGAATTTGATATGAGCTTAAATACTCATATCATTTGTATCAAATAACAATGAAATTATGCATGAAATATATCAAATATGCCTTGTATATGTGTATTTCTTGTTTTAATGTGTGTAGGTATCAAGATCGCGAAAACCGGCAAAATCGGCACGAGTTTGAAGAAAAAGATCAAAGAAGCCACAATCGAGCTAGACTTTAGAGGATTTAATCATTTGTCAAGAAAACGGGCCAAGTGGGTCCCACAATGGGGTTAATGGGCTCAAAAGCCCATTTATGATTCAAGTTAATTTTATGTAATGCTTGGAAACTCTTGGCCCAAATTCAGACCCACAATGGGAAAGAATGTAACGGTTGGAAAAATTATTTGGGCCCAAGCCCAAATATGGGAAGAAACGAATTAATGAGATGAATTGGGCTTAGGGTTTGCTTTTGTCAAAACGTGTGTATACACGTTACAATTCACCACACGTCACCTTCCATAAATAAATAATCGTTTCCTCTCATCCACTCATTCCCATTAAATAACTTCACACGTTTTTATCCCATTTGTTTCCTCTCACCCACTTTCTCTCATAAATAAATATACCCAACGTTACTTCCTATGTTTTTCCTTTCTTCTCCATTCCACACCAAAATAACCAGTAACAAAATGTTACTGTACCCAAACCCTAGCCAAATAATTCATCTATATTATTTGGGGCTTTTCAATTAATCAAATAATTCACTAAAAGGGGAATAAAACCCCCAATCTTTAAGGAAGAGAAAGTGAAGTACGAAGAGGCTACGTGGCAACCAATCATTGGCTTTGACACCTCACAAATCCCATTCAACCAATCAGAGAGCGAAAAAGAAACACAACTAACACACGGATGCCACGTTGGCAATCCGTGTGCTAGTATGTGTCATATTAACCGTCCGATTCAAGCTAAACAGGAGAGAGAAGAGAAAATGTTGATCTATTGGCCATGATTGAAGAAGAATATTCCTTGGAATATCCGAAGATGCTCCTCAGCAAGCCTCGGGGGTGGCTTTTAAAACCCCCAATTTACTTGTAAAATTTATCCTTTACTTTTCTTTAAAGTTATTCTGTAGAAATAGATTTAGGAATTAATCTTGTATTTCTTTTATAAAGTTTTGTAATATTTCTGAGTTTAATAAAAGATCTGTTGATTTCATCTCCAACCGTGTCTCTCTTATTTTGCTTTACTGTTGAAATTGATATACGAGTTAATCTTTATTTCTATTTCATATAATAATGTTTATGATATTAAATATAAGCTAAGTAGTAGTTTATGTTTAATATTAAAAGTAAAGTTTTGGATTAACATTTATCCCCACTGGATAAGTGAAAAAGCAATCTGGAGGTTTTTCTGGTTCGATTTAATTATGGTGACTGATATTGGTGGTACGGTTTAATGGTGAATGGTGTTTTGATTCCGGTTCGTTAGGTTGCTCAGCGCAAACCTACTGCCCAATGGTTTCTACAAAAGGTTCCATCTCCTTTTTAATTTTATGATTTAAGTTTAATGTTTATCTATTTATGTTATTAAATAAATTGTTATTTGATTAGTTTATGAATAATATGAGGATTATTTCGTCTATTCAGTTAGGGTTAATGATTCTGAATTAGTTATTCTGCTTGGTTGATTGTTACTTTTAATTGTTAGAATCTTCTGATATCTGATTTGGTTGAGGGTTACTGTTTCCTTTTGTAAGCATTAGAGTTTCATTTAGTTTGAAAGTATATTACCTGCTGAACGCTGTATTTGATTTGGCTGTTAATAAGTTTAGTAACTGATTTGAATGGATGGACAAGTCAGATATAAGGTAACTGATTTGGTACGTTTGGTGACTTGATCTGCTGATTTGGTTGTTCATTGCTGTTATAGTTTTTTTCCCTTTACTGAAAGTTGCTGAAATTTTCTCATGAGTCATATTGCTATTAGGGAATTGTAGATTTTGTTAAAACTGATTTCATAGGGCTCTATTGAACCTGCTTAGTTTGGATAATGTAATTATCTGATTCGTAGATTGGCTTTGTTAATCTGATTTATAAGCTTTATCTTTGTTTTGTTTACTTATTTGATTTGCTGATTTATAAGTGTTTAGTTTAACTGCTTGTTTGCTGAATATTTGAGCAATGATTTACAATGCTGTGTTTAGATTTAACTGACTTAATCTGTCTGTTAAGTCTCAAAATCTGATATCCTTATCAGTTTAATTCAAAAGGATTGAGTCAAATTTTCCAAAAGTCACTCCTGTGACATCTTAACTTTTTACTGTTCAAAAAGAATTAATCCAAAAAAATTGTCACTTATGGGTTTCGAACTCGAGACCTCCCGTTTGACTACCCAGCGTGTTAGCCAATTGTGCTACATGCATTTTTGATTTTATATCCTGTTTGTTCATTGATATAGGACGTATAAATCTGGCAGTGTTTGACCTATTTTCGTTTTACTAAGTTTTAGCTTTATATAAGTTTTATTAATATTTTTCTTTAAAAGTAAATTTTAAGTTTTAAAAAATATTAATCAGTTTCTTTAATAAATAAAAAAAAAAATGTTTTTATTAATTAAAAAGTTTTATTAGTTTATTTTTACAATTAGATTTTATATAACTTTAGATTTTAAATTAATTTAGTTTAAAAAAATATATAAATTTGTTTTAAAGTAATTTTTAATAAAGTAAATTAGTTTTAAAAAGCTTAATTAGATTTTTAAATAGATTAAAAGTTATTAAATAAGTTTTATTTTATAGATTTTTAAATAGATTAAATTTTAAATAGTTTTAATTTTTAAGTAAGTAATGGTTTTAGATTTAATTTTAGCGGGGTTTACGATTCATGCACTTTAGGCTAAGACTAATTAGTTTAAAATTTGTAGAATTTAATTTGAATTTAAAAACCGAAAACCAATTCAAATCGATTGTCCAAATCAAAACGAAACGTCTCAAATTCACTCGATCTTCGTGTACAACGAACTTGATTCACTTACGTGTTTAATTGAATTCGTTATTGGTAATATTAGTCTATTACTTTTTCCTAAAGGTAATTTTTTAATTTACCCTATAACGTATCTCAAATTATCACTATACTATCCACGACACATCAATGTACGTTTCGACCTCGTGGTTGAAAACGGTGGGTTGCGTAGAGGAGGTGATTGATAAGCAGGTGGTTGGTAAGGAGTGGGTTGGTAAACTTGAGTAGGATTTTGAGGTGGATATGGTTGTCTTTGAGGTGGTTGGTATGGTGCTCGAGGTTGGTTTTGATTGGTTCGGTTAAGGTTTTGTTGTTGGTTTTGATTGGTTGGAGGAAAACCGGGCAGAGAAAGAAAGTTGGTGGAACGATAACTTAGCAAGTTACGGTCTCCTTGAGGGCGGGCTGAATAGCCTGCCTGAGGATAGGTACCGCATGCTGCGTTAACATTCTCACAAAGATAGTCTTGGGTGGAGGTACAAGTAATGTAAGAGTGAGGACCCCCGCATATTTCACATGGTTGGATTACAGCATTGACTTGAGTGTTTTGAGCGTTGATGCTTAGCAGTTTGGACAGCAAGTGATTCAATAAGCGAAGTAAGCTTATCAATTCTCTTTTCGTTGTCACTAGTGCTAGCACTAGCGGCATTGGTCCGAACACTCTTGGTTTGCACACGAGACTTATTCTCAATAATATCCCAAGCGGCATTAGAAGTCTTAACCAAAATATTACCCCCCGAGGCACTATTTAGTGAATCTTGGTCATTCATGCTTAAACCATTGTAAAAAGTATTAATTTGGTGCACTTTGGTAAAACCATGTTGTGGGCACTTTTTTAAAAGTTCTTTAAAACGGTCCCAAGATTCACTAAAAGTCTCATCGTACCTTTGTTCAAAATTAATAATTTCATTCCGCAAAGCGGTAGTACGAGAGGGTGGGAAAAAGTAGTTTATGAATTTGGTCTCTAAGTCTGCCCACGTAAGAATACTTTGTGGCGGTTCCTTTGCAAGCCAATGACGGGCTTGTCCCTCTAAAGAGAAAGGAAAAAGTTGTAAGCGGATTACCTCTTGTGGGACCCCATTGAATTTGACCGTATTCGTGTGTTGAAGGAATCTTTTGATGTGGTCATGAGGATCATCAATGGTACGCCCCAAGAATGGTTGAGCAGAGACCATTTGAATGAAGCCGGATTTGAGCTCAAAGTTGTTGGCTGCAGTCGCGGGGATAACAATAGCATCATTGTTGCCCTCTACATGTGCTTGCAAAAGTTCGATCATTGGACGATTGTCCGGTAGAGGTTCATTGTTGTTATTATTCATGTTGGTTTGAGGTGGATTATTATTATTGTTGTGTACACCGGCCATGTCTAAATTATCGAGAGTCTCGGGCTCGGGATAAGACGTTGATCGTGTACGCATGCACCTACAAAAAAATAACAAAGCAGAAATCTTTTTGGTTTTTAATGTTTTTTATTTTTTTTTATTTTTGAAAATTTTATATATTTTAGGTTTTTTGAAAATTTTTATGATGAAAAAGTAACGTTCACGGTGAACGGATCCCAAAATCTAATTTTCTCACAAAAAACCGTTAATCCTTACGAAAAGAGCCGGCAGTGACGCCATTTGATACATAGATTTTTCTAGGTTGAAAGTTCGTTTCTCGGTATCTTCTCGAATTGATCACGACTCAAAGTGGAATTATCGTTCTTGGTAACAAAGAGGGGATTGGGTTTTCTATTCTACTAAAAAGGATTAAAAGAGCAAAGTGATAATATTAAGCTAAAAAACAATTGACAAATTAAAATCAAATTAAAAGAAATAAAGTGGAATTAAAAATTAAACAACAAATGAAAAACAATTTAAAAACGTAATTTAACCAGAAAACTTAATTTAGAAATTTATAAAAACTGAAAATCATGCTCATTCGGAAAAAGATTTGATTCGGAATAACAGAAAAATAAAACCTTCGTTCGGAATAACTTAACTTGAGAACTTGATTCGGAAAACTAGACCTTCATGCGGAATAAGTTCTTCATTCAGAATACCTTCATTCGGAATAAAATGCCTTCATCCGGAATACTTGGCTTCATTCGGAAAGTTCATTCATGCGGAATAAAATTGCTTTATTCGGAATAAATACTAATTCGGAAAGATTGGTTCACTCGGAATAATCAACTCATCCGGAATATTTTGCTTGATCCGGAATATTTTCTTTGATTCGAAATATCTAGACAAAAGGGCTCATTCGGAAAATTTGTTGGTTCGGAATAAAGTTAAAAAGACCTTGGTTCGGAATATGTAGTTGACTCGGAATAACTAAATTGATCCGGAATATTTTCTTTATCCAGAATATACCCTTGATCCGGAATAATTAGCTGACTCGGAATATTAACCCTTCATTCGGAAAAGTGACTCATTCGGAATAAAAAGATTAAAACACTCGTTCGGAATAAAAAGCTTTATCCGGAATAATTAACCCAAAACCTTCATTCGGAATAAAGGTTGCTCATTCGGAATCTGGGGATTGTTTTGAAGACGAAGAACAGGGAGATAAACCAAACACGAATTTGACTAAAATAACCAAGTTTTAACCAAAAGATTTAACCAAACTAACCACTAATCATCTACTAATGATAAAGATCAAACCAAATCAACAAAAACACAAAACCCACTTACTTTTGAAGAACAAACTCAACCAAATAAAAACTTAAAACTTTGAATCACCAAGAAAAGAAAGAAAAAGATTAAATGAAAGATGATATTGAATGATTAAGGTTAAGTAAACAAAAGGGAAGATTAAAAACTTACAAGATCTATTGATTCAACAAAAATGAAAAATCACCAACACCTTAATGGTGTTCGTTTCCTACGAAACAAAAAGAGAGAAAAACTGGAAAATGAAAACTAGTCTCCAAGTTGTGAAGGGAAATCCTATTTATAGAAGATGTGGTTGGTTGGTGAGTGGGTTTTCTTCTTTCTTTTTGTCTTCTCGTCTTTTCAGTAAAGTTGACGTTTTCGATTCTGATTCGAGATTTGTCGATGAATAAATTCAACTCGTCTTTTAGTTTCTTCGTTTAATAGACTTGAGTTCTTCGACATATGTAAATCTTCCATCTTCCTTCCTTTTCTTCGATAAATCTTCAAATAGGCCCATTGACTTCAAATCTTTCGCATCTCTTGGACTATAGACTTCGTCTTTTCGTCTTTTTCTTCGATAAAACCCGTGCAATCCCATGTTTTCTTCAATATTTATCCGGTTGACTCTGAAAACACAACAAACACACAAACCACGCATAATTCCAAACAAATGACATTAAATACGCGTTTTGGTCTCGTTTTAGCAAGAAATAAGTGGTAAAAGGATAGGTGTTTTCACACCTATCAGGAATCATCACACGAAATAAAGCGTCACACCCATTTAAGGAGAATGCCCCGGTTAAGAGCAAAGAAACTCGAAACTCCTAAACCTCTATTTTTTGAGCTAAAACTTTATCCCACGTAATCCAAGTTAATTTTCTTTCCAACTGATCTGATCCTATGAAAAACAATTTCGAATGGCCTCCATAGTCTTTAAAACACATCGAGGGACCTTGAAAATGGACATACAATAAATTTGAGATGCACCAAGTACAAATTTCAAGAGGGTTAGGCGACCCCCAACGGAGAGAGTATTTACTTTCCACTTTGAAAGCCGTGATCTAAGTTTAATAATAGTATCTTCCTAAGATTTATGACGAGACATAACACCTCCCACCTTCACTCCTAAGTATTGGAATTGATTGAGAATGATGGAACAACCAATAGAATTGGCTGCTTGTTCAACATTGAAACGAGGAACTCCCACGCCAAGTAATTGACTCTTGTGAATGTTGATATGCAAGCCGGATGCAAGAAAAAAACATTTCAGGATGTTAATAATACCTATTAAATTCCTTTCTGACCATTCTCCTAAGAACATGGCATCGTCCGTGTAAAATAAACGAGAGACAGTTAACGAACCCGAAAGTTGTATGCCTTTAAACAGCCTTATTTCAATTGCACGAAGGAACGACAAGTGTAACAATTCCATTACTAAAATGAAGAGATATGGGGCTAGAGGATCTCCTTGTTTGAGCCCACGATGAAACGAAAATTCTTTAGAAGGACTCTATTCACCAAGATAGAAGCTTTAGCATAATTAAGAGTGCCTCGAATCCAATTACACCAAGTTGAACCAAATCCAAATGCCTCAAGAACATCTAAAAGGTAGTCCCATCGAATGCAGTCATATGCCTTAGCAAAATCAACCTTGAAAAACAACGCTTGCTTTTTCTTCCTTTTGCACCAGTTTAAAATTTCATCTAGAATAAAGGGCCCATCCAAAATCTGTCTCCCAGAGATAAAGCTGATTGAGTATTAGACACAAGATCACTAATAACCAATGATAACCTATTAGCAAGGATCTTCGTCACGACTTTGTAAACACATCCAATTAAGCTAATAGGCCGGAAGTCCTAGACAAAATTAGCATCCACAACCTTCAGAATCAATGCGATAAAAGTAGAGTTACAACCCTTAGAGAAGGATCGATTCACAAAGAAAAATTCCACCGCTTCACAAAAATCTGTTCCAATGAAATCCCAATATTTCTTAAACAATTCAAATGTATAACCATCACGATCCAGAGATTTGTTGTCTCCACAATTCTAGACAGCCGATCTGATCTCCTCTCTAGAAACGGGTCTCTCCAACTCCACCACTTGAGACTACAACAACTTATTAGGGAATTAAAAGTTAAGTTTGAACCTATAATCATCAGGTTTAGTGAAACGAGTCTCAAAATGTTTTAGAAACTCATCTTTGATGGTACTCGGTTATGTACACCAAAAGCTATCGATAAAAATTCCACGTATCGAAAGTTGGGACCTCTTCTTATTAACAATGCCGTGAAAAAACTTCGAATTCACATCTCCCTCTACTGCCCACTTAATTTTAGATTTTTGAATATTCTCTTTTAATTCCATCTCCGTAATATTAATAAGTTGCTGTTTCAGATCAAGCCTACGAAGCAGCCTAGTTTCAGAAACTGTACCTCCATCCAACTCCTTGTCGATAACACCCAATTCAGACAGAAGAGTAGCTTTCGAACATGACGATAAACGTCTTTTATCATTAACCCATCGACGGACGACAACCTTAAGGTCTTGAAGTTTCTTCTTAAACCGAATCATTGCATTTGCATTCGAGTGTGAGAACGATTGCCAAGTAAGTTTAACCATATCATCAAACCCGAGAAAAGCAAATCATGAATGATAGAATCGGAACGGAATAGGTCCAAAATCCGCGCATAATTCTCGAAGTAAGATCGGACGATGATCCGACAAATGTTTGTCAAGACATATGGCTGTAATAGAAGGAAAAGCCGATACAATACCTTCAGAGACCAAAAACCGATCGAGTTTACTCATCTTGGACGCCGATGGATGAGACCATGTAAATGAGTAACCTTCCAGTTGGACATCAATTAGACCGGAATTAGAAATAAATTAATCAAAACGTCTAGCAAAAGAGGAATTAAAACGTGAACCACGCCTTTCGTTAATATTTCACACCTCATTAAAATCACCCATAATAATTGAGTCACCATTCCATCTCCCTAACAAGGTAGATAAGTAGTTCCACAAAATTCTTTTACTCGACGGTTGTTGAGGAGCATAAACAACAATCTTAGCATTATTAGGTAACCATATCCCATAAACTGCAATAAAGTTATCCGATATTGTAACATTTTCTTTCTTAAAAACAGTAGCCTCCCATATGCACACTATGCCACCTGAATAACCGAGAGACTCATTGCAAACATAATCAAAGTTAGAATTTCCCCACAAAAATTTCACATCCATTTGAGAGACCATATTCATTTTAGTCTCTTGTATCGCTAAAAAATTAAGTTTATACTTATTAGTCAACGCCTTTATCCACTCCTTTTTCGTCTTGTGATCAAGACCTTGAACATTAATAGACAAAATATTCATCTAAAAATAGTATCTTCTCCGTGCTTACCAATGATATTTTCAAAGTCCTTCGCACATCTATAATGACATTTTCGGAAGATCTGATCTAGAAACTATAAATTCCAGTTAGTTAACATCGAGGCACCAGTGGTCTAGTGGTAGAATAGTACCCTGCCACGGTACAGACCCGGGTTCGATTCCCGGCTGGTGCATATTTAGCTGTGATGATGAGCCTTAGCAATGGTTGGGTCCATTGCACATCATTCCTTAAATTGTATGAAACACGGCCAATTCTGAGCTTTAATTTTTTCTACAACTTCAGTTTCGTTGTTCGTCTTTTTTCAAGTTTACTAGTTCTTCTAAGTATACGCTGATGACTCGTCGTTAGTACAATGTCAGACAAGTGTCTTGCTTGCAACTTCTATAGCTTCATTAGTTATTAACTGACGACGTGCACAAAATATGAGTTCTACGATCAATATATGGAATTTAGTTCAGAATAAAATAAAATTTGCACATAACTGAATGCATTCACAAACATCAGTTACAACAAGGGGACATGCGCCATGGGATGGATTTACAGTAGCAGGAATACCAGCCAGTGATGTCACTGCTGCTACTGCATCTGGCTGGGAGTGAACCAAAACATCTCTACCTTCGTCTTTACTTTTTAGTATTCTTTGAAGTCGAGTACACTAGTTACCGTGCCGAGGTGAGTCAGCACCAAGTCCAAAACATGTGGTTGCATTGCGATAGTTGTTCACTTGTTTGTACTATCTTCAAAGTCCTGGGCTAAAAGTCGACTTAACAAAGCACATCCTACTACCATTTGACTAACTTGGATAAGTTTTATCGATCGATCACTTTTGGTGTATTTTCCATGAAAAACGGTGGTTTGTTGGAGAGAAGCGTGGCAGGAGCAGAAGACCTCCTGGAAAATCTGGTTCATGATGGGGAAAGTGCAGCCGTAGCCTTAGCCCTGGGAGGCTTGACAAGGCACCCTCAATGGGACCTCAATCAAATGGTCCCACAATATAAATGGCAACCATGAACACAGTTAACATACGGGGTATGGTTTTTCAATGAACCTTTAATTTCAATAAGAAATACCGGAACGGTAGTCACATACATCTAATCGAAGGAAATAAAAACGTACAAAAGTAGAACTATTTCATTTATTAAGCCCACTGGAATTTGATTAAAGCTAAATCGGCGTTCTTGGCTTGCTTCATATGCATCCATAAATGTAAAAGACTAGAGCATTCACCCTTTCCTGAAAGAACAAAGATTCAGTGAGTGGGAGTTGCCAATCTAATGTTGATATCGACAGATGATAGAGTATAAGTTAAATACAATGATATATATTTCGTAAAAACTTTTACATCTACAATATATCCTCTTGGAAGCAAGACGAGCAAAGACAGAACTAAGGCGAGGTCATAGGTTTTAAAGGCACCTTACTCGATCAGTGACAAGTGCAAATGATGAGAGTCAGACCAGACCACATTTAACAAGGTAGTACATGCTCTGTTATCAAAACAAACCGTAAAACAAAACAGAGTTGGAAGAGAAATTTCACCTTACTTCTCATTATTATCAACAAGGGTTAAAGGCGAAACCAAGCTCTCAGCAACAATGAGAGCGTCATCATATCTAAAGTCTTCAATAAGTGAGACAGAACTGTCTCTTAAATCGTAGATAACCAATCCCTTATAACGATGAAATAACACTCTCCTGTCAATTGAAATAAACAAAGGAACCGGTGATTCGCTAATCCAATCATTACTCAGATATGGGAAAGAAGCCATCTTAGTCCACGAATCTTTCACTCCATAAACCTTCATTACCCATAAGTCCGCAGGACTTTCGCCATAATAAAAAAGCCCACACAAGCATCCTCCCAAAACCCCCAAAGTGAGCAATTTCGTCTCAGCTTCATCATACTCAAATAGAACAACTTCACCGTAAGTCTCCTTTGCTAAATCGAGAGAAACTATCCTAGGCGTCTCTGTAAAATCATCTTCGTCTAGTGAATCATCATCATAAACAACCCAGTGCAAAGCACCATTTAAAAAAACACCACAGCCATCCTCTGGAGATAAGCACTCGTTAGGAAAATCACCTATATTCTTCCACTTTCCCGTTTTTAAAGAGTATATATGCGTCGCCGGTGCAACATCAATAGCATCCACGTGTGAATCATATATTTGAGCAAATTCAACAATTTTGAAATCATCAGTAGATTCATCATACCCAAAAGAATACCATTTACGCTCACCACCGGTACTCTTACGAGACGATAACCCACTCCATAACATTCTAGTACCGGGGTTATACACATAGAGCTCACAACAAAAATAATAATCAACAAAAAGGCACATTAATCCATTACACGACCCACCTATCCTAATCGCATGAGGACCGAATCGTCGAAATGGATTTTCAACTAGTGTCGCATGATTGGCAGATTTATGAAACAATATATTAGAAAGCGAGCTAACTTTGAGAGTGGTTGTTTGTTCAAAGGAGACAAGCCTATGATTGTTGGTACAAGATAAAGTATAATATGTTTTAATGAAATGATTGTCAAAGGAGATTAAAGAGTACCATTCTTTGCAAACAGACTTACATCGTAACAATGTTTCAACTGAAGCTTTTAACAAGATTTCGCGAATGAGTTCTGGCGGAAGGGATGCCATTTTTATTTTAGGCGGCGCACACAGAATTGAGCACCTAAACCAGATCTACTTTTTAAGGTTTTTTTTAACAAAGATGTGTGTGTGGATGTATAATGACCTAGATGAACAGCTGAATAGGTGTAACCCTATATTTTCGGTGCTTTACTTTACACCAAGTTCTGGGCTGGGCTGGGATGGGCTGGGCTAGGCTAAAAAATAAGTTGTTCGGTAAGAGTATGTGATTGCTTTATAGTGTCACTTTCATAGGCTTTCTTTCTTGGGTCGGGTTTGGTGCAGGGGTGGGAGGGAAGAGAGGTCACAAGGGTCATGTGATCCCTTAGTGAAAATATTATAGTATAAATTTTTGAAAACTTTCAAGGTCTTTTAAAATTTGACCATTTTAAGAAATATTTTTTAGTGTAGTTTATAAAAAATATCAAACTTTGACGTCCCCAAGCAGAACTTTCTAGTTCTGCCCGGGTTTGGTGTTCTTGGGTTTTAAGACCGGGAACATATACAATGTTAACTTAAAGTCAAAGGATATTTATCTCGACTAGTGGTGCAAATGCAACCCATTTTTTTTAAAACCTGTACACAAAACCGAAACCGGTTTTTAAAAAAACCAGTTTTTTTAACCGCATCGGTTAGTCCGATTTTACCGATTTTACCTTGAACCGGTCTTTTACCGGTTACAATACACTAAAACCCCACAACAGATTCTATTCGGCCCATAAATATTTACTCGGTTCCATTTAGTATTTGTGGCGTAAAACCGCATATATAATGTGAGTTACCAAAGGGGAATCGACACCCGAGAAACTATCCCCTCTTAAATCATAATTTATCGTCTCACCCAAAATTCACTCACACTTATAAATGATGTCAGTCATAGGACCTGTGATTTTAGGCTTCATCATGATTTAATATGCTAATAATTTAATCTGCAGGCTTTGCAAGCTACTCCAGCAAAACCCAGTATATATATACTAGATACCCAGTCGAAAGCATAATCGATTCTTTGTCTAATGTGATTCAATTAAAAAGTTTGGAGGTGGTTTTGTAAGGGCACTATAGAATGAAATTCCGCTCTCAGACTATAAGGTACTTAGAACAAACGGTGTCACAGCGAGGGGCCCTCGCCGGTCCGAGGTGGCCCCCTCGTCGGTGCTCGCCATGACACCGACCCCCTCTTCACCGCTCCCTATTCGCCAAACTTCAACGAGATGAAAAGGAGAGATTTGTGGCCCCACCTGCAAATATATCTGTTGTCTAACGGTTTAAAAAAATTACTTTTTTTATAACTTTTTTTTATATAAATACCACTTATTTTTATCATAAAACACACACACACAACAAACACTTTCAATCAAATCCTTTCACAAAAACTTTCAATCAAACTTTCAAAAAAATGAGTACCTCGTCTGATTATTCCAATCCGTCCGATCTCAAAGATATGGAAGAATACGAAATGGTGATGCAGATTAACGAAAATGAAGAAGATGAAGTTCAGCAGCATCGTAGATACATTTGGCGTGAACGTGAAGTCGCCGAACAACGTTTAATGGAGGATTATTTTAGTCCAAATCCGAAATATACGGAGGAAACGTTCACAAAACGATATCGCATGAGACGAGAACTATTTTTGGAAATAGTTGAAGGTATTGAAACTTATTGTGCAACAAATAATCCTTTACCCAAGAGCAACCATGAATAATCAACCGTATTTTATATCGTATTTTTTCGTATTGTGTTTCTTTTTCGTATTTGTATTTTTTTAAGTATTTGTATTTTTATTTTAAGTATTTGTAATTTTTATTTTTATGAAATGAATTTTTAGTTTGTGTGAAAAATGAAAAACGAAATAAAATGGTGAGTGGTGGGACCCAAGTGAAGAGGAGAGAGATTAGTTGTGAGTGAGGGTGTGTTTAGTTGGTTTTTTGTTTTGGTTAGTTGAAATGATGTGGCGCTGAGGTGGCACAAGTGAAGAGGGGAATCCTCTTCGTGACACGTTTTACTCTTAGCTAGGAAAGGTGTTAAAAGGTTCATAAACATGCATCACAATTAAGTCCATAGCATGCGGAGACACATATTATGGCGACGAGTGAATATAAGATTGACAATAAATATAACCAGCAAAAAGTCAAAGACATCTATACAACTAAACATGCCAGCACATCACGAACATTTACGCTACTAACACAGAGGCGGAGCTACGGAGGGGGCCGGAGGGGCACGTGCCCCCCCAAAACTTTCCGGCCTAGTGTATTTTTCCGAGATTCTTGTGTTTTTTGTCATTGTGCCCCCCTAAAACTAACGTCGTTGTTGTGTTGTTATGATTTCTTGAACCAGATTTTGGCTTGAAAAACTTTAGAATGTAGATCTAGCGTTCTTGTTGAAGAAGAAGATAGGTTTTTGTTGAGGACAACTATATGCAATTGGAGAGAGAAAGTAGGATAATTCGTATTTGTTGTATATTATAATACATGTATATCACGTGATTTACTGATTCATACAGTAAATTTGACAATGGACAAATTTTATTCTGTACTAGTACTAAAAAGCAATTGTCTAATTAGTTATCACTAATCTTTTACTTTTTAAAAACTTTAAACTGTTTGCTGCTAAAATATTTTTGTAATTTTTAACAAATAATATAGTGCTATGTTTATAAATAATAAACGGAAGTCCATTTTTTGTAGGTAGATATATTAAAAGATAAGTTGGTTATCCTTATTGTGTAGATCTAAAACTGAAAGTATACAAGTTCGTATATCATACTGACTTGTAAAAAATTAAAAAGATGTTTTTCCTCTTCTTTTGGTCGTGAAATTTTTTTTTGTGTGCCCCCTTTTGAAATTTATCTTGGCTCCGCCCCTGCTAACACTCCTTCAAAAGAGTCGGCTTCTCATACAGAGAGACTTGGATCACCAACCACCACACGATAAGCCGCCACAAGAGCATCCTGAGCACCGATATATAGCGAATTGTATATTTTCCAGTAAACTTCCCGAACCTCTCTTGCAGGATGGAACAAACCCTGTAGACAGTAGTTAAGCACGACAGCTGCACCCAATGCCACTCGCATCCCCTCGATAGCTTCCATCACAGCATTTATAACATGAGATGACGTCGGCCATACGTAGATGAGTAGGTGAACCAGCGCATCCTCACAGCCTAACCCAGCAACACCTAAAGCCATATATGTTTAACTGCTGAAGCTGAAGTCTGCCTATGAACCAAGTCTCGATCCATAAGAGCATCCTCAAGTAATGGAGTGACTGCATAGATGTAGTCTTTCCCCATCTCACCAATGTACTCGAAAAGAAAAGATAATGAATTCAGCACACCATTCTCCACGTTTAGCTCAAGTACTCGATATTCATTCATTAAAGCAGGTAAAACAGTGAACTGAGAACATGTTCCTGCAACAATAGCAATAGCAACGATGGTGCAGACACGGTTCTGTCGCTCTTGCACCTTGAGATTGTTCAATAAGGTAGCCAGTACATCTTGTGGTCCAATAGCTTTACCCAAATGTGTTCACAGCAGCTCGACGGATTCCCTTTCTAGTGGGCCTTTAGCATCTCAAGAAGCTCAAAACAAATCCTCATCCAATCCCTTGCAGGAACATACTCGGGGCGACGGTCAGCAATTCGACCAACCAAATCAATACAATTCTGCTGAACCTTCTCATGCCTATTCTTCAAAATTGGGGTCATACGTGGGAGCAAGTCCTTTATATGAGGAGTCATCTTAGGCATACCAATTACGTTCACACTGGCCTTAAGAGCACCCAATATCGATCCCAAAACTTCCGGGTACTCTTCTCCTAAATACTCATAGAAGACAACCCCAAGATGACCCATAAGTTGTTCATTCTCGCATTGTTTCATCACCACCGCAATTCTAGAAATCAGATCCGCAGCCTGCTGTCTAACTTTAGCACTCCTCTTATTTAGACGCCACTTTATTGTACCGCAAACTTGGGGAAGGTACGGCTTTACTCTTTGCCCAAGTGAGTTCACAACTGTCCCAAACCCGTTAAGCATCACATTGGCATCATCACTAGTCTGCTCTTAGACCAAATACCATCGATTAAAAGCTCTTCCAAACGAGAATCAATATCAGATGCACCCAAGTTCGCTACAACTTTCTCGATCATTTCCATGACCATTCTTCTGTAAGGTTCACTTTCATCTTTTAAGTCTTCAACAACTCTAGCCACAATGTCGGGAACGCCAACTTTAGTTGCTATCTCAACTCTTGTCTCGACATGCTGCTTATAGTTTCTATGATCCAGTGCTATCTTATAGTTTCTACGATGAGTGCCATCCTCCTGACCCAGAAGTTTCTGAAAAACTCTGGAAGAATATCGGTTCGAATGTAATCTGCCTCAACACCTTCAGTACTTACACACTGCTTAACCACTTTAAGAACAATTTTCTCCATTTCTTCATCAGGAGACTGGAACTCACGGATAAGTATAACCATCACTTCCTTGGTATAGTAGCTGGCATATACGGAATCCATCAGAGGAATAATGAACCCAATTGCCTTCAAGAAAGCAGCCAGGACCTTTCCACGGTGAGACCGAATACCCTTCCACAAAGGCTTCAGAAAAGAGTCAAAGCTCTAGATACCGTATGGAGCAGCAGCCTAAGATAAAGTAGTAATTGTCCTGACTTTCTGATTTTCTTCGTTAAGCCCATGCTCGATAAATTCCACAAGAGACCTCCATTGTGGAAGAACTTCACAACCATTCAGCATAGCAATTCGCTGAACAATCTTAATACCTGTATGTCTAGCTTGCCATGATTTCTTACTTTGACAAACGGATTTCAAGAAGGGTAAAAGTGCCGGGATTCCAAGTGCTGATGCAACAACAATAAAAGCTCTAGCAGAGGTGTTCCTCACATATTCATCAATGTTATCAATAGCATTGCAGCAATCATAGTAGCTAAACCAGCCGCCTTAGTGAGAGGCTCTATCACGACGCATAGTAGTCTTCATCAATCAGCAGAGGCTCTATCACGACGCAGATTTTGTGAACATAAGGTCGAACAAGCTCATCTAACTTGTAAAGCACTCTATCTATGACCTTCACCAACAAGTGCCTCTCCTGATCCTCCAAATTTGGCTGCATAAGCAATGGAAGAATATGGTTGAACAATGGCCCAGCACCAAATTCACGAGCCTTATCCGTAAGCTACCTAAAAGCTGTTTTCCTCTGTGGTGGAGTCCCGTTCTTAACCTTCAGAAGCAACTTCATAATTTTACGCTCCTTTTGTTCATCTGGAGACAACTTCATAAAGTACTAGTAATCTTAGGCAAACAATCTGGCATCTCTTTTGGAACATCGTACATCTGATTCCTGTTTTATTCGGGAATGGAATACAGTGTTCCTCATGGTTTGGAAGAAAATAGTATTATCATTTTGGTTTTTGGTTTCTTTCACTTAGTACTATCACTATGCCTAAACAGATCAAACAAAACAAATTTTGTACTAGTAATCTGTTTTTTTTATTCAATGTATAAATACCCGTCATAGAAGAGAGTCCTACTTTTATCTTTGAGAAGACGAAGCTAAAGTTTACAACTAACTCTGAATATATGATACATACGCACAACTTCGACTAAACCACGTCTTATAATTGACTAGTTTGTACTACCTTAGCCAGTTTAGAATTAGCTCTCCTTATAAAATCTAAAGAAACTTTATAATGCAATTGTAAGAAAGATTGAGGAACTTTATAAGCTGGAAGGTGGACAGAATGTGAAATCTTATTTGCGTTAACGCGCTGAGACAAAGATGAAGAAAAGAAAGAGAAGGGACCTAAACAACATGTCTATGCAAATTGCAAAGTCAAGAGAAGCCGTAACATATAATAACATGCTAACAATGGATACGTTAACCATAATTAGTTAATCAGCAGCTCAAAATCAAAAGCTAAAGTTGGTATGGATGATTACATAAGCTTAATTGTCATCAGAAGTTGTTGCCACTTTTTCACTTTCACTCGACTTGCCAAGGTCTTCATCCTTTTCATATGCAACGCCTATTAATAACCAACACAATAACAGCATCAGGGCGGGGTAGTTTATAACTTGATTTCTTGTTTGATATTAATTAGTCTTTACTTTCTTAAGCTGTTCATAAACAGGTTTGGGTAGGTCCAAACGATTACGGTCAAACGTGCATCACCAAATTAAACAAACATGTACTTGATGTGTAATCCGAAAAAACTTGGGTAGAACCAGCCCCGCAAGACATTTGATCAATATTATTTATAAAAAAAAACCCAAATTATGCTTTGATAAGATATTTACTCTAGTAATCAAACAAATAAACAAAACCCATCCACTCCAACAACACGATATAGGAATGGATTGATTGTTACCAGAACAAGATGGTGCAACCAAAGTTTCAGTTGAGTCATCGCGGTCGTGCTTGAGCACAGATGATGATCCTCGCAAGCCATCTGGCATACCTATAAAATAACCAAAAACAAAAAAATACCAATAATTAATAACGGCAGGAAAGAATTTCTCACCAAAGCTTTAAAGCTTATGAAATTGAAAACTATATAACAAAACTGTTCGTCACTGAACACATACATCATTCTTTTTTTCTATCTAATACTTGAAAGTACAGGAACCTAAACACCTAAAAGTTTATAAATCATTAGACAAACACTGGTCATATAAAATTTATGTTAATACTTTTATTGTGAAGAATTTTAAAGCTAGCAGCCCATAGGGCGGGCCTTGAGACTAGTAAGTATATTTATATCGAGACAAATCAGAAGTCCAAATAAAAATATATAGAGAATTTACCAGAGAAGGAGGTTGACAGTTCAGTTGACTCCTCCTGGTCCGTGTGGAGGTAGCGGAGGATAATCATATCCTTGAAGGCTTGATGAGGAAGATTGGTAGTAGGGTTTATGATGTTCCAAATCAACTCGTTTGGAGATGAATTGGCTAGACGGGTGTAATTCTCAAGGTTTATGATGTTCCAAATCAACTCATTTGGGGATGAACGGGCTATATGGGTGTAAATCTCAGGGTTTTGATGTTCCAAATCAACTCGTTTGGAGATGTTTATGATGTTCCAAATCAACTCGTTTGGGGATGAATTGGCTAGACGGGTGTAAATCTTGGGGTTTATGATGTTCCAAATCAACTCGTTTGGAGATAAATTCGCTAGACGAGTGTAAATCTCAGGGTTTATGAGGTTCCAAATCAATTCGTTTGGAGATAAATTGGCTAGACGAGTGTAAATCTCAGGGTTTATGATGTTCCAAATCAACTCGTTTGGAGATAAATTGGCGAGACGTGTGTAAATCTCAGGGTTTATGATGTTCCAAATCAACTCGTTTGGGGATGAATTGGCTAGACGGGTGTAAATCTAAGGGTTTATGATGTTCCAAATCAACTCGTTTGGGGATGAATTGGCTAGACGGGTGTAAATCTAAGGGTTTATGATGTTCCAAATCAACTCGTTTGGGGATGAATTGGCTAGACGGGTGTAAATCTAAGGGTTTATGATGTTCCAAATCAACTCGTTTGGGGATGAATTGGCTAGACGGGTGTAAATCTAAGGGTTTATGATGTTCCAAATCAACTCGTTTGGGGATGAATTGGCTAGACGGGTGTAAATCTAAGGGTTTATGATGTTCCAAATCAACTCGTTTGGAGATGAATTGGCTAGACGGGTGTAATTCTCAAGGTTTATGATGTTCCAAATCAACTCATTTGGGGATGAACGGGCTATATGGGTGTAAATCTCAGGGTTTTGATGTTCCAAATCAACTCGTTTGGAGATGTTTATGATGTTCCAAATCAACTCGTTTGGGGATGAATTGGCTAGACGGGTGTAAATCTCACGGTTTATGACGTTCCAAATCAACTCGTTTGGAGATGAATTGGCTAGACAGGTGTAAATCTCGGCCTCAACAGCGTCAGCTAAAATGAAATGACAGGAGGAGGAGCATAAGGTAAAAGTGAAAACTAGAGTAATTATTAAAATGAATGGGAAATTATTATTTACCACAAGCTTCTTTGCAAAGGTCGTCTACTGAACTTGGAGTAAAATTGAGACCAAATTTTGCAAAGAAAGCATCTTCACCTAAGAAAGCAACAGAATAAAAATATAATGTGATTTATAGTGAAAGCTTAATAATAATAATAAAAGTATTATAATAAAAATAATTAAGAAACATACAAATTTTAACGACTTGTGGATGGTTTTGAGGAGGCTTCGGGTTGAGCTTTTCCATGAGTGATTTGAATCTCTCCGAGTCGGAGATCTTCAACTCGTTTAGCCAATCAAAAAGTCTTTGATCCTTGGCGGTTATGGGTACTCTCCCTTCTTCATCCATTATTGGGTTTTCTTAAACAGAAGAATCTAGGTATAAAAAGATATATCATCTTTGATCAACAACATTTCCCATCTTCACAAACAGATCTACTTTTTTACTACAGTAGTTTTTTTTAAAACAGAATTGTGTGTGTACTGCGTAAAAAGTATGTAACCCTAGATCTGAATGATTGATGCTGTTTTATATTACACGTACCACTTCTGGGCTGGGCTAGGTTGGGATGGGCTGGGTGTAAAGAAGCCCAACATAATTCTAAAACAAACTCATTGCGAGCGTGTTTACACGTGGTTTGTTGTACTCAACTAATGATTTACTCCTTTTTCGAAATTATATTTCACTATAATACTGAGTTAAAAATATATATAAACACTTAAATTAACATTTACATCCAACCAATCATAATCATCTATTTTAAAAAAAACCACTTCTCACCACTTTTTTAAAAATTAAATATCTCACAAACGGTAAATCGTCAAAAGAAAAAAATACACGATTGTGACGAGAATTAAATCATCTATCTATCGAGGGGCACATGTATATACTTTCGACGAACTTTTTTTTCGACTTTATTTTCTTAAGTCAAGTCTGGAGAGAATCATATATGTTTCGTGACGAATCATATATGATTCTCTCCAGACGTGACTTAAGAAAAAAAACCGAAAAAAAAGTTCGTCGACAGTATATACATGTGCCCCTCGATAGATAGATAATTTAATTCTCGTCGCGATGATATGTTTTTGTTTTACGTAACGATGAACGGTTTGTGAGATATTTAATTTTTAAAAAATCAGTTTTTTGTTAAATGATAAAAATGAATGGTTGTGATTGGTTGGTTGAGTTTATGTTAAACTAAGGGTTATAGGGATCTTTTTCCTTATAATACTATTTTCGAAAAATTGATAAAGAATATATATATTATACCATCCTCACTTGAAAGTATTATTACAAACAATAAATAAATTGAAAACTAATTGGTTAAACGGTAAAATTATCATTGTGTAAAAAGTAAAAAATAAAAAAACTAAAAAGTGATTATTTTGTTAAACTGCGTAATTTTTATTAGTGGAATATAGTTATAGGATGGAAGGAGTATATATGTTTTAAGTTTTAACATTTATCTAACTCCCTTATAAACATTTTGATAGGTTATTAATATATCTTTATGACTTGTGGGTCGTATTGAGGAGGCTTCGGGTTGAGCTTTTCCATGAGTGATTTGAATCTCTCCGAGTCGGAGATCTTCAACTCGTTTAGCCTATCAAAAAGTCTTTGATCCTTGGCGGTTATGGGTACTCTCCCTTCTTCATCCATTATTGGGTTTCTTAAACAGAAGAATCTAGGTATAAAAACATCATCATCTTTGATCAGTAACATTTCCCATCTTCACAAACAGATCTACTTTTTTACTACAATAGGTTTTTTTAACAGAATTGTGTGTGTACTGCGTAAAAAGTATGTAACCCTAGATCTGGATTAGGGATGGCAACGGGTCGGGTTTGGGTCGGGTTTTAGTGAACCCGCACCCGTACCCGTTTATAATATCCATACCCGTATCCGCTCCATCACCCGACGGGTACCCATTTAGTATTACCCATCGGGTTTTCGGATTTTACCCGCGGGTATCGGGTATCCACAATTAAATTTCTTTTGGGCATTATTATGCGTATAATGTTAAGAAAAACCACTCGAAAACAACCAAAATACCCTAATATATATTTTAAGTGTTTAGAAGATAGAAAATACTTTCTAATATTATTTACGTGATTTAATATATCGAATAAATCATGGTTTTTATATTAAAGTTACAAAATCCAAATATAATTGATCACAAACATGTTAATGCACACAAAATATAACTAATATGATCATTCAATTCGTTCAACAATCTTCGTCTACTATTTCACACAAATTTAAAACTTATATAAAATAGAAACAAAAGTGGGTTCGGATTCGGGTAAACGGGTACGGATTCGGATACGGGTAAACGGGGCGGGTATTTCTAGAACCCGTACCCGAACCCGTACCCGCGAAAAAAAGAATATTCAAACCCGAACCCGTATCCAAACCCGCCAATCCGACTCCGAACCCGACCCAACCGATTCGGGTTTCGGTTTTCCCCATCGGTTTCGGACGCTTTTGCCATCCCTAATCTGGATGATTGATGCTCTTTTATATTACAAGTACCACTTCTGGGCTGGGCTAGGTTGGGCTGGGCTGGGTGTAAAGAAGTTCAACATAATTCTGAAACAAACTCATTGCGAGCGTGTTTACACGTGGTTTGTTGTACTCAACTAATGATTTACTCCTTTTTCAAAATTATATTTCACTATAATCTATATCTATATACCCTATAAACAATTTATTTCTCAATTGTATCTAATGTTAGTGTCAAAAGACATTCAACCAAATAGTTGTAATTCAAGTTAATCTTAAACACTTAATTCAATATGTAAATAAACATGGTTGTTATTTTTTAAAAAACAAATTAAAAAAAAAGCTCGTTTCATGTACAAAGCACAAGTAGAAACGTCGAACATTTCAAAATTTCTTTGACATTTCTTAAGTAATGAACTCCTTTTATTTTTCTTTGACATTTTTTAAAAATCAGAAAAATGATTCAAGCTTTAATTTTTAAAAATATCCAAACATTCTAAATTTTATCGCATAAAAGTTTAAAGTTGTTTTTAACATATCAAATTTTAAAGTTTGATCATTCGAATCTACGGAGTAGAGTACATAAAATCTCAAGCTTTGCTTTTTACTATTTTAAAATTTTCAACATATCATAAAGTTTTACACTTTCAAAAGATGTCATAGTTTTAAAGACTTGAAAATAAGGGTCTTGTAGATTATCGAAAAATATTACAACAGTACAACATATCAAAATTCAAAGTTTAATATATTTTCACGGTCAACTTAGGATGCCAGTTAATGTTTTTTTTAACCAAATAAAGCCTAACTCTTATTGTAAACATTTTTATTTTATATATAGTTTTTTAACAATCAATTTATGGCTTCATTCGTAAAGGCAACAAATTGAGATATTTTAGTGAATAGTGAAATTAGACATTTTAAATCAAGCTCTCAAAAGGTATTCAAATCACATATCCCATATTTAGCTGTGCAAAAATAAATCTTTAGAAATATCAGAATCCACTACCATCACTTTACGTTAAACGTTAGCTTATATCTGAATATGGGATTTTGCTCAACAAAAAAAATATATGTTTGGGATTTTATTTGAAAATGTATGTAATCATATTTTATTCAAGTCATTTATTTATTGTGACTTACCCTTGAAGTTGAACTTTTCTGCATGGCCAACCTGAAAATTGTGATTTTAACCTTATTTTTAAAACTGTGGCAAGAATTGTGAATTTATTGTGACTTAACCATAAATAAACATATTTGCATGATAATCCAACCAAATAACTTCTCCGAGAATTCAAACTTCAAGACAAATATTGGTATACCAAATCTGTCTCCAAATCCTTCATATCTATTCAAATTTGGCATCGATCACATCGTAGCTTTTACACTTTCAAAACATTTTAAATTTTCAAATCCATTTTTATCTACTCATATTTCGCCTCGATCAAAGAGTAGCTTTTACAATTTCAAAACATTTTCCAACGTTCCTACATTTTTCAATAAAGTTAGATTTACAACTTTCTAAAAAGCATTTAAGATTTAAAAAAAAAATCAAGTTCAAACATTTAAATTTTTTTAGAGAATTCAAACTTATGAGATTTCAAAATGGGAAAAACTAAAATCACAAAAGCTTTACAAAATAAAATCCACATAATGATGTGTCTTGTAAACTATTGGTTACACATATGAGAGAGAATTGAAAAGTAAATATGAAACACCACTAATCATAAGACACATCATTTTGTAAAACTTTTTGTATGAATTTTTTTGTGGCTCTAGCATTCCTCAAGAACAAATTTTCTACAATAAACCTATTACCAAAGTTTATACACTGCGCATTTATTTCACGACAGTTCTCGGTGCCCGCAATCAGATTAGGCAAATTGTGGAAACTAAAAATAAATAATAGTTAAAAACATCATAACAAAGATCTATAAAAAATCACTATATAAAAATAACTACTCTACGTCTATACATTTTCTGGCGAGGTCTTCGGTGGTAGCTTTAGGTTGTGAGTCGTTGTGATAGGTGTTCGGTCGTGAGGTATTCAGTGGTGGTTGAGATATCGGACGTGTTCCGAAGGCGTCGGAGATATATTCCCGTTTAACGGCGGCAAAGGTTGATTCCGGAAACACATATCTACGAAAAATACAAGTTGTTAACAACTAAGATCTGAAGAACAAAACACATAAACATATAAAAGAATCTTCAATGCTATCATAAAATAGAAAGACCTTTAAAAAAACATCAAAACTTTCCGGAAAATTTAGATCTGAGAAATATAACTACATATGCATAAAAAAATGTTCAAAACAATTGCCAATATAAACAGATCTATTGAAAATACCAAACTCTTATGAAAACTCGGACGTGGCAGCTTTTCGCCGATTCATTGTGATGGCGGCTTCAAAAGAAAAACACACAGTTTAAGGTCCTGGGGTCCAATCCAGTAATTGACAATTATCAAACCTTTTTTTTTTTTAGAACGGCAATTTTTACTACTCACACTAACTATCTCACAATATCTATCTCACATGTCTCCACCGAGACTTGAACCCACAACCTTAAGGTTAGAGGGAAACTCACATACCGCTAGACCAAGAGGCCTTTGCTATTATCAAAACTAATTAATATGAATAAGAGAAGAAGATTCAGGTGATGGAGACACTTTTCAAAACCTTATTAAACTTTTGTGAAACTTTATTATGCAAACTTAGCAAGCTGGAAAACGAACTGATAGAAGGTTTTACAGATGCTTCCCCATATTTAGCGACACAACAACTACTTGCTACAGCAAACACTAAATACGCTTTAAACACAGTAGCATATACAAATAGAAAGCAGCAGGTATGAACATTCAGCAAAAAGCTATGACAAAGCTAGAGCAGCGATTTATAACAGCAACATTTCATGACAGAAAAGTGAAAACTAGAGTAATTATTAAAATGAATGGGAAATTATTATTTACCACAAGATTCTTTACAAAGGTCGTCTACTGAACTTGAAGTGAAATTGAGCCTAGATGGACCAAATTTTGCAAAGAAAGCATCTTCACCTAACAATGCAAACAAAATAAAAATAGTGTGAGTTATAAAAGCTTAATAATAATAATAAAGGTATTATAATAAAAAAAATTAAGAAACATACACATTTTAACGACTTGTGGATCGTATTGAGGAGGCTTCGGGTTGAGCTTTTCCATGAGTGATTTGAATCTCTCCGAGTCGGAGATCTTCAACTCGTTTAGCCTATCAAAAAGTCTTTGATCCTTGGCGGTTATGGGTACTCCCCCTTCTTCATCCATTATTGGGTTTCTTAAACAGAAGAATCTAGGTATAAAAACATCATCTTCTTTGATCAACACGTCCCATCTTCACAAACAGATCTACTTTTTTACTACAATAGTTTTTTTTAAACAGAATTGTGTGTGTACTGCGTAAAAAGTATGTAACCCTAGATCTGGATGATTGATGTTGTTTTATATTACAAGTACCACTTCTGGGCTGGGCTAGGCTGGGATGGGCTGGGTCTAAAGAAGCCCAACATAATTCTAAAACAAACTCATTGCGAGCGTGTTTACACGTGGTTTGTTGTACTCAACTAATGATTTACTCCTTTTTCGAAATTATATTTCACTATAATACTGAGTTAAAATCGATATAAACACTTAAATTAACATTTACCTATCCAACCAATCATAATTACCTATTTAAAAAAAACCCACTTCCCACCACTTTTTTAAAAATTAAATATCTCACAAACGGTAAATCGTCAAAAGAAAAAAATTACACAATTGTGACGAGAATTAAATCATCTATCTATCGAGGGGCACATATATATACTTTCGACGAACCTTTTTTCGACTTTTTTTCTTAAGTCACGTCTGGAGAGAATCATATATGTTTCGTGACGAATCATATATGATTCTCTCCAGACGTGACTTAAGAAAAAAAACCGAAAAAAAAGTTCGTCGAAAGTATATACGTGTGCCCCTCGATAGATAGATAATTTAATTCTAGTCGCGATGATATGTTTTGTTTTACGTAACGATGAACGGTTTGTGAGATATTTAATTTTTAAAAAAATGAGTTTTTTGTTAAATGATAAAAATGAATGGTTGTGATTGATTGGTTGAGTTTATACTAAACTAAGGGTTTATATGGATCTTTTTCCTTATAATACTATTTTCGAAAAATTGATAAAGAATATATATATTATATCATCCTCACTTGAAAGTATTATTACAAACAATAAATAAATTGAAAATTAATTGATTAAACGGTAAAATTATCATTGTGTAAAAAATAAAAAATAAAAAAACTAAAAAAGTGATTATTTTGTTAAACTACGTAATTTTTATTAGTGGAATATAGTTATAGGATGGAAGGAGTATATATGTTTTAACTTTTAACATTTATGTAACTCCCTTATAAAATATTTTGATAGGTTACTAATGTATTTTTTTAACTAGATAGGTTATTAATAGAATACTTGAATTTTCAATATATAATATTAATAACACATGGTACAAGCAAAATAAGCTTACCTAACCAAAATAGAAACTTGAAACATAAAATTACAATAGAGCGAATTAAATACTATATTTAAAATACTTCATTACTTCTTTTTACAATAAATATAACATATAGTACAAGCAAAAGAAGCTAACGTAGTAAAGTAACAATTTCAACATTTAATTATAACATATTTACATTAAATTGTACAATTAAATTACCCCCCATCACCTCATTTTACAATTAAAATAATACATGGTACAAGTAATTTATACTTATATCTATACTATCTTATAAAACCCTCATCTCAAAAGTTGAAAAACTTGAATTTTCAATAATTCCTAATTTGGACTTGCTAACAATACCCAGGAATATTGACCAATGTGAAATAAGGAAACATGCAATTGTCTTCAATACAATACTTATATAAGGCAAAGTTGAATTTTGCTAATCTGTATCTTAGGAAAGGTTGAAACAATCAAAACCTTTGTAATTGTACACAACTTGCACATTAACAAATCTAGCCGAAAAAATAGTAGCTTCTTATCTAATTCTCATTGAACGCTTCCTATTAAAGCACAAATTTATATTTCACTATCATTTTAAATCTCATTTACAATCATGATTAAGAATACACGGATGGACAACACATCTAAAAAGTCATTTTTCTCTCATATCTCCTCACACACTATCGCTCTGCTCTATTTTTTTCTCATGTTTCGTTGTCGCTTGTTGCTTCGATGCCACCATTCAAGGTGTGTGACGATGGTGATGGGTTGTGTGACGATGGTGAGCAAAAGTAGTGTTTCCGCTAGTGTGAACACTTGAATAAAAGTAAGAACGGGCTTTGATGAAATTAAGGTTTTCAATGTTACTGATGTAGACGTCTTGAGGAGGTATTACAAGTAGTAGCACGATACTTTATTTGTGTGTTGTGTTTATTTCTTTTGAGTACTAACTTGCTTAATTAACGTGTGGTATTCTTGTTATACATTTTACTTCGGTTTGTAATTGATCTTGTTGGTAATTTGTTTGTAGGTCAAGGCTTGATTAGCACATAAACAAAATTTTTTGTGACTGTAGTCCGCCATGGGTAACGAGCATGTGTTCGGTTTTAAGGTCATGAACAAAATCTGAAAATCTGCATATCAATATTGACAATCTACAATTTTATTGAAAATGAGATAGATCTACAATCTTTCATTATAAGATGCTTGTTATTTTTATTTAAAAGTTGACATATAAGCTTATGCTTTCTACTGCTCTTTGGTTTTAAAATATAACCCGAGTTAAGCTACATGAGATTTGGGTGTATAGCAATTCGTACCTCTTCTTTTAGATTTCAAATACCTGGATATCAGGTTCTTATTATAGTAGCTTGGTTTTCTCCATTACAATTTCAATCACGAAATCATATTATATATGATTCCCAAAATAACATATACTCATCTATGCTTGATTACACTTAAGAATGTCAAGCAAATATTTCACTTAATTAGATCGATCTTAATTACATTAAAATCATACGAATTAAGCATGTTAACTGTTTCTATGCATAATGTCACAGAAATTTGAAACCGAATTTTGGCTTTGTGTATATAGTCGACTTCTTTAGCACATGCAAACTTTTAGCATGGTCAAAAGATGCATTATGATGCCTTGATTTAAATTTTTTAACAAAATATCAAGCAATTCTAGACCTTAAAGAGAACTACACAACTAGAATACACACAAATGTCAACTTAAACAACTAACAACTATTTTAAGGAATATTTAGAATTTGTTAGAAGAGACCAAAAATAAAAATCAAATCATTGGTTGTAAACTATATGGCTATCATGAATAATATATCATTCATTGTATCTTTTCTTTAGATGCGTATTATTTGCTTCCAATGTATAGGTAGTTTCTTTCACCCCAATTGAGCATCCGCCTGCTCTCGATCCTGAGGACCTAAATTGAGTCAAATCGAAATATGTGAAATCTAACAAAGTTTAGCCAAAAATAAAACATTTCAAAATTTAAAATTGGTTGAATCATAACAAAAATAACTTTAGTTTATGGAAATTAGTTGAGCAGGTGACGAGTCATCGCATGTTACAACTGTTTGCAATTATGTTTTATTCTTTTCACATTTTATTTTGAATGTTACACGAAGCACTTATCACTATATGTCATATCGTTAATTATCGACCGCTATGAATGTCCGCCGCTATGCTCGGGTACTCGTCTAGTTAATACTAATTAATACATAATAATTAATACGCATTTTTAAATAAATATAATTAATACAACTTAATATATAATTAAAACAACAATTAATTTAAAATACAAGTATATATTTAAGTTGTACAACAACTAAAAGCATATTTTTACAAAAAAACATGCATTATTATGTCTACCTAAAATGACAGTGTATATAGTTATGAAAATCGAACCAGGCAAACGGGTTCAACCGACAACCAGAGTCGCCATCATTTCATCTAGAAAGTTACATAAAGATACCAAAACCTCATAATATCGTTTTCTAAAAACTATGTTACAAGGTACCCATCGCCGCAACGCGCGGGTACTCTGCTAGTTGGTTAAATGTATATAATAGTCAAATTTTAATCAGTTTAATAATTTAATCTTACTCTACTAAAAACTGAGATTTGCCTTTCTCTAACTATTTTCATTCATCATAACTGGCACGAGTTATTCATGATTTGAGCATGTGTAGTGTGTGCAACCGCATATGGCCTCCAGTTTTGAGGGGCCTCGGATTTATAGAGAACGATGTTGTATATAAATTTATTTTCGGATGATTTAGTAATATTAATTAGTATTTTATGAAGGAAAATGTATGTTTTAAATGTTTAAGTATGCATTATGGAAAAAACAAAAGAAAATAGAATTGTGTTTTAATGGTGGTTCATTGGTGTTGGATGTGCTGGTGATGGAACACGGGGAAGAGAACTGTGTTCTCATGATTGATTTAACGAAGTAAATGAAAGAAAGTGAAAAGAAATAACATGAGTTGTGTTCTTAAGTTTTTACTTAAGAAAGAAAAGAAAAGGAAAAGAAAGAAAATATAGTGTGATTTTGATGATTTTGGAAGTAAATAGTTTCCTCCCAAAAGTGGAGTGAAACACTTTCCTTTCAATTCATTTACTATTCTTTACTACCCCATCTCGAGAACGCACTGTTTCAATTGTGGGCCATTATTTCTTTTCTTCGTAACTATTATTGTAACAGGCTTAAGATTGAATTTGACCAAACATCATATATTCAAAGATAATCGTATGCATCTAGTCTGAATAAAAAAATACTCCTTACTAGTTATATATCTTTAACCAATAAAAGAATGGATTTAGCATATTTAAGTATGATCAATATTATTTATAAAAAAACCCAAATTATGCTTCGATAAGATATTTACTCTAGTAATCAAACAAATAAACAGAACCCATCCACTCCAACAACACGATATAGGAATGGATTGATTGTTACCGGAACAAGATGATGCAACCAAAGTTTCAGTTGTTTCATCGCGGTCGTGCTTGAGCACAGATGATGATCCTCGCAAGCCATCTAGCATACCTATAAAATAACCAAAAACAAAAAATACCAATAATTAATAACGGCAGGAAAGAATTTATCACCAAAGCTTTAAAGCTTATGAAATTGAAAACTATATAACAAAATTATTCGTCACTCACTTGAACACATACATCATTCATTTTTTCTATCTAATACTTGAAAGTACAGGAACCTAAACACCTAAAAGTTTATAAATCATTAGACAAACACTGGTCATATAAAATTTATGTTAATACTTTTATTGTGAAGAATTTTAAAACTATCAGCCCATAGGACGGGCCTTGGGACTAGTAAATATATTTATATGGAGACAAATCAGACGTCCCAATAAAAATATATATAGAATTTACCAAAGAAGAAGGTTGACGATTCAGTTGACTCCTACTGGTCCTTGTCGCGGTAGCAGATTGAAGGCTTGATGAGAAAGATTGGTAGTAGGGTTTATGATGTTCCAAATCAACTCGTTTGGAGATGAATTGGCTAGACGGGTGTAAATCTCAGGGTTTATGATGTTTCAAATCAACTCGTTTGGGGATGAATTGGCTAGACGGGTGTAAATCTCTAATGTTTCAAATCAACTCGTTTGGGGATGAATTAGCTAGACAGGTGTAAATCTCAGGGTTTATGATGTTCCAAATCAACTCGTTTGGAGATAATTTGGCTAGACAGGTGTAAAAATCTCACGGTTTATGATGTTCCAAATCAACTCGTTTGGAGATAAATTGGCTAGACGGGTGTAAATCTCACGGTTTATGATGTTCCAAATAACTCGTTTGGAGATAAATTGGTTAGACGGGTGTAAATCTGACGATTTAGGATGTTCCAAATCAACAAGTGTAAAGCTGAAAAACTCTGGCTTATATTATATAAGCTGAAAAAGGCTTACGTTATATAAGCTAAAACAAACATCCCGTACAGGTATTATAAAGAAATTAAGAAACATACACATCTTTACGACTTGTGAATCATATTGAGGAGCTTTAGCTGGCTTCGGGTCAGAGATCTATATAACATCAGAATCACGTACTAAGTTCAGAATAACAACAATGTAATATAAAAGCTACTGTATGAGTTTAACTCAAATCGAACGACAAACAGATCTATGAAAGTTATACCTTCACAGTGGAATATATAGTCATTTAAACAGAGGAATCTAGGTGGAAAAACTATCATCTTTGATCAACACGTCCCATCTTCACAAACAGATCTACTTTTTTAGCTTTTCTTTTTGTAACAAAAATGTGTAACCCTAGATTTACTTCAAACAGATCTACCTTTTTAGTTGTTTTTTTTTAAAATTGTGTGTACTATGTAAAGAATATGTAACCCTAGATCTGACTGATTAATGGTGTTTTATAGGGAATTACAACAACTTCTGGGCTAAAAGACAATTATACAAAATCACCCTTTGCATTATGCAAAATATTACAAAAACGACTTTACGCTTTAAACTATTTAAATTTTTTTGTTATAACAAAGTTTATATATCCAATATGGAGAATGTATCTATCGAAAGTTTTTTTTAAATACCGTCGAGAAGCAAGTCTAATTGTGAACCAAACGAACCAAATATTGCAATTCTTTTCACATACGTATGATTTCAAAAAAAGTTGAAACTTAACATACATTTTAATTTTTTTTATCGAAATAGTCCTTGAGGCTATTCGTTCTCTGCAAGGTCGGCCATTGACGCGAGCAATCCTTCGTATTATCGGTTCACAACATTCTTTGATTTTGCATCATCCGCCGCGAAGCGCGGGCTATATACCTCGTTCTAAATTAATAGTCAAACTTCTTAATATAGATTAAATTTAATGTGAAAGTATTATTAGAAACAATAAAACAAGTTAAAAATTAATTTGTTAAAAGTAAAATTTCATTATGTAAAAAGTAAGAGTGAAAAAACTGTAAATTAATGTTTTTATTAAATTACGAGTTTTTTTTATCGGTTATGAGAAGATATATGTTTTTACATTTCTTGATTAAAAGTATATAATATTACCTCTGTCTCAAAATTATAGTCCCCTATACCATTTCGGGACGTCCCAAAATTATAGTCCCTTTCAAAAAAAATATGTGAGTAATGTAACAAGTTTACCATATTGCACCTAGTGGTACTAGACATTACAAAGAATATATAAACTTTTAATTAATTATATAAGGGTAAGAGTGTCATTTTGCAAAAAATTAAAAGAGAGAATGCACTGATAATGATATTTTCTGAAACAATATGCTTTTTATCAGGGACTATTAATTTGAGACAGAAGGACTAATGATATTCTGACTAGTTTAATAATTTAATCTTCCTCTATTAATTGAGATTTGTCCTTCTCAAACTATTTCTAGTCAGGATGGCTTTACACATGATAACACAATGTTTAAAGCCATTGAACAAAAATTTGAAATTCAAAAGTTTGAGAACTACCGACTTTCGAACTAATTTTTTGCTTTTCGGTAATATGATAACACGAAACATAGTTTAGTCGGTGTTCCATGGATAACGCCAGCTTGTTGAAGCATAACTTGGTCGGGTAGGTTTGACGACTCTCCTGACCCGTTTGACGTCATCCCGGGCCCTAAATGATGCTGCAAACAAAAAAGAACCGATTTTGAGTGAACCCGAGGTCGGAGCTTTGAGGGTCCACCTTCGATGTTCAAGTTAGTATCAGGTCAATACATTGTAAAGATGTGTGATAGTCGAGATAACCTGTGAAGTAAGAGGCCCCTACTCCTGTAAATAAGGTTAAGCATCGGGTCGAAACCAACCTAGACCGAATTTAACCAAAACTGAAACCAAAACCGAATTTTTAGAAAGACCAATCATAAAACCAAACTGATTTACATAGATAAAACGAAACTGGACCGGTTATAACCGGTTCAGGCGTTATAGGTGTTCGAAGCCATTTAGTGTCGGTTTTGAGCCGAACCGAGCTATATATCCAAAACTGAAAATCGAACAAATTTGCTCGGTTCGGTCTGTCAGTTCAATTTTCGGGTCCTAGTGCTTGGACTAGGGTTTCTTGTAGGATGGGTAAGCTGTTGGTCGCGGTCCTATCGGGTCGAGCCTATTCCAGACCATACATCGACAACGGTTGACTATGGATCTTTAGTTTTAGCACAATCAGTTCACAAGGCATCTATTTCTAGCTACGGTTGAGTATGAATCTTTAGTTTTTTTTAAGTGGTAAAAACGTGGTCTACGGTTTGAGTTTTATTTTTTTTAAGCTCCAATACAATGAATTAATACAATGAATGGAGCTCAACTAGTTCAAAATATATACTCCTTTTAAAACATCAAACTGAAATATAAGCATGGCAAAATAGGTGGTTATGCAGTCTACAGTTCGTTTTTGCCCAGTTCACTTCGGTACAATTTTCGGTTCATGTTTTTGTCAAAGTCGGTATTAGATTCGGATCGGTTTTTCGGATCAGTTCGGTTTTGAACCAATCCTCATTCCTACTAATGTTTGCTAAATGGTTCTATATTATACCTTTTAGTTTTAACGATAAGATAATCAAATACGAAAGAAAATATGTACTCCACAATTATATCAAAACTAGCGAGATACTAAGAGCAACAATAAGAACACGTGTTCGGTTGATACGCCTCTAAACGGTTATCATAACCATCCGGCGCGACTCTAAAAGATGTAGAAGGAAATGAAAAAATGATTATAGCCTATACATTGATAGAATTGTGATCTCAAATCAAACAGTCACGACCACACAAACACATTCATTTCAAGTAAGACAATCATATGTTAAGATTATCTTAGCTATTGTCTACTCGACCCTTGATCTATATTGAAAGAAAAAATAACAATAGAGTCAAGATTAGGAAAAAACAATCACACATCAAGAAACAAAGGAACAAATCACAACTATCAAGTTATTAATCATCCAATGTCGAGAGCTAATCCATAAACTTCATATAAACCCTAAAAATACACTTATCCACATCAAGATCCAGTTCCTCTCTCTAAAATAAAAGCACCATCACACGCTGACCACCATCCCGACCTCCACCACCACCATCGCCACCATCGCCACCTTATAACTTCGCACCACCCCGACCACCCCACCTTTTGCCATTCATTATATAACGACAATACTCGTCGAAAAATATAAAATCTCGCCGGAAAATATCAAATCTCGTCGTATAATATCAAACCTTGTCGGATCTATAACAAACCTCGCCGAATCTACAACAAATCACGCCGGATCTACAAGAACCTCGCTGAACAATGGAGGTTTATTAAGTTTTCGATGATGGTTGTTTAGTTTCCGCCGATGGGTGTTGATTTTTGATAAGGCAGAATCACTAGTGTTTCATGCTGAATCACATGTGATTGAACATTAAATAACATGTGATTCTACTTAGTCTTTATTTGGTTATAATTAATTTTTTTTTTGAAACACATGTTTTTCTAGCGATGGCTGTTTATTTTTTGAAGAGGCAGAATCAAATGTGTTTCAGGCTGAATCGCATGTGTTTGTAGTAAAAAAAACATGAAACATATGTGATTTAGGCAGAATCACATGTGTTTTGTTACAGGCAGAATCGCATGTGATTTTGCTAGAAACAAAAGTGATTTTGGCTTGCCTGAAAATCAACAACCTTCGCTGGAAACTTAATAAGGCTCACTAGAAACATAACACTACTTTGTTCTAAAAGATCAAGCATAGCTACGATGGTGGTGGTTCGTGGTTGGCATAGCAAGCCTAATGTACCATGATGGTGGTGGTTAGTGTAGCAGATCTAGGACCGCATCCACGATGAATGGTGGTTGGTTATACAACTACGGTGGATGATGGTGGATGATCGAAGAGGTGTTGCGGCGTTAGGGTTCGACGGAGGTGTTGGTCGTGGTGGTTAAGGTGGTAATGTATAAGGTGGGTTGTTGTTATGATACCGACATGAAAACATATTTTCCAAAAGTTAACACTTTTATAAAAAAAAATAAACCTCAAATCTAACAAATTAAACTAAAAAACATCAAAAAATAATACTTATAGACTGAATTTAAAAATCGACGTCATAAATCGCTGCCACGTCAACCACGACGAGCTACAGATCGACCATGCATTTTGCTCCAACTTAATAGTAAGATTGCATGTACAGGATGGCTAAACATGTCTGACACTTGTTTATACTTTATAGCATGGGTATTTTAAACAGTAAAATCAATCTACAAAAATGTGAATCTTATCGAACCTTTCATATGATGAACGTGATATGATCCAACCTCTTATAAAACTATTCATGGGAAAGGTTTATGGAAACTATATGGTACAACAAGCTTCTCCAAATATCTTTTGGCCTCTTTTTCACAAATAGTATTAACTACTATGTTCTTTTGAAGTTTGCCATAATTTTTAGAAGAAAAGCAATATAGTAGACAACATTTTTTGTCCTCGTAGTAGGGGTGAGCATGGTTCGATTTGGTGCGGTTTTTGACTAAAACCGAACCGCAACCGCACTTACGGTTTTTATAAAAATAGAAACCGCACCGAACCAAAAAACGTGGTTTCAGTTTTGCGGTTTTTTTCGGTTTCTGCGGTTTTGCGGTTTTTAACCGCACCGAACCATTACTTGTGACTTATATAATAACTGTGGTTTTTTGTGGTTTTTTGCGTGTTTTTTGCGGTTTTTTGTTTAAAATGTTGATTTTTTCGGTTATAACAATGCATAAATTGAATCTAACAAACACGTTATTAATAAATTATATGATATCAATGATAATTTTCACTAGAAGTCTTATAACTCGCATAAAATAGTCGATGTGACGTTTTTCAGTATAAAATAATTATTGTGTGGTGCGGTTCGGTTTTGCGGTTCGGTTTTATGGGTGAAAACCGCAACCGAACCGCATTTGCGGTTTTTACTTTTTCTTAAAACCAAACCGTCGGTTTTTGTCGTGGTGCGGTTTCTATGGTTCGGTTTTTGTGGTTTTTTGCGGTTTTGCGGTTCGCGGTTCGGTTTTTGCTCACCCTACCTTGTAGGGTGCGTTTTGTTTAACAGAAAGTTAAAAGTAGGAGAGAGAAAATAAAAAATTATTTGGTTATATAATATTATTAATTGTAATAAAGAATAAAATAAATAAACAAATAATGTGTGGTTAGAAAAAATTGAGAAAATAAAAACTAACATTTGATTAATTGTTTTGATCAAAGGCACTAGAGAGATTAGTAATGAAATCTATCATTCAATTCATCTCGTAAAAAAAATATTTTACCACACAATTGATTTGCAAATTCTATCAATCTAGACCCTTGTATACCCATGTACCAAACGTATCTTTAGTTATCAGATCTTCCTTCATTTTCAATCTATTTTCCAAAAAACTTATGAAACTTATCCAAAATCTCACTAATGATTTCACTTTCAGTCTATTTTTTACTGAGCCACTACTTTAACTTATTTTAACAATTTTTTTGAACTTATTTTGATTGTTAATTCAAAAGGTATATTTGCTTTTTCATATGGTTTCTAAACTAAAAATATGACAAATATTTTATCAAACTAAAAGTGAGAAATAAGAATAGAAGAAAGGTAACTACAAAAATATTTTATCATTGGTCAAACAAAGATTCCTTATTTTTAGTTGATCTTTCTTTCTTATCTTTTGAAATCAAAAATAAAAGTTAAACTATTTTCTTTCAACCACGCGCATAAATTGTAATAATAATGAAGTGAAGAATAATTATATAACTCCTTTTTATCACTAGTGAATTGCAAGTATCTTTAAGATTGATTTAGCTAATACATTAACTAGTTGATATGTTTGTAATTTTGTTACATAAGTAATTTTCCTTCGTTAGGAAAAGATAAAAACAAGGATGAAGAATACTAATAACTAATATAATTATGTTCTATTTGATGAAACAAAACAAGAAAAAAATTACATATAGAAAGCTACATAATGATAATAAGCATAAAGAGACAACTCTTTAATCTTCACTAACTACATCAAAGAATAATTGAACATGAATGCTAGATAGCTAATTTAGAAATGAAGATCATGGAGAAGTCTTCATAAAGAGTCTTATTCAAACTTAAATGTTGGTGCTAGTCTCAAACCATTCAAAAGCATGGGTTAATGGACATTTAGATCTGCCACAATAGGATGATCAACCATGTGTTTCAATCATTTCTCAACAAATATCCAATAAGTAAAAATATAGTCCATTTGATCCACATTGATTTCATGCTCAAGAACTTGTCTTCTTTAAAAAACATAATAGATTGTTTATCTCCCTAAAGGAGACATTTCGAATACTTGTTGGCATCTCCATCAAATCTGACTTGGTAGCTTAATTTAAATAATTTAAGAGACTTGTCAATAATAAGATATATAAAAAAATTTGATATCTAAAATTTACGATGATGCTTTTAGTTTGTACCCATAATGAAGTGAAGAATAATTGTATACCTCTTTTTTGTCACTCGTGAATTGAAAATATCTTTTAGATTGATTTAGCTAATACATTAACTAGTTGATACATTTGTAATTATGTAACATAAGTAATTTTCCTTCGTTAGGAAAAGATAATGATAAGGATGAAGAATACTAATGACTAAGATATTGATAGGTGTGTAAACACCCATCCTTTTACCACTTAATTCGGGCTAAAACGAGACCAAAACACGTATTTAATATCATTTGTTTGGAATTATGCGTGGTTTTTGTGTTTATTGTGTTTTCAGAGTCAATCGGATGAATATTAAAGAAAACATGGGATTGCACGGGTTTTACTGAAGGAAAAGACTCAAGATAAAGTCTATTGTCCAAGAGATGCAAAAGATTTGAAGTCACTGGGCCTATTCAAAGATTTATCGAAGAAAAGGACCAAAGATGGAAGATTTATATAAGTCGAAGAAACTCAAGTCTATTAAACGAAGAAATTAAAAGACGAGTTGAATTTAATCGACGACAAATCCCGAATCAGAATCGAAAACGGAAACTTTTCTGAAAAGACGAAAAGACAAGAAGAACGGGAGAAAGCCCACTCACCAACCAAAGGACAAGCCTATAAAAGGAGCCCTTCACACATTTTAGAGAAGCTAGTCTGGAGTTTTCTCTCCTTCCCTTTTTTCTCCTTTCTTGTTCGTTCCATCACAATCACCACTAGGGTGATTGATGATTTTAATCTTTGTTCTTCCAATCTTGTTGTTTTAATCTTTGTTTAATCTTGTCAAAACATTAATCATTTAATACTAAGTTCTTGTTTAATCTTTCAATTTTATCTTATTCATCATCATCTTTATCTTCAAGTTTTTAAGTTTTTATTTTCTTGATTTGATCTTTAAAAGTTGTTGGGATTTGTGTTTTTGTTGATGGGATTAGTAGTTTATGGTTAGTAGAAGTTTTGTGATTGATTTATTTAAGTTTTTGGTGAAAAACTTGGTGATTTTTGGAGTAAAACGTGTTTTCCTTGTTCTTCGGTATTTTAACTGTTTCTGGGTTTCCCAGACTTCCGAACCAATCCATAAGTTCCGAACCAAGCCTTCATTCGGAAGTCTCAAAACTTCCGAACCAAGCCTTCATCCGGAAGTCTATAACTTCCGAACCAAGCCTTCATTCGGAAACTTCCGAACCAAGCCTTCATTCGGAAGTCTCAAAACTTCCGAACCAAGCCTTCATCCGGAAGTCTATAACTTCCGAACCAAGCCTTCATCCGGAAACTTCCGAACCAAGCACATAAAGTTCCGAACCGATTTCTTTTCAAAAGTTCCGAATGAATGAACCAAAGTCTTCCGAATGAATCATTAAGTTCCGCATGAGTAAAGTTCCGAATCAAGGGTAAAAGTTCCGAATCAATTTTCTTGTAGTGTTACTGTTTTTCTGTTTTACTGTTTCTTTACGTTTATCTCACAATTTATCTTTTATATTTCAATTTTAACTTTGATCCTAATTTCAATTTTAATTCACGTTTTTATTAATTGTCATTAAAGTAGTTGTCTTTGATTTAAATTTCCATTTTAACATTAAATAGATTAGAAAACCAAACCCTTTTATTTAGTAACCAAGAACAATCATTCCACTTAAAGCCTAGATCAATTCGAGAGGATTCCGAGAAATTAGAATCCTATACAAAACGCTTATATCAAATGGCGCCGCTGCCGGCTCTTCTCGCTAAGATCAAAAGTTTTTTGTGAGAACTTGGATTTTGGGATCCGTTCCCCGTGAACGTTACTTTTTCAAGAAAATCTTCAAAAACAACTAAAAAATATAAAATTTTCAAAAATACAAAAAAAATTAAAAACCATAAAAACCAAAAATATTTGTGCTTTGCTTTTCTTTGTTCGTTCTTTTGCAGGTGTATGCGCACTCGATCCACGTCATATCAAGAGCCCGAGCCTCTCGATCACTTAGATATGGCCGGTGTACCACCTCCAAACAATAATAACAACAACAACATTAACAATAACAACAACAATGAGCCCCTTCCGGATAATCGCCCAATGATTGAATTGCTACAAGTTCATGTGGATGGCAACACGGATCCAATTGTTATACCACCAATTGCCGCCAACAATTTCTAGCTAAAATCAGGCTTTATCCAGATTGTCTCCGCTCAACCATTCTTGGGACGAACCATTGATGATCCACATGACCACATTAAGAGATTTCTACAACTCACCAACACGGTCAAGTTCAATGGAGTTCCACAAGAGGTTATAAGGTTACAACTTTTTCCCTTTTCTTTAGAGGGACAAGCCCGGCATTGGCTTGCTAAGGAACCGCCACAGAGTATTCTCTCGTGGACGGATTTGGAAACAAAGTTTATCAACTACTTTTTTCCACCCTCTCGTACTACCGCTTTGCGGAATGAGATCATAAATTTTGAACAAAAGTACGATGAGTCATTCAGTGAATCTTGGGATCGCTTTAAAGATCTTTTAAGAAAATGCCCACAACATGGTTTTACCAAAGTACATCAAATCAATACTTTTTACAATGGTTTAAGCATGAGTGACCAAGATTCACTGAACAGTGCCTCTGGGGGTAATCTATTGGCTAAGACTTCCAATGCTGCTTGGGACATCATTGAGAACAAATCTCGTGTGCAAACCAAGAGTGTTCGGACCAATGTCGCTAGTGCTAGCACTAATGACAGCGACAAGCGATTAGACAAAATCACTACGCTTCTTGAATCGCTTGTCACTCACACCGTCAGCAACAACAACAACAACAACGCCAAAAACGCTCAAGTGAACGCTGTCAGCCAACCTTGTGAGATATGCGGTGGTCCTCACTCGTACACAACTTGTACCGCCACCCAAGATTACCCTGCTGAAAATGTGAATGCGGCATATGGCACCTACCAACAACCTGCTTATCAAGCTAGACCTCAAGGTGACCGTAACTTGCTTAGCTATCGATCCAACAACTACCTTTCACCACCTGGCTTTCCTCCTACCAACCCAAACCAACAACAAAACCTTAACCGCCCTCCTCAACAACAACAACAACCTCGACAACCATACATCCCACCTCACAAGCAGCAACAACCACCTCAACGTAACAATCAAGTCTACCAACAACCTGCTTACCAACCACCTGCATACAATGCTCCTCCCAACCAAGCCACCACTGCATTACACCAAGAGGTTGCAACCTACATGAGGACCAATGATGTGATTGTGGGAAATCTCCAAGAGGAAGTGCGCAATTTGAAAGCAGACTTGGTCAAGCAAGGAAACGATTTGAGAGCCGACATGAGAAACACGTTGGATAGCCAAACTAATGATCTGAGGAACATGATGGCTAGTTTCTTCCAAAGTAGTCAACCCTTTTCTTCGGGTACTCTTCCGAGTAACACCGTTGCGAACCCAAGAGGGGAGATGAAAGCAATCACTACTCGAAGTGGTAAAGGTACCAAGGAACCCGAGCTTCCTATACCTCCACCGGTGGTTGTGACTAAGGAGAACGAGTCACCTGCTCCTATTCCTCCTCCTTCTCCTTCCCATATTTCTCCACCTCTTTTTTCTACCCCTCCTCCACCCGTGGTTGTGAGTGATCCTATTCCTCTAAAGCCTTCCTCTTCTTCCAATATACCTTATCCTTCAAGGTTGAGGAAAGAGAAGCAAAAGAGCAAGGATGATATTCAGGTTTCGAATTTCCTTAAAATGTTCAAACAACTGAATTTCAATATCTCCTTCGCTGAGGCTCTCGCTCACATGCCCAAGTATGCAAAAATGTTTAAAGATCTTCTGAGCGACAAGGAAAAGCTCCTCGATATTGCCAACACCCAACTTAATGAGAACTGCTCTGTAGTGCTCTTAAGGAAATTACCAACCAAGCTTGGTGATCCGGGTCGTTTTCTTATCCCTTGCAATTTCCCGGGAGTAGAGAATTGCATGGCCCTAGCCGATCTAGGTGCCAGTATTAATCTCATGCCTCTAAGTGTTTGGAAGCAATTATCTCTCCCAGAGCTAGTCCCTACCAAAATGACTTTGGAATTAGCCAACCGTACGGTTGCTTATCCAGTGGGGATAGCCGAAGACGTCATTGTAGGAGTCGACAAATTCACCTTCCCTGCTGATTTTGTTGTCGTCGACTACGAGATGGACCCACGTGTGCCACTCATTGTTGGTCGTCCATTCCTTAGGACCGGTCGCACTCTCATTGATGTTGAAGCCGGTGAGCTTATCATGAGAGTGGGTGACGATAAAGTAGTCTTCAACATGGGAAAGTTGTCTAAACAGCCTTATTCATATGAGAGCGTTAATTGTATTGACGTTCTTGATGAGGCTTGTGAAGAACACTTTAATGATGCTTGCAAAAGTATTCCTACCTCTCTTCCCAATGTTGAGACCGTGTCCTCCATTGATTCATCGTTGTCTCTATTTGGAGATAGTGATTTATTCTGGAACAATCTTGAAGATACCATGGGAGATGTGAATTTAGCTACTAATGATTCTCCCACCGAGGGGGATGAAGACATGAATTTCTTTGACAATCTTCTCACTGAAGACAAACCTTCGCCTCCATCTCCCACGGTCATTTCTATCGATACTCCGCCTTTGAAAACGCCTCCCGTCGAAAATCCTACGGATTTGGAACTTAAGGAGTTGCCGCCACATCTCGAGTACGTGTTCCTTGACGACAACAAGAAGTCGCCCGTCATTATTGCAACGGATTTGAAAGATGAAGAGAAGACTCGCCTCGTTGCCGTGCTGAAAGCTCATAAGAAGGCTATTGCTTGGAAAATCTCGGATATTCGTGGAATTGATCCTCACTTCTGCACACATAAAATTCTCATGGAGGACGACTTCAAACCCACAATTCAAAGCCAACGAAGGGTGAATCCAAAAATCCATGAAGTCATCAAAACATAGGTTATCAAACTTCTTGATGCGGGTATGATTTACCCTATTTCGGATTCACCGTGGGTTAGTCCAATCCATTGTGTGCCCAAGAAGGGCGGAATAACCGTTGTTCCCAATGAACACAACGAGTTGATTCCCACTCGTCTCGTTACTGGGTGGAGAGTTTGTATAGACTACCGCAAACTCAATGATGCCACGAGAAAGGATCATTTCCCTCTACCTTTTATGGACCAAATGCTTGAACGATTAGCTGGTAATGAATATTACTGCTTTCTTGATGGTTTCTCGGGTTATTTCCAAATACACATCGATCCCCAAGATCAAGAGAAGACTACATTCACTTGTCCCTATGGCACTTTCGCTTACAAAAGAATGCCTTTTGGCTTATGTAATGCGCCCGGGACTTTCCAAAGGTGCATGTTAGCTATCTTCCATGACATGGTTGAACAAACCATGGAAGTCTTCATGGATGATTTCTCGGTCTTCGGGGATTCCTTCTCATCTTGCCTTGCCAATTTAGAACGTATGCTAAAGCGGTGCGAAGACACTCGCCTTGTTCTGAATTGGGAAAAATGCCATTTTATGGTAAAAGAAGGCGTCGTGCTTGGACATAAGATCTCGAAAGCCGGTCTTGAAGTTGACCGTGCTAAAGTCGATGTTATCGCAAAGTTGCCTCCACCTTCAACCGTGAAGGGTGTGAGAAGTTTTCTGGGTCATGCGGGCTTCTACCGTCCATTCATCAAAGATTTTTCTCAAATCGCTCGCCTGATGACCCACCTCTTGGAAAAAGATATGCCTTTTATCTTCTCCAAAGAGTGTCTTGAAGCCTTCAACTCGCTTAAGGATAAGCTCACTAAGGCACCCGTCTTGGTTACCCCTAATTGGGAGCTTCCCTTTGAGTTGATGTGCGATGCTAGCAATTTTGCTATTGGAGCGGTTCTTGGACAACGAGTGAACAAACACTTCCAACCGATCCATTACGCTAGCAAGACAATGACGGGGGCACAATTGCATTATACGACAACCGAAAAAGAGCTTTTAGCTGTTGTCTATGCTTTTGAAAAATTCCGCCCCTATCTTGTCCTTTCTACCACCATTGTGTATACCGATCATTCCGCGCTGAAGTACTTGTTGACAAAGCAAGATTCCAAACCAAGACTTCTTCGCTGGGTTTTGCTGCTCCAGGAATTTAAAATCGAAATTCGCGATAAAAAAGGAGCAGAAAACCTAGCCGCGGATCATCTTAGCAGACTTGAGGATCCTTACCAAGGGGATCATCCGACCAAAGAAATCAATGATTCTTTTCCCTTGGAGACCCTAATGTCTATAAACTCGAAGCCGAATGAAACCCCATGGTTTGCGGACTTTGCAAACTACTTGGCGGGTGGAATTCTCAAGGAAGGGTTGACGTCCCAACAAAAGAAGAAGTTCTTCACCGACATCAAGACTTACTTTTGGGACGACCCTTACCTATTCAAACAATGTGCCGACCTGATTATTCGCCGATGTGTTGATGGACCGGCAGCGTCTGAAATCCTTGATGCTTGCCACAAAGGACCCACCAGTGGTCACTTTGGTCCCAACTACACCGCCAAAAAAGTGTTTGATTCGGGATTTTATTGGCCCTCCATATATCGTGACGCTCACGATATGGTTAAAAAATGTGATGTTTGCCAAAAGCAAGGCAAAATCACACATAAAGACGAGATGCCTCAGAATTTCATTCAAGAGTGTGAAATTTTTGATGTTTGGGGTATCGACTTTATGGGGCCATTCCCTTCGTCTAAAGGAAACAAATACATCCTTGTAGCTGTTGACTACGTTTCAAAGTGGGTTGAAGCCAAAGCTTTGCCTACTAATGACGCAAGGGTGGTTTGTAACTTTTTGAAAGCTCTTTTCGCTAGATTCGGTGTGCCTCGCGCCATTATTAGTGATCGTGGGACTCATTTCTGCAATGACCAATTTGCTCGAGTCATGGCTAAGTACGGTGTAAATCATCGTCTTTCCACAGCCTACCACCCACAAACTAATGGCCAGGCTGAAATATCCAACCGAGGACTGAAGCGAATTCTGGAAAGAACCGTGGGAGAGCATCGTGCCTCATGGGCTGATAAACTTGATGATGCTTTGTGGGCTTTCCGTACTGCTTACAAGACCCCGATCGGCTGTACGCCTTATCGTCTTGTGTACGGGAAAGCGTGCCACCTCCCCATTGAGTTGGAGCACAAGGCTTATTGGGCCTTGAAGTGGGCTAATTTTGATATAAACAAAGCCGGTGACCTACGCAAGATCCAACTCAATGAGCTCAATGAACTCCGTAATGAGGCTTATGAAAATTCTTTGATCTATAAGGAAATAACTAAGCTCATTCACGACTCCAAGATCAAAAACCGAGAGTTCCATGTTGGAGACAAAGTCTTACTTTTTAACTCTCGGTTGAAAATCTTTTCGGGCAAGCTCAAATCTCGTCGGTCCGGCCCATTCACCATTGCCCAAATTTTTCCATATGGTACTCTCGAGCTCGCTCAACCTGATGGACCAAATTTTAAGGTGAATGGCCAACGAGTGAAGTTGTACTTTGGTGAGGACACCTCTCAGGAGGTGATTCCATCCCTCACCACGTTCCCCATGAACTAATTTTGGGTCGAGTCAGGCTCGTGACTCGGTTATCAAAAACAAGCGCTCCTCGGGAGGCAACCCGAGTATCTATCCTTTTATGTTTTAATCCCCTAAGTGTAGGGGGGACTTCTATACGTGTTTGTCTTTGTGTGGTGTGATTACAGGGATAAGTGCACTCTTGGAATTTTTGAAGAACCGTGCTCCCGTGTTATCCGAAATCCGGTTCTATCTCTCAACTATCGTGATTCAATTTTCTTAATACTCACATTTGAAATTGATCACTTTAGTCGTCCCATCCTTAACTCGAGTTAACCAACGTGCACAATGTCATAAGTGTAGGGGAGACTTTTCCCACATGCTGAAACATTGAGGACAATGTTTATCTTAAGTGTAGGGGGGACTTCTATCGAAGTTTTAAGTGGACTTTTCCATGAAAATTCCTTCAATTAACCGGAAAATCATATTTTTCAACATTTTTCAAATTTTTTATTAACTTTGGCCATTTAGTTGTAATTTTTAAATTTTTATCGTTGCTTTCATATGTATATATTCCGCAATAAAGTCAAAATATTTAATAAAGTGGTATAGCTAGTTTAGAAGTCTTTTGACATATTAGGCCCGTTGCGTTTATTTTGACTCAACCCGAATAGACTTATCCAAGTTTATTCTAGCTAGTATCCTTAACCATGTAAACCTTAATTGGTTTATTAGGCTAAGTATCCACGAGTCTCATTACTTGAGATTTTAAATTGTGGAGGACGAGAAATGATAGAGTCAATTATAAGTCGGTATTCTTGCGCAAGCTCACTTGGTGTAACTATTTGCCTATTCTCCCATCACTTGCTAATAATTTATCTGCAATAAGTAAGGTCTTACGATTTGAAAAGTTACTTAGCTTCTAGCCCAAGATCGTTTAAAAGTTGCTCGGTAATGATAAGAGTTCATAGCCAAGGCATAACTTATGAAGCGGGGCGCGAAGATTGGCGAGTCCAAAAAGGCCCTAACAAGGCATGAGGATTCAATTTTATTGCTGAAGATCCAAAGTGATGTGAAAAGCATTATTCCTAAAATCAATATGAAGGATCAAGACTCACGACGAAAAGCAATCAACTCCCATAAAGATCATGGAGAAGTCTATCCGAAAAGACCCTAACAAGGTATGAGGATAAATAGATCCAAGTCCGAAAAGGAGGCGGATCGTTGTATCTCAAAATCCCAATTAGAGATTTAAGAAATAATCATGAAGTCGTGGTCAACAAAGTTGGAGTACCCCTCAAAAGTCTCCAAGTGAAGAAACTCTATTATGATGAGAAGACCATTATCTCAAGAACGTCTCTCGAAGATATGAAGTATGAAGTACATGCCAAATATCGGCCCGAGAAAGGTCTCAAATCGTGAACCAAGTTATGCCAAGATATGAACTTTTTGATATCCTGAGAAGCAGTTTTAAGAGATTTTGTCCTTTAGCTAACTATTGATCAAATCGTCCTACTTTGCTTTCAGCCCTAATAAACTATCAAAATAAGTCCAAAAATGCATCTTCATGATCATTCTAAGACAAAAATAAAATATAAGAGATACACCTAGGAATAAGGGAGTTTAAGCATTTAATTAAGCCATGTGTGTAAGTGTTTGAATTGCTAACTTATAATAACAATGATCTCGTTTTTAAGCTTAGTTTGGGGAACGTGAAACTTGAGGGTGATAAATCTTCGCAGCACAAAAGCCCTAATGTAAGTCATTGATTTCTTTGCAAGTTATTTCCATGTAACTATTTTCGAGTGAGAATGGTTTTCTATCCCTTTATTACCTTTGAAATTTTATTTCTTTAATTTTTGTTTAGTAGAATTTAAATAAGGCCAAGGTTGATTAATTATGAGAAAAGTGTAAAATTGCTTTATCACTAAGCATTGCATGAGGGCATGGCAATGGTTAAGTGTAGGGGATTTGATAGGTGTGTAAACACCCATCCTTTTACCACTTAATTCGGGCTAAAACGAGACCAAAACACGTATTTAATATCATTTCTTTGGAATTATGCGTGGTTTTTGTGTTTATTGTGTTTTCAGAGTCAACCGGATGAATATTAAAGAAAACATGGGATTGCACGGGTTTTACTGAAGGAAAAGACTCAAGATAAAGTCTATTGTCCAAGAGATGCAAAAGATTTGAAGTCACTGGGCCTATTCGAAGATTTATCGAAGAAAAGGACCAAAGATGGAAGATTTATATAAGTCGAAGAAACTCAAGTCTATTAAACGAAGAAATTAAAAGACGAGTTGAATTTAATCGACGACAAATCCCGAATCAGAATCGAAAACGGAAACTTTTCTGAAAAGACGAAAAGACAAGAAGAACGGGAGAAAGCCCACTCACCAACCAAAGGACAAGCCTATAAAAGGAGCCCTTCACACATTTTAGAGAAGCTAGTCTGGAGTTTTCTCTCCTTCCCTTTTTTCTCCTTTCTTGTTCGTTCCATCACAATCACCACTAGGGTGATTGATGATTTTAATCTTTGTTCTTCCAATCTTGTTGTTTTAATCTTTGTTTAATCTTGTCAAAACATTAATCATTTAATACTAAGTTCTTGTTTAATCTTTCAATTTTATCTTATTCATCATCATCTTTATCTTCAAGTTTTTAAGTTTTTATTTTCTTGATTTGATCTTTAAAAGTTGTTGGGATTTGTGTTTTTGTTGATGGGATTAGTAGTTTATGGTTAGTAGAAGTTTTGTGATTGATTTATTTAAGTTTTTGGTGAAAAACTTGGTGATTTTTGGAGTAAAACGTGTTTTCCTTGTTCTTCGGTATTTTAACTGTTTCTGGGTTTCCCAGACTTCCGAACCAATCCATAAGTTCCGAACCAAGCCTTCATTCGGAAGTCTCAAAACTTCCGAACCAAGCCTTCATCCGGAAGTCTATAACTTCCGAACCAAGCCTTCATTCGGAAACTTCCGAACCAAGCCTTCATTCGGAAGTCTCAAAACTTCTGAACCAAGCCTTCATCCGGAAGTCTATAACTTCCGAACCAAGCCTTCATCCGGAAACTTCCGAACCAAGCACAGAAAGTTCCGAACCGATTTCTTTTCAAAAGTTCCGAATGAATGAACCAAAGTCTTCCGAATGAATCATTAAGTTCCGCATGAGTAAAGTTCCGAATCAAGGGTAAAAGTTCCGAATCAATTTTCTTGTAGTGTTACTGTTTTTCTGTTTTACTGTTTCTTTACGTTTATCTCACAATTTATCTTTTATATTTCAATTTTAACTTTGATCCTAATTTCAATTTTAATTCACGTTTTTATTAATTGTCATTAAAGTAGTTGTCTTTGATTTAAATTTCCATTTTAACATTAAATAGATTAGAAAACCAAACCCTTTTATTTAGTAACCAAGAACAATCATTCCACTTAAAGCCTAGATCAATTCGAGAGGATTCCGAGAAATTAGAATCCTATACAAAACGCTTATATCAGATATCTTCTTTCTATTTAATGAAACAAAACAAGAAAAGGATTACATACAGAAAGATACATGATGATAATTAAGCATAAGGAGGCAACTTCTTAATCTTCACTAACTACATCAAAGAATAATTAAACATGCATGCTAAATTTCTAACTAAGAAATGAAGATCATGGAGATGTCTTCCTAAAGACTCTTAGTCAAACTTGAGATGTTGGTGCTAGTCTTAACCCATTCGTGAGCATGTGTTGAGAGACATTTGGATCTACCACAATAGAGTGATCAACCCTATGTTCCAACCATTTCTCACCAGATATCCAGTAAGCAACAACATAGTCCATCAGATCCATATTGATTTCATGCTCGAGAACTTGTCTTCTTTGGAAAACAACATAGAGATAGTCATCCATCTCCCTAAAAGAGATATTTCGGATACGTGTTGGCATCTCTGTCAGATCCGATTTGACATCTTAATTTAAATCATTTAAGAGACTTGTCTAACAAGATATATCACGAATTTGGATATCCAAAATTTCCGATGACGCTTTTATGTTATACCCATAACGAAGTGAAGAGTAATTCAATACCTCATTTTTACACTGGTGAATTGCAAATATCTTTAAGATTGATTTAGCTAATACATTAACTAGTTGATAAATTTTTAATTTTGCTACATAAGTAATTTTTCTTTTGTTGAGAAAAGATAAAGATAAGGATTAATAATACTAATGACTAATATAATTCTTTTCTGTTTGATGAAACAAAACAAGAAAAAGATTACATATAGAAAGCTACATGATAATAATTAAACATAAAGAGACAACTCTTTAATCTTCGCTAACTACATAAAAAATAATTAACATGCATGCTAAATTGCGAATTAAGAAATGAAGATAATGGAGAAGTCTTCCTAAATCCTATTATGCTTAAGAACTTGTCTTTTTTGGAAAACATATAGTTATCTACCTCCCTAAAGGAGACATTTACGATACTTGTTGGCATCTCCACCCGCTTAATTTAAATCATTTAAGGGTTTTGTCAGTAATAAGATATATCACAAATTCGGATATTCGAAATTTGCGATGACGCTTTTATGTTATACTTATCATGAAGTGAAGAATTATTCTATACCTCCTTTTTATCACTAGTGAATTGCATGCTAATATTAAAAATAATTTTTAAACTTAAAAATATTTCTTTTGCTAAATATATACTACATAGTTATATATTTTTTAGAAAAATTCAAAAAATTCGGGTTATTCGAGTCAACCTAAAAACTGAACCGGATTCAAATTCGGGTTTCAATTTGGTTTGATTCGATTTTCGAGTTGACAAAATAAATTACCTGAATGATCGAACAACCCGGAAACTATCGAAGAACACCCCTTAATAGAGATGTAAAAATGTGGTATTATAAACATAAGCTCTATGAAAGACAAAAATTCTAAGTGTTAATTCTAACATGATATAAATTAACATGGATCAACATTAAAATGGTCAAGCTAGATGATGTTTCAGTTCTTCAAAAATTAAAGAATATCATTTCCAATACAATCTTGTAACTTTTTTCTAAAAGGTCAGCATACTATCTATTTGTATTAAAAGCTCAAGCATTAAAGAATGTGTACGAGCCTACATTCATTTCCAAAACACATTTACAACTGGCCTAAATGAATGAAGAGTCCTACATGCTTAAGAGGTTCTTATAAGCTAGTGTCATTTTGAAAAACTAATCTACTATATATTGATTGTGATAGGTGACAAAAGTTTTACATGGAAAACACTCTCAAAAGTTCAAAAGAATCAATCTGGACCGTTTGTTTTAAAACAAATTCTACGGTTGAGATTGTTTCACTTTTATTTCTAGCACCCACACACATACCCGTATTGTTAGAAACACACACACATCCACCCACCACAGCCGTCACACCCCACCACCGCCGTCGTACCCCCACCGCAACACCGTCATCACACCTCTCCACTGTCAACAATAATAGCTATGATTTTACGATCGACATTTGATTTCACTTTCCTATATCTTAATTTCAAAATACGGAAATCCGTTTTAAAAGTAAAACAAGAATACACATCTGTTGTTATCCTACTCCCTTTAATTTTTTTGAACGGCGAGTTAGTAGTTAGTGATTCGAGCTTAGAGTGTCATTCAATTGGGTAGTATGCAAGCCTCAAACCTTCTTCTTACAAGATAAACCACACTTCTGCTTCTATTTAATTCGGGGCCCTAAAGGTCCTTAGTAAGACTCGAACTCGAGACCTCTCCAAGAATACCTCCCAAGGTTATCCTTGGTGGCAAACTGAACTAGCTGAGTTGGTTAATCATACTCTCTTTAATTATACAGACTACATAGCTTTCTTGATACAGGTATAAAGGATACTCTTTTACTTTGTTAGTGTACCACAACCTCGTACTCCATGGCTCTTTTGCATACAAGCTTTTACTTAAGCACGGGTGTATTTGCCTAATTAAGTTTTTGGTTTTTTTCTTTCTTTATATCCCTCTTTCTTCAAACATATTCGATTATGTTGATATGAGGACTTGCTCTCTATGTAGGCAGTTTGGAAACCATCTTAACCCATCAGAGGTGTCATGCCCATTTGTTTTCCTTAGGTTTGCTTTAACATGCCTTCTCCCATTATGTTCTTCATCTAAATGATAGACGTGTATTAACTGGTTAGCCTTGTTAGCGTTTTTAGTTTTATTATCTAATAGTAGTATCATAATTCATACTTGCTGAATATATTAAATTATTTCTACTTGGTTTATTAGGTTTGTTTCAATAGCTAAAAAAGGAAAGTACTTTCAGTTATTCTCTAAATTTATGAAATTTAATCTATAGCGAAGTACGCGTTAAGGGCTTAGAGACACTAGAGTATCTTGATAATACGCTGAAGAGAGAACGTTACATAGAGGATGGAGATGCCATTACTTTTGATGGTGTGGTGATATATGATTTTCAACTACATCTCTAAACACATTTAACTTTGGAATTTGTATATGCATATAGTGGTCTGATAACTTATCTCTTGTAGATTTTTTTTAACGATGAGTTAGTAATTAGTGACTGATAACGCCCAAATCCAATATGTTTTTAGGAGCGTTATCCGTACTTTTGTACATGTATATTGGTTATATCTATGATACTTTTGTGCATATTTGTGCCCAACTGTGTTTGCAAGTCTTTGTGTATCCAATTGCATGAATAGAGTGTAAAACAACGCAAACATGGAGATTAGTACGAGTACGAAAAATCCTAGTCAATTTCAAGACCCGTGTACAAGTTACAAGCCTTTAAAGATCAATTTCGGGTGCAAGAACAAGTATTTCCAAGGAGCATACAAGTCACTCAGCATGAAGTTGCCACCAGCAGAAATAAAGTCGCCACCAGCAAAACTCATCCAAGTTACCACCAGCAGGATGCAATCCACCCACATTTGTGTAGGCCGCATTTGTGTCTACATTCATGCAAGCTCAAGGGAGAACATACAAGAAAGTTCTAACTTCCTTTGGCTCCAAGCATTTGTCTTTGGCTCCAAACCATGCATTCACTCCATGCCTTCAATTTTGCTTATAAATAAGACCCTTAGGGTCATGTAACAACATATATTTTCACATAATCTCATTACTCTTTCACAACCACAAAATAACTCTCTCAACCTTGTCCAAACCTCCATTCCCGGATTTGAGTAAGGTGGTGCAAGAAAAGTCACTTTTGGAGTCCGGAAAGCAAAGTTAACATCACGAAACTCTTAGGGATCATTAACCTAATCATAGCAACATATTTCCACTTTGTAAGACTCTTAATTATGACTTAAGACTATTATTTCAGAGTTTATTTCATTGTTTGTTATGAGTAGCTAAATCTCATTCAACACTTGGTAGGATGATGTTTGTGGTATGAAGTAGTGGTTGTGATTGTGATTTATGTTTATTTCAATGTCAACCTTTCCTTTGAACCATTAGTACTTATGTTTCATGTGACAATTGTTATCAAAACTTAATTTGTTGGTAAAGATTTCATATGTCGAAAGTGTTATTTTCTATCAACAAGTCATAGCCGGTTTGTCTATGATTGGCTATCTTTTGTATTAATCATTTCTTAAGAAGCTTTGATTATCAAGAAACATAATTATAAGTGTTAGAAAATTCATGAAACGACCGTGAATCGAATGTGTTGAAATTGGATTAAGTCTTGAATTGAGTGATTGAGTCTAATGCTTGTTTTCTTTAACCAAAGTCTTGACGAGGATTGAAGCTTTTTGAAAACAATAGATTGGATCATCCATCTAATTATCATAATCATATTTGTTAAACGTGTCATCACAATCATACCACTACGGATGCCTAAACTAGTCTTTACCAAGTCTTGCTTTTAATGTTATTATTCATCTCATCATATTACTTGTTACTTGTTTGTCACCAATTGCTACAATCAACGATTATAGTTTTATTTTTGAATGATCATAGGTTTTCCAAATCCTCGTGAACGATCTCGGTATTACCACATAAAAGCTATACACAAACGAAAGGGTTATACTTGTCGTGCGTTTTTAGTTATTCCCGTAATTCGTGTTTATAAATTTAAAACATGTTTCCAATCCAATACACCGGACACGCACTAAGTTTTTGGCGCCGCTGCCGGGGTTTTGATTGTGTTCTTAGTTCCAAAATCATCCTATAATCAAACCCATTATAGCGTTCTTGTTGCCAAAAATCCCAAAAATTAAAAACTAAAAAAAACATTGCAGCAGCATCGATTTTGCCGCCGACAACTTCATCACAGAAGGGTTTTGCCGGAGCGATTTTTCCGCCCGGCAAAACCCTTCTGCCGCCGGCAACACTTCCATAGTCCACATTTTGCCGCCCGACAAGATTTCTTGCCGCCGGCAACTCTACCTTTTTCTTACAGAACCGATTTTGCCGGCCGGCACCCCCATTTCGCCGCCGGCAAAACCTAGTTTTATATAAAAATATATGTTTTTATTTTGTTTGGTTTATTTAATTTCTTATCTACTTATTTTCCTATTATTAGTATTTTGTTTGTTTTTATTTTTGTTACTTGTAGTCTTTTTCAAAAGTTCTTCAAGACTTGAATGAACACACGTTCTTTCGGTCAAGAATTGCTTAGTCCATACACCAATCCCGAACGTTATATCTAAGTATCTATCATTTTATTAACTCATTTTAGACCCTTTATGTGCTCCACACATTCGTTATACCTTTAAACTAACCCGGTTCATACTTAACCCAAATTTATCCTATTTTTAATGTCGTTCGTAGATAAATTACTTAAACATGTCATCCATTTCTGGAATCTTTATCCAACCTTCTTATATGTATCGAAAACATATCATAATACTTATTAAGGTCAAAACCTTAAGCAAGTACCTATTACGAAAGTTATTATCTCTAAGTGTCCAGTTTCTGCCTGCATTTATACTCTAAAAGTTTCATGATACCAAAAGTTTCATGATACCAGACGACCTTAAACTATTCCAATTGACTTCCTTTGGTAACGACTCATACAACATATGAATAAGCTCTGGTGTTAATCTCAATAACCAATTCAAAGTTTAAGTACCCGAAGTAGAAAGTTAACTTAGACACTTGCTGTTCAAAACACAGTTTTGACTCCGAATCTTGTAAAAGGATTTTGACTGACCAAACGATCGAGGTAAAAACTCTAATTACCATAATTGGAAAGTAGACTCTATGAAGATAGTTTTAGACTTTTAAATCACCCAAAAAGCTATCCGTATGATCAAGTTATGATCAAAGCAAGCTCACTTAAAAATATGCCTAGACCTTAACTTCGATTTTAGCAAAATTAAACCTTAATTAGACACCATTAAGTATTAACGACCATCATTAATATTAAATCAAGTTTATATGAAACCTTAGTATTAATTAAAGATTGTAAACCCTAATTAACCAAAAATCTAATTAGAATAACCATCATCAAGGTTCTTACATAATTAATTAAACAAGAACTATGAATTAGATCATACCTTAAACCCTAAATTATTATTGGTTTTTTTTTTCTTTTGTGGTGTCGTCCGATCGCAAGAGGAAGAGGGGGAGGAGAAAATGTTTTTGGTTATGATGTGAATTCTATTTATAAGAAGATTTATGATAATTATCTTTTATCAATTTGAGTCCAATTTCGATATGTTTTCCCCTTCTTTCTCTACCCGCAGACGACTAACACCCCAAACACTAATACCTTATAATTTTTACCCTCTATTTATTTACCTCGAGTTTTGTACTTGTTTTAGACCTTATAGTGTAAACCTTGAACGTTATACCTAAAACTTTCGACATTCCAATAATCGTATGACTCGCCTTTTATTTTCAAACGTTTTCATAATTAGTAAGTTTATTAAAAACTTAATAATACATAATATCTACATATAATAAATATATATTATACGTAATACGTACACGCAAAGCACATAACTGACAAAAACGTTAAACGAAACGTCAATGTGATCTCATTTCATCACATTTCACCACCACTAGTACCATGATCCGCAATTATATACTTTAATCTCGCAAGATCATCATGTCAAACATACATAACACGCCAAGTATATAATATAACATACGTAACGACGTCTTATAGGTTATAACTTAGCCTTTCAAAAACCACGGTTGTCACACTACCTACATAAATTTCTGAGCCGCATTTGGGATTTGTGTAAAATTCTGGCGGGGTCGATTTCAATGGTTCCTAGGGTGTCGCAGGATTGCTTCGAGTAGCTTTGCGTTTGTTTTGTTTGGTACCCTGAGGATTGTTTTGTTGGGTACTCTCACGATTGTTTTGTTGATTGTTTTTTCAGATATTTTTAGATGAATGGATGGATATGTTGTGTGTGTGTGTTGAGAAAATATGGGAATGAACAATGATTACTTATAGGAGAAAAATGAAAAACTAGCCATCGGAACAAAGTTGAAAACTAGTCATTGGAATAACTTTTAAATTATAATACGAAAATAGAGAATACAATTTAGAACTAAAGAAGGAGAATAGGAAATTTATGAAATACAACAAATCGTTCTAATCGTGTTTTTCTTGAAGCCAAACGAATTTAGTTTCCATTTTTCGTTTGATTTTAGCTGCCTTTCGAAAAAATGCGTTATGCATCTCGTAATCTTTGTTTGTTTCTTCTTTCAAAAAAGTGTCCATTATAGCACGGCTCTTTTTAGGAATATCATTGCATTTCTCGTATGCTTTTTGCATATCATCTTTAGCTATAGAGCCTTTTTTAAAATGCCATGGCTAACTCCGTCATTGCTTTGTGACGAACGACATCTTCGTGAATCAGTTTTTAACTAAAGCTTCAATTTCGTCAATAGTATGCGAAAGTTAACAAGCCATATGTTTTTCACTAAAATAATTTTTTGATACAAAATGGTTAAGTGTATTAGGTATTTAACTATTTATAGAGGGTAAAGTGTTAAGATTTTAAAAGAAAAGGTGTTTTTTATAATTAAAACCGAAAAAAATAAGAAAATGTGAAATGGGTCTGGTGGATTGAGTTTGCTCGGTCGACCGGTCCCACTCGGTTGTCGCGGCGCGGTCGACCGAAGCTCGGCCGATAATTTTTTGAAAATTGATCATAAGTTGTCTACTGTGGTGTTTTAACCCGAGAAGCCAAAAATAATCACGACACATACAGACGTATATTGTAGTGCATACTTTATTTTTAAGTTCTGGATCTGCCACTTAATAGCAATAATTAAGCAATGGTTGGGTCCATTGCACATCATCCCTTAAATTGGATGAAACATGGCAAATTCTGAGCTTTAATTTTTTTTACATCAACTTCAGTTTCGTGGTTCGTCTTTTTTCAAGTTTACTAGTTCTTCTAAGTATACGTGATGACTCGTCGTTAATACATGTGTCTTGCTACTTATACAGCTTCGGACTTGTTGAAACTAACGATGTGTACAAAATATGAGTTCTACGCGATCAAAATGTGGAATTTGGTTCAAAATAAAATAAAATTTGCACATAACTGAATGCAGTCACAAACATCAGTTACACCAACAAGGGGATATATCATATATGCGCCATGCGATGGATTTACAGTAACAGCAGTACCTAGTGAAAGCTTTGCAAAGTGGGTTTTAGTGATTAAAATAGCTGCAGAGTACCAGCGGGTGATGTCGCTGCTGCTGCATCTGGCTGGGAGTGAACCAAAACATCTCTACCTTCGTCTTTACTTTTTAGTGTTGTTTGAAGTCGAGTACACTAATTACCGTGCCAAGGTGAGTCAGCAACAAGTCCGAAATATGTGGTTGCCTTGCGATAGTTGTTCACTTGTTTGTACTATCTTCAAAGTCCTGGGCTAAAAGTTGACTTAACAAAGCACATCTTACTACCATTTGACTAACTTGGATAAGTTTTATCGATCGATATACGTTTAAAGTTTGTGACACCATATACAACAATACCGAAATCCGCCGAAGTAGGATACGAGGGAGATATGATTTATATACTCAACATCTCTACCAGAGAGTAAACAGTGTAACATGTTTTAATCTGCCATTACTCTTTATGGGACAGTATAACATGTTTTCATTTTAACTGACACCATAAGAAGTCTTCAATAAATCTCGAATATCCGTAAGGCACTCAGCGTTTTATTCTTAAATTTCCTAATAGTCTGCCATAAGCCAACGAAAATCCGTTCTTTTTGGAAGCTAGTCATTTTATGCTCAATTTGTCCATATCAAGCTTCTTCATTCAATAGTTACTTAAGAGAATCGATGTCTATATATGTTTCGAGTCCTTGCATTGTGAGTTGAGAACAATGAGGAGAGACACGGGTCTGCAAAAAAGTATCCCTAACCAATGGATCAAGCAGTTGCACAGCATTGGGACTGCAAATGGTCTTAGATTGCAGAAAAGCTTCCTGGAAGGATCGCAGAACAATGCAGAGATAGATGGCAAAACCATCTGAGGCCAGAAAAACAAGGACCATTTGATTGAGGACCAAAAATGCATTTAAAAGCGTATCAAAGGTCTCATCATGCAAAACATTTAAGTCCGGCAAAAGGTTAGATAGCCTGTGTGGCCTTTTGCCTCAGCAGATGGTCGAGCCATCACAGTTGGTGAACCAGAATTATCCTGGTGCCACTGACTTGCTACACTTACATGGTGCTTCCTCTTCAATGGGCAGGACCCTGGAGTACCTTCTTCCACTTTGACACCGATCCATGTTTGCTTCTCGAACTTCTTATGTCCGCAAAAGGACCTCAAACGTTCTTATATCTACGATTGACATATTTATATTACCATATGTATTGTATTAAAGCATTCATTTAGTACTAGATGTGGCAAAACGGGTCGAAAAGGGGAAGCTTTTGTACAGGTCAGTGGGTTGACCGGAATCCCATTTTGTCGATAATTTTGTCTTAACATAAATAAATTGTGTCATATATGATTAGAACTTTAAATAGAACTTATCAAATATCGTATTTATTCACTGTAGAAGGATTCATGCACTGAAAATTCTCTTTCGGCAACTTTCAACCCGTTTGACCCATATACTTTTTGCTAGTTGTCCCCCTATATTCTAGCAATTTGACCCATTCGAAACTAAATTTAACCCTTCATAAGTAAACGAGTCTGAAACAGCCACCTCAAAAGTTCTAGAATTGGAGAAAGCTATACTGGTGAACTTTGATGTGAGGTCTCAGACGAACATTGTACTTGTTCAATGCAATGTGAAAACGAACACAAGACACCATCCTGTTTCAGCATCTAGCAAGCAGACGCAATAACCAACCAAGGCTGCGGTAGATGCAAAAAGACAGCATCTGCTTTACCACCTAAATCTTTCGGAAATCCCTCACCTTAAATATCTCTCACTCCCACTGTGACGACCAAATTGCTCAATCCCGTCTTCTCAAAATCTTGTCTGTTGCAATAACAATAAACAAAATCAGCAAACAATTAAACAGTTTGTCATTCTTTATGATATAAAACATATATACTAAAGATCTTACCTAGCAGCCTCATATAAATATGTCCCGTAGGGGCGATAGCCCTTGCTAATGAAGTACTCAGCGACCTACTTCCAGTCCCGGACTCAAGCACCACACAACCCGGAATCAACTCCAAATACATCACCACAAAACTAATATCCGCAATATAAAGGATTTACATCAAAAAGGCTTCCCAATCCAATTAGAATGCTTAAAAACACAAGACATATTCTCAAGAACTGACTTCTCATCTCCTGTCACCGCCTTCGTGTTATCGTGTTTCTCATATACAATAATCAAATCTCCGTTACTTATAAGTCGGTTAAACGACCGTTTCTTTCTGGTATTAATAGGCAACATTCTATCAAACTGTGTTGCACACTATCAACTAAATTGCGAATGAGTCTGTCGGTATAATATATCTGTAACAACAAAATCAAACCTAAAAGATCTTATTCTCATTACGGGTTTAGGCTATATGATAGCAACGCACGCACTTTCCTTAAAGTTTCACTTTACGCTACAAGTTATCATACTATTTAGGGATCATCTCATCAAATAGCGACGAACCTTCTCGAAAATCCGAGTACCTGAACCAAAAAGTGCCTCATTAACTGTTACAAACTTTCTGGTTCCAACACTCTTCCGGTCTCTTGGAGCATCACTATTATCCGACGCAACAGTCTCCACGGGTCGGGTTCTAACCCGCCTTCTCCTTGTGGATCTAGTGTTGCTGGTTCTCCTTCATCAGGTAAATAGATTATATATACGTACTCCATATCATTTGGGTGTGTGTTTGTATTTTCTTTATTGAAAAACACCGGAGTAGCATTTGTTTTAGTGGTCTCAAGTAAACCTCAAATTTTACCCGAAAGATTGTAATTTGGGTATGTGAGGAATCGATCAAGAAATCGACAAAGGAAAGCTACCGTAAACGTTACTCAAAGCCACGAGTCTAAAAGTCCGACAAGCTATGACTAGTTTGTTCTCTTACAGTTACTAATTTACCGGGTTCTTCACATAGTAATTCATTTAGGGCCGGTTTAGGGTTGTTGATCGAAAACATTAAAGCCGTTAGTGTTAATTGACACTTGATTTATGTTCATAAAGTCATACTACATGTTGCAGAAAAAGTTGATATATTTGCCACAATATAAATGGCAACCATGAACACAGTTAACATACTGAGTATGGTTTTTCAACGAACTTTTAATTTCACTAAGAAATACTGGAACGGTAGTAACATACATCTAATCGAAGGAAATAAAAACGTACAAAAGTAGAACTATTTCATTTATTAAGCCCACTGGAATTTGATTAAAGCTAAATCGATGTTCTTGGCTTGCTTCATATGCATCCATAAATGTAAAAGACTCGAGAGCATTCACCCTTTCCTGAGAGAACACAGATTCAGTGAGTGGGAGTTGCTATTCTAATGTTGCTATCGACAGATCATACAGTATAAGATAAATACAATGATATAGATTTCGTAAAAACTTGTATATCTACAATATATCTCTTGGAAGCAAGACGAGCAAAGACAGAACTAAGGCGAGGTCATAGGTTTTAAAGGCACCTTACTCGATCAGTGACAAGTGCAAATGATGAGAGTCAGATCAGACCACATTTAACAAGGTAGTACATGCTCTGTTATCAGCATAAGTGACAACTTCAATTGCATAACAGCCTTTTTAGCCTCTACTGATCCACACGAATTTAAACATTAGCAGTGGCGTATTACTCGCACCAGTTTACGCATCTTCACAAATTTTCAAACTAGTGTTACATATTAGCCTAATTCAATCATTACGCAACGTTAAGAATAATTTATTAGCACCGAAATAATTACCGTGTCCATGTAACATTTCATTTACTTTATTTATACTTGGGTCGGTGAACAAGTTAAGGCTATTTATAACTAACCGTAAAACAAAACAGAGTTGGAAGAGAAATTTCACCTTACTTGTCATTATTATCAACAAGGGTTAAAGGCGAAACCAAGCTCTCAGCAACAATGAGAGCGTCATCATATCTAAAGTCTTCAATAAGTGAGACAGAACTGTCTCTTAAATCGTAGATAACCAATCCCTTATAACGATGAAATAACACTCTCCTGTCAATTGAAATAAACAAAGGAACCGGTGATTCGCTAATCCAATCATTACTCAGATATGGGAAAGAAGCCATCTTAGTCCACGAATCTTTCACTCCATAAACCTTCATTACCCATAAGTCCGCACGACTTTCGCCATAATAAAAAAGCCCACACAAGCATCCTCCCAAAACCCCCAAAGTGAGAAATTTCGTCTCAGCTTCATCATACTCAAATAGCACAACTTCACCGTAAGTCTCCTTTGCTAAATCGAGAGAAACTATCCTAGGCGTCTCTGTAAAATCATCTTCGTCTAGTGAATCATAATCATAAACAACCTAGTGCAAAGCACCATTTAAAAAAACACCACAGCCATCCTCTGGAGATAAGCACTCGTCAGGAAAATCACCTATATTCGTCCACGTTCCAGTTTTCAAAGAGTATATATGCGTCGCCGGTGCAACATCAATAGCATCCACGTGTGAATCATACATTTGAGCAAATTCTACAATTTTGAAATCATCAGTAGATTCATCGTACCCAAAAGAATACCATTTACGCTCACCGATTCTCTTACCAGATGATAACCCACCCCATAACTTTCTAGTACTCGGGTTATATACATAGAGCTCACAACAAAAATAATGATCAACAAAAAGGCACATTAATCCATTACACGACCCCGCTATCATAATCGCATGAGGACCGGATCGTCGCAATGGATTTTCAAGCAGTGTCGCGTCATTAGCAGATTTAGGAAACATGAGATTAGAAAGAGAGCTTACTTTGAGAGTGGTTGTTTGTTGGAAAGAGACAAGCCTAATGTTGGTACAAGATAAAGTAAAATGTGTTTTAATGAAATGATTGTCAAAGGAGATTAAAGAGTACCATTCTTTGCAAACAGACTTACATCGTAACAATGTTTCAACTGAAGCTTTTAACAAGATTTCGCGGATGAGTTCTGGCAGAAGTGATGCCATTTTTATTTTAGGGTGCACACAGAATTGAGCACCTAAACCAGTTAGCCGACAGCCCCTATAAAAACATCATCTTTGAACAACATGTCCCATCTTCACAAACAGATCTACATTTTTAGGTTTTTTTTTAACAAAGATGTGTGTGGATGTATAATGACCTAGATGAACAGCTGAATATGTGTAACCCTATATTTTCCACCAAGTTCTGGGCTGGGCTGGTCTGGGCTAACAAATAAGTTGTTCGGTAAGAGTATGTGATAGGTGTGTAATCAAGTCAAGCTTTTATCAAGCAACTCGAGCTCGAGCTCGAGCTTGACTCGATCAAGCCAAGCTTTTATCAAGCTTAAGCCTAAAAAATAGCTCGAAACTATATCAAGCTCAAGCTTTTGATAGCTCGGCTCGAGTTCTTATCAAGCTTTTCAAGCTTTATCAAAAATATGTTCTTATGATGCATCTAATTGTTAATTTGAGTATTAACCTAATTTTAAGTGCTTATTTCATAAATATATAATATATTTTAGAAGGACTTGTAACTCTGATAACATTTATATTTTAGTTCTTTGTATTTTAAATGATTTTTTATTTTTGTAAATTTAATTATTACATTTACTCGTTACTTGGTGAAATACAATATGTGTATAAATATTTTTTGTACTTTTCTTAATACTAAACGCAACGTGTCTAGATTGTGCTCGCATTCACATCATGCAATGACCTTTGGGATCTTAATCGTATTGGAGTGGAAAACACATTTTGAAACCAAAATTGTACGATAAATTTGTTATTGGTTTTATTAATGTTAAATAAATCAAATTTGTTTTAAGTAATGATTTTTGTTTTTTTATTTTTATACATATGTTTATTGATAAGTTTTATTATAAAAAATTAAAATTATACACATTCAATCTTTTCAAGTCAAACTCAAGCTTTTATCAAACCTTATCAAGCCAAGCTCAAGCCTGGATCGGTAAAGCTTGACAAGCTATCAAGCTAAGCTCAAGCCTACAATTTTAGTATCAAGCCAAGCTCAAGCCTACTAAGCTTGAGCTCGGCTCGGCTCGATTACACCCTTAGTATGTGATTGCTTATTGATGTAGACTAAAAAGAAAAGTAACAAAGATAATTAATTGGATCTGTTGATTCAATAAGAATGCCAGAAACAATTCTGCTAATAATCGTTGATTCTGAAGAATGCCCGAAAATTAGGGTAAAACACGGCAACACAACGACCAGTGGTTTAACTTTTATTAAACTGATAACTGTCTTGCTAGGGTTACAGCAGATTCATTAAATAATGACTGCAAACAAAGAAAAACCCTAAAAATCCAACGGGCTGGACCGTAGCCCAATGACAAAGTCCAACTGAAAGTGAAAAAAACATAAAAATGCAAAAAACTGATAGTAAAAAGGCTTTTTGGGCCTTGGGAAATCCGCAACCAGCTAAAAGGTGGTTACAGCGTCGTCGGTCTCCTTTTTACGCACGTTTTGACAGGTCACGGGCTGAAAACGGACTTAGGATGCAAAAGTTATGCCCATTTTACTAAACCCCTCTTCGTCACGCGATCTCGGGCCTCCAGAAACAAGTCCGCCCGTTCTTCAATACTTGGGCCTCCATCACTTATGCTAACAGTTACTCCGTATGATTATTTGTGAGTACATAATACAATCGGTGTCTGATAAGCATATAGCAAAAGGTCTGGTTTTGAGTCTAAAACCACAAATGCTAGCCATCCTCATAGCGTTCCTCGTGTCGTCCCGTCTTGAACCGTAGTTGCCAGCCGAAATGTTTTCCTAAAATAAACTTTTTCGGAAGATCTTATATAAACGATATAAATTCCAATTAGTTTGCATCAAGGCCCCAGTGGTCTAGTGGTAGAATAGTACCCTGCCACGGTACAGACCCGGGTTCGATTCCCGGCTGGTGCACATTTAGCTGTGATGATAAGCCTTAGCAATGGTTGGGTCCATTCCACATCATCCCTTAAATTGGATGAGACATGGCCAATTCTGAGCTTTATTTTTTTCTACATCAACTTCAGTTTCGTGGTTCGTCTTTTTTCAATTGTATACGCTGATGCCTTACAATGTCAGACGACGTGTACAAAATATAAGTTCTACAATCAAAATGTGGAATTTAGTTCAAAATAAAATAAATTTGCACATAACTGAATGCAGTCACAAAACATCAGTTACAGCAACAAGGGGACATGCGCCATGTGATGGATTTACAGTAGCAGCAGTACGTAGTGAAAGCTTTGCAAAGTGGGATCAGAGGCCTCGTGATACATAAAATCTATACTTACTCTAACAATAAGGTACTAATAAGACCTGGCTTTTTTATTTAACACTTAAAAAGGAGATTTTGATGAAGAATGCAAGTCTAATCAATATGATCAAAGTTACAGACTTACAGTAGCATGATTTAGTAATCTTTTACTGGGAAGTATAATAACAAACCACCAATTAGTTTGCATCGAGGCACCAGTGGTCTATTGGATGGGGAAAGTGCATCAGTAGTCGCAGCCCTGGGAGGTTTGACAAGGCACCCTCAATGGGACCTCAATCAAATGGTCCTTGTTTTCGTCCTAACGATGATTACATGGATTTGAGAGTAAAAGTGATGGTGGCTACACCTGAAATAATCTGCCATTACTCTTTATGGGACAGTATAACATGTTTTAAAATTCAATGAACATGTTAAGTAGAAGTTATGCTGATGCCACTCTTCTCATTTTAACTGATACCATAAGAAGTCTGCAATAAATCTCTAATATCCGTAAGGCACTCAGCGTTTTATTCTTGGAAGGTTGTGCATCCGTAAATAAGTTAAGACACCTTTCAACGAAATCCGTTCTTTCTGGAAGCTAGTCATTTTATGATCAATTTGTCCATATCAAGCTTCTTCATTCAATAGTTACTTAAGAACATCAATGTCTATATATGTTTCGAGCCCTTGTGAGTTGTTAACAATGAGAAGAGACACGGGTTTGCAAAAAAGTATCCCCAACCAATGGATCAAGCAGTTGCACGGCATTGGGACTGCAAATGGTCTTAGATTGCAGAAAAGCTTCCTGGAAGGATCGCAGAACAATGCAGAGATAGATGGCAAAACCATCTGAGGCCAGAAAAACAAGGACCATTTGATTGAGGACCAAAAATGCATTTAAAAGCGTATCAAAGGTCTCATCATGCAAAACATTTAAGTCCGGCAAAAGGTTAGATAGCCTGTGTGGCCTTTTGCCTCAGCAGATGGTCGAGCCGTCACAGTTGGTGAACCAGAATTATCCTGGTGCCATTGACTTGCTACACTTACACGGTGCTTCCTCTTCAATGGGCGGGACCCCGGAGTACCTTCTTCCACTTTGACACTGATCCAAGTTAACTTCTCGAACTTCATATGTCCGCAAAAGGACCTCAAACGTTCTTATATCTACGATTGAAAGATTTATATTAACATCTGTATTGTATTAAAGCATTCATTTAGTACTAGATGTGGCAAAACGGGTCGAAAAGGGTAAGCTTTTGTACAGGTCAGTGGGTTGACCAGAATCCCATTTTGTCGATAATTTTGTCTTAACATAAATAAATTGTGTCATATATGATTAGAACTTTAAATAGAACTTATCAAATAACGTGTTTGTTCACTGTAGAAGGATTCATGCACTGAAAATACGCTGAACAATCTTAATACCCGTATGTCTAGCTTGCCATGATTTCTTACTTTGACAAACGGCTTTCAAGAAGGGTAAAAGTGCCCCGGGATTCCAAGTGCTGATGCCACGACACTAAAAGCTTTAGCAGTGGTGTTCCTCACATATTCATCAATGTTATATCAATACCAGGAGTTCAGAACGCATTGCAGCAATCATAGTAGCTAAAGCAGCCGCCTTACTGAGATTAGAAATGATTTCTCTCCCTTCTACACGACCAAAATTTTGTGAACATAAGGTCGAACAAGCTCATCTAACTTGTAAAGCACTCTGTCTATGACCTTCACCAACAAGTGCCTCTCCTGATCCAGCAATGAAAGAATACGGTTGAACAATGGCCCAGCACCAAATTCACGAGCCTTAACCGTAAGCTGCCTTAACGCTGTATTCCTCTGTGGTGGAGTCCCGTTCTTAACTTTCAGAAGCAACTTCATAATTTTACGCTCCTTTTGTTCATCTGGAGACAACTTCATAAAGTACTAGTAATCTTAGGCAAACAATCTGGCATCTCTTTTGGAACATCGTACATCTGATTCCTGTTTTATTCGGGAATCGAATACAGTGGTCCTCATGGTTTGGATGAAAATGGAATTATCATTTTGGTTTTTGATTGCTCTCACTTAGTACTATCACTATGCCTAAACATATCAAACAAAACAAATTTTAGTAATATGTTTTTTTTATTCAATGTATAAATACCCGTCACAGAAGAGAGTCCTACTTTTATCTTTGAGAAGACGAAGCTAATGTTTACAACTAACTCTGAATATATACATACGCACAACTTTGATACGATCCTGCTGTCTCTTATTATATTAATAAGATAATTAGTTTATTTACTTTCCTTTTATTGTTTTATCTTAGGGACCAAGTTAAGTCTAGGGCAACTTTCATTATATATAGAGGATTAAGGGCTGTAAGATGATTATGTTTAATGATAATGAAGTATTGATTAGTTAATCAATTGGGGAGTCGGTTTATCTCACTAATATAAGCCACTGGGGGGTCGGGTTATCCCATTAACATAATCTATCTATCCTTTTATCTCTATTATCGATCTGGTTCGTATCAATTGGTATCAGAGCTGTTTCGATTCTAGGGTTTCAACAAAAAAAAAAAAAAAAAAAAAAAAAAAAAAAAAACTGTTTACCCGGACATTCATCCGAATCACTGTTCACGTCCAGAAATTACTGTTCATCGCTACTGTTCATCTACTACTGTTCATCCGGGGCACAAGAAGATGGTTAACAGCATGCGTTCATTCGGAAGAGATTTAAAGATGTCTAACTTTGAAGGAGGTGATGTTTTTGGGTGGATTTACCGCATGGAACGATATTTTCATATCGAGAGGATTGAGGCTAAGGATCAATTAACGGCTGTGGAGTTATGTTTAGAGGGACAAGCTCTTTCTTGGTTATGTTGGAGTGATTGTCGAACTCCGTTTAGATCTTGGGAGGATTTTAAAAGGCGAATATTAAACAGATTCGAACAATCTCGTGAGGGTAGTTCGTATGAGCAATATTCGGCGATTAGAACCTACCAAGAGAATAAGAGGCGTGAAGAATGGAATCAAATGATTAAAGAAAAAATTGAAGAGGATAAGTGGCGTGAAGCATGTATTCAAAAGCTTGAAGAGATGAAAAATATAATTCAGTCTTTACGGAATCCCATATCGCCACCAGTAACAACCAAGGTACCCGCAAAACCGATTCAAAATACCCTACGTTTTGAAGAAAATAGCGGGCAAAGTTATACAAGTGGTGAGGAGGTGAAAGTAGAGTTGAAAGGCAACGTTGTTAAAGGTGTTCATGTCACAGATTCAAAAGAAGATGCTGATGTACATGGTGGGGGAAACCTACCACAAACAGAAAATGCACTTCCGGATTTGGATACAAAAGACATTGGCACATGCACCATGGTTCCAGAAAAAGCAAATAACCAAGACAACACGAACATGACAAAGGATCAGCCACGTGTACGAGAGAAGGATGTACCTTCGCATGGGCCGAGAGAACAACAAATGGTTGGACAGATTTTGGGTGTAGTGCTGGAAAAACATACTATTGGGTTTGATTTAAGGGCTTCCGAGGGGCTTCATTGTGACATAAGGAAGGAAGAAAGGATAACTTGGAATCCAGGGATCCATCGTCATCCATCAGAAAGAAAATGGAATTTTGGCCTGAATGTTTATACAAAATCGATTATCAAAAGCAATCATGTGTTTCAAATTTTTAGGCCTAATGATGACCAACATGAGAGGAGGGGAGTTCAAAGAAGAGTTTGGGATCCCGGGATTACTCGAGGCTACATCTTTATGCAACACCTTGAGGACAAGGTGTGTTTGGGGGCGGGAGTATTGATACGATCCTGCTGTCTCTTATTATATTAATAAGATAATTAGTTTATTTACTTTCCTTTTATTGTTTTATCTTAGGGACCAAGTTAAGTCTAGGGCAACTTTCATTATATATAGAGGATTAAGGGCTGTAAGATGATTATGTTTAATGATAATGAAGTATTGATTAGTTAATCAATTGGGGAGTCGGTTTATCTCACTAATATAAGCCACTGGGGGGTCGGGTTATCCCATTAACATAATCTATCTATCCTTTTATCTCTATTATCGATCTGGTTCGTATCAAACTTCGACTAAACCACGTCTTAAATTGACTAGTTTGTACTATCTTACCCAGTTTAGAATTAGCTCTCCTTATTAAATCTTAAGAAACTTTATAATGCAATTGTACAACTTGAGAAAGATCGAGGAACTTTATAAGCTGGAAGGTGGACAGAATGTGAAATCTTATTTTCGCCAACGTGGTGAGACTAACATGTCTATGCAAAGTCAAGAGAAGCCGTAACATATAATAACATGCTAACAATGGATACGTTAACCATAATTAGTTAATCAGGAGCTCAAAATCAAAAGCTAAAGTTGGTATGGATGATAACATATGCTAGGCTTAAACATTTCCTAGATATAACATTATCATTCACAACATCCTAATATAATTCTTCAATAGCGTACACAATAAGCTTAATTGTCATCGGAAGTTGTTGCCACTTTTTCACTTTTTCACTTTCACTCGTCTTGCCAAGGTCTTCATCCTTTACATATGCAACGCCTATTAACAACCAACACAGTAACAGCATCAGGGGTAGTTTATATATTGATTTCTTGTTTGATATTAACTAGTCTTTACTTTCTTAAGCTGTTCATAAACAGCTTTGGGTAGGTCCAAACGATTAAGGTAAGATGGTCAAACGTGCATCACCAAATTAAACAAACATGTACTTGATGTGTAATCGGAAACAACTTGGGTAGAACTAGCCCCGCAAGACATTTTAAAAAAAAACCCAAATTATGATCAATATTATTTTAAAAAAAAAACCCAAATTATGCTTTGATACGATAAACAAAACCCAACCATTCCAACAGCACGATATAAGAATGGATTGATTGTTACCCGAACAAGATGGTGCAACTAAAGTTTCAGTTAAATCATCGTGGTCGCACTTAAGCACAAATGATGATCCTAGCAAGCCATCTGGCATACCTATAAAATAACCAAAAACAAAAAATACCAATAATTAATACGGCAGGAAAGAAATTTGTCACCAAAGCTTTAAAGCTTATGAAAACTATATAACGAAACTGTTCGTCACTCACTTGAACACGTACATTATTCTTTTTTTCTATCTAATACTTGAAAGTACAGAAACCTAAACACCTAAAAGTTTATAAATCATTAGACAAACACTGGTCATATAAAATTTATGTTAATACTTTTATTGTGAAGAATTTTAAAGCTAGCAACCGCATAGGGCGGGCCTTGAGACTAGTAAGTATATTTATATGGAGAAAAATCAGAAGTTCGAAAAAATATATAGAGAATTTACCAGAGAAAGAGGTTAACGGTTCAGTTGACTCCTACTGGTCCTTATGGCGGTAGCGGAGGATAATCATATCCTTGAAGGCTTGATGAGGAAGATTGGTAGTAGGGTTAATGATGTTCCAAATCAACTCGTTTGGAGATGAATTGGCTAGACGGGTGTAAATCTCAAGGTTTACGATGTTACAAATCAACTCGTTTGGCGGTTTGGGGATGAATTGGCTAGACAGGTGTCAGGGTTTATGATGTTCCAAATCAACTCGTTTGGGGATGAATTTGCTAGTAAATCTCAGGGTTTATGATGTTCCAAATCAACTCGTTTGGAGATGAATTGGCTAGACGGGTGTAAATCTCAGGGTTTATGATGTTCCAAATCAACTCATTTGGGGATGAATTGGCTAGACGGGTGTAAATCTCACGGTTTATGATGCTCCAAATCAACTCGTTTAGAGATAAATTGGCTAGACGGATGTAAATCTCGCGGTTTATGATGTTCCAAATAAACTCGTTTGGAGATAAATTGGCTAGACGAGTGTAAATCTCACGGTTTATGATGTTCCAAATCAACTCGTTTGGAGATAAATTGGCTAGACGTGTGTAATCTCACGGTTTATGATGTTCCAAATCAACTCGTTTGGAGATAAATTAGCTAGACGTGTGTAATCTCACGGTTTATGATGTTCCAAATCAACTCGTTTGGAGATAATTTGGCTTGACGGGTGTAAATCTCACGGTTTATAATGTTCCAAATCAACTCGTTTGGAGATGAATTGGCTAGACAGGTGCAAATCTCGGCCTCAACAGCGTCAGCTAAAATGAAATGACACGAGGAGGAGGAGGAGGAGAAGCATAAGGTAAAAGTGAAAACTAGAGTAATTATTAAAACGAATGGGAAATTATTATTTACCACAAGATTCTTTGCAAAGGTCGTCTACTGAACTCGGAGTAAAATTGAGCCTAGACGGACCAAATTTGGCAAAGAAAGCATCTTCACCTAAGAAAGCAAAATAGTGTGATTTATAGTGAAAGCTTGATAATAATAATAATAAAAATAAAAAAAATTAAGAAACATACACATCTTTATGACTTGTGGATCGTATTGAGGAGGCTTCGGGTTGAGCTTTTCCATGAGTGATTTGAATCTCTCCGGGTCGGGGTCGGAGATCTTCAACTCGTTTAGCCTATCAAAAAGTCTTTGATCCTTGGCGGTTATGGGTACTCTCTCTTCTTCATCCATTATTGGGTTTTCTTAAACAGAGGAATCTCGGTATAAAAACATATATCATCTTTGATCAACAACATTTCCCATCTTCACAAACAGATCTACTTTTTTACTATAGTAGTTTTTTTTAAACAGAATTGTGTGTGTACTGCGTAAAAAGTATGTAACCCTAGATCTGATTGATTGATGCTGTTTTATATTACAAGTACCACTTCTGGGCTGGGCTAGGCTGGGATGGGCTGGGTGTAAAGAAGCCCAACATAATTCTAAAACAAACTCATTGCGAGCGTGTTTACACGTGGTTTGTTGTACTCAACTAATGATTTACTCCTTTTTCGAAATTATATTTCACTATAATACTGAGTTAAAAATATATATAAACACTTAAATTAACATTTACATCCAACCAGTCATAATCATCTATTTTAAAAAAAACTCACTTCCCACCATTTTTTTAAAAATTAAATATCTCACAAACGGTAAATCGTCAAAAGAAAAAAAATAAACAATTGTGACGAGAATTAAATCATCTATCTATCGAGGGGCACATGTATATACTTTCGACGAACTTTTTTTCGACTTTTTTTCTTAAGTCATGTCTGGAGAGAATCATATATGTTTCGTGACGAATCATATATGATTCTCTCCAGACGTGACTTAAGAAAAAACCGAAAAAAAAGTTCGTCGAAAGTATATACATGTGCCCCTCGATAGATAGATAATTTAATTCTCGTCGCGATGATATGTTTTGTTTTACGTAACGATGAACGGTTTGTGAGATATTTAATTTTTAAAAAATCAGTTTTTTGTTAAATGATAAAAATGAATGGTTGTGATTGGTTGGTTGAGTTTATGCTAAACTAAGGGTTTATAGGGATCTTTTTCCTTATAATACTATTTTCGAAAAATTGATAAAGAATATATATATTATATCATCCTCACTTGAAAGTATTATTACAAACAATAAATAAATTGAAAACTAATTGGTTAAACGGTAAAATAATCATTATGTAAAAAGTAAAAAATAAAAAAACTAAAAAGTGATTATTTTGTTAAACTGCGTAATTTTTATTAGTGGAATATAGTTATAGGATGGACGGAGTATATATGTTTTAACTTTTAACATTTATCTAACTCCCTTATAAAACATTTTCATAGGTTATTAATATATTTTTTTAACTAGATAGGTTATTAATAGAATATTTGAATTTTCAACATACAATATTAATAACACATGGTACAAGCAAAATAAGCTTATCTAACCAAAATAGAAACTTGAAACATAAAATTATAATAGAGCGAATCAAATACTATATTTAAAATACTTCATTACTTCTTTTTACAATAAATATAACATATAGTACAAGCAAAAGAAGCTAACGTAGTAAAGTAGCAATTTCAACATTTAATTATAACATATTTACATTAAATTCTACAATTAAATTACTCCATCACCTCATTTTACAATTAAAATAATAGATGGTACAAGTAATTTATACTCATATCTATACTATCTTATAAAGCCATCATCTCAAAAGTTGAAAAACTTGAATTTTCAATAATTCCTAATATAGTCTTGCTAACAATACCCAGGATATATTGACCAATGTGAAATAAGGAAACATGCAATTGTCTTTAGTATAATCTACCTCCTATATAAAGCAAGGTTTTTTGCTTTTGATCTCTCCCCAAAACCCCTTAAAAAATGACACGTGTCAGTCTTATTTTTTAGAACCGTCGGATCAAAATAACACCTTTAGACAACCCCTAATACCTATTTTCGGATCTATATTTTTCATTCTCATATCTTCACCCAAAAACTGCTACTATATCCTCTAAATCAAATACACAAAAATTAATCATAAATCATAAAATGCATATATCCTCTTAATCAAATACACAAAAATAAGGTTTCAAACAACCCCCGAATGCCTATGTAGCAGTTTCACTCTCATATCTGAATCATAAACAACCCCCGAATGTTAAAGGTATATATTTGATCCTTATTATTGTTCGTTGTTAATTAATTTGTATATATTCCGTTACCCATGTTTTAATTTTTGTATATATTTCGTTACCCATATTTTAATTTCTCATTTTTTTATCGCAAGTTGTAACACGAATTGATATTTATAACTGTAGATTTGATCCTTTTTATTTTTGTGTGTTTGATTAATTTGTACATATGTCATGTCCATATTATCATGTTTTTTATTTTTTAATACGAATTTTATAGTTTTTTTTGTCAGGTTTAACAAATTTGAATGTTTTTAGTCAAAGTTAATAAATATGTTATTTTGAGAAAATATTAGGAATTCAAAATTTTGAAAAAAAAATAGAAATTAAATTAGATGATAAGAATTGATTTTTAATATGGTTGATTGAATCCCTGATTGTAGCTAAAATTTTAAGATCTATTTATTCTGCTCTTTAATATTAGTGTTGATTGAGATTGCTTATATGGGGTGTTTGGGGTTACTTATTGGCATAACTATAGCGTTTGTGTAACTATGTACAATTATTGATGAGTATGGAGATTGGCAGTTTTGGTGGTCGTATGAGAGTCTAGAATAGCGATAAATATATGTGATTGTACGTTATGTATGTGTTCAATCAATCAACAAGTTGCATCAACTTTTGAAGGCCAGTTATTGATGTAATATAACTTTATTAAGTTCAAGTGGTATTAAACTCATCAATTTGTCACTGACTGGCAAACTTATACTGTAGTTTTGCTATTATTAGACGATATGATGTAAAAAAACCGCGAAAAAAACAGGGGTGGCCAAATTTCCTTTGATATACATATACTATGATGGTCATGAAGATTTATATTTGATCAGATTATTATTTTCTACATAAGTTTACAATTTCAAGATTTCTATCTTAACTAGCAATTTAATAGATGTTAGACGATACGTATTGGCTTAAGCCCAATTACGAGTGTATGGTTCATTAAATTTATAGTTTAGATTAGTTTGTTTGGCGAAACATTTGTCATATCTCCTATTTGTTATATCTCAATATATAATGATGTATTCGCTGCAGGTTTTGAGGAACGAGCGGTGGAGTGAGGAAAAAGCTTCTATCTTGGTTTCCAGGAGATATCATCAGTATCAAACTTGGTGATATCGTTCCTGCTGATGCTCATCTTCGTGAGGTTGTTCTTTTAAAGATTGACCAATTTGCTCTTACTGGTGAATCACTACCCGTAAACAAGAATCCTTATGACGAAGTGTTTTCTGGTTCTACTTGCAAGCAAATTGAGATTGAAACAGGTCTGCATATATTCATGAATATTTTACGACGTACCATTTATGTTTGATTATGATTGCTAACTCTCGATATTGGTTTCTATGTGATGAATCTGTAGGAAGTGCCTAAAAATCAAAAGACAGCGCTGGTGGTCCATGGCAGTTTGTTGGATTGTTGTCCCTATTTGACCCGCCAAGACATGACAGCGCTAAGACAATTCACGGAGCTTTAAATCTTTGTGTAAACATCAAGATGATTACTGTATAGGAAAAGAAAACTTATGTTTCGAAATGCGACAGGTGGTAGCACAGTTTGTTCATCCACAGTTCCTCGACCGGTTCCAGTTGGAACCAAGGGTTATTATGAAGTTACAATTGGAGAACACTAGAAGCAGCTGCCATATCAACAGGGGATAAACCACTAGAACAGATTGATGCTATAGCAATACAAGCAACAAAAGTTCACGCTACAGGGCGCATGCAAGTTACACCTGGTGGCTTAGCAGTTGAAGGTCAAGTGGCTGCCTCACAGTACACCCGAGCCATGCGAGATGAGGATAAAAAAGCTAGGAGACGTGTTGCCGGTATGCTTTATTGTCGACGGTTTGTATTGTTGAACTAGGTTTTAGTTATCTAAGTGATGTCACAATATATGTAGAATGTCAGTAGACTGTTGCCAAAAGACAAAGTGGGGACGAGGCAAGATGCTGAAGGGGTTATAGGGGCTGAAATCAGGAACAGGATGGAGCTGTCCACGTACCTGGGTGGGGTGGCTGAAGGCCTGAAACCATGGTTGCAGCCTCTAGGTTTAACGAAAAACAGTGATCAACCATGTTTCTTTGTCTCTTTGTGTTGGGCAAATTGAAAGACTGTCTGCATAGCTTCTGGTTCACAGGTTAGTCTATCACATTTTATAAATGAACTCAACTTATACCATAGAGTAATTCTTCAATTCATACCATAAAATATTTGTATATCAAAACTATGACACTTTTTGGTGTGCAAAATAGATGATTACGGAAGTCTTGAAGCCAGCAACACAAGCAACATCATGGGACGAAGGTAATGTGGATGATGTCGTCGTCACTCAACAAGAAATGTGGGTTATCAGGTGAGCAACATTCAGAATTTTAAAAACTGCTAATACATCTATATCCGTATATCACACTCTTCACGCCAAAATTAATTGTTGCTTGTCCAATTGCTTATGCTCGGGACATATGACTAGGAAAACATGCTAAAAGTCAATTCTATATCTTAATTTTAGTCTTACTATCCATAAATGATTAATAACCTCGGGAAAACGAGACAGTGGGAACAAAAATACGCGTATCACTTGATATTGGTGTACATTTTTAGTGTACATGAAGTGATCAATATTACTATTCTAATACTTTATCAAAACAAACACACAGTTCAATTAAAATAATGATAACTTATGAGCTCCTAATCATACATACCTATCGTTTATATAATTCTTATGTTATTTACTTGCAGCCATTATTTTTTAATAAATTAATTCGCTGATGCTATTAGTTTTGTTGGACATGATGCATAAACATATATTGTAGTTGGCCACCATCAGTTTTATTATGACAGTTTCTGAGATTCACTGGCTCAACACATTGGCGATGTATCTATAGTAATCTCATATTAGGAAGTTGCTTTTTTAAATGTTGTGGATGTCATGGTAGCAATCATATAGAAAACTTTATTAATATTACATGTCAAGTGAAAAGAAGCAACATGTCATTATATAGTGAAAGAGTGACTTTGTTATTGGAGGAAGCAATCAAGATCAGTGTCACTCTGAAATGGCTATACTGAAACAAGAAGAGATAAAGGAACAAGCGGCAAGAATCACGTGGACCAAGTTGAAACATGGAGCTATCATTGGTGTTTGTGACCCAACTGGTCCAACTTAATAACAGTTGCTGCTGGTATGATATCTCATTTTTTTCGATCTCTTATACACTTCAAATATGTATAATGGTTAACATTTTAGTTGTGGAGCTTCTTGGAGCGAGACTTACCTAGAAAAAAATGGTTAGAAGGACAGGAACCGTTGATGAGTTTGAGTTTAAAGACATAGGAGTAAACCATAAACAAGGCGTGAGTTCGTTTTATTTTTCTTCTTTTGCTATATCGCAGCTGCTAAGATTTCATAAGTATTAAGAGAATAGCCACCTGTTATCCCAAGTTGATACTCTTTTTTACATCATATAAAAAAATTAAATTACTTCCTTTAGTCATTTAACATGAAGCTATCATTTGTGATTTTTATAACGAGAAATAATTATCCATGACAATCTTCTACTAATATTGAAAAGGCTTGACAATTCTTTATTTTACTACTGTAGTCGTGAATCTATATATATTTTTTTTATCTATATAGGAATGGTATTAACAATACAACATTTTTAGTGAAACTTTCAATTTTACCTTGCTATATAAATGTATACATTATTGTATCAAAAAAAAACATTGCAGTTTTTGAATACTTTTTTGTTGTTTTATGTCATTATTGTTTTCATCGAGAGACTGTTGTCTTGGTCCCTTTTTAGTCTCTCAAATATTAATCAACATGGTAGAGAAAAGGTTTTCGGTAACAAATGTAGATGCTGATTTCAACTACAATGAGTATTTCTAAACACAGTTAGGATGTCGGGAATTCCAAATCATAAATTAGCTTTGAAAATTGGTGCTCCTGTAATGTATTTGCGAAACATCGATGAGAGAGGCGGATTGTGTATTTCAAAGATTATGATTTGTTAACCCATTGACTTATACATTTGGTCAAAACACTTGTGCATTTATTTTTATTTTAAGATTTCTTTTAATTTGCACATTTTTTAACTTTTAAGTTTACTTTGTCATTGATATCTTTACCTTTTATTCTTCACAATTATTATTATTATGTCTTTGATTTTTCATAATCTCTCATTCAATATTCTGTGAAACAACCTGCCCGTGGGGCGGGCCTTGAGACTAGTACTTATATAAGGCAAAGTTGAATTTTGTTAATCTGTATCTTAGGAAAGGTTGAAACAATCAAAACCTTTGTAATTGTACACAACTTGCACATTAACAAATCTAGCCCAAAAAATAGTAGCTTCCTATCCAATTCTCATTGAACGCTTCCTATTAAAGCACAAATATATATTTCACTATCATTTTAAATCTCATTTACAATCATCATTAAGAATACACGGATGGACAACAAATCTAAAAAGTCATTTTTCTCTCATTCTTCTCACACACTATCGCTCTGCTCTAATTTTTCTCATGTTTTGTTGTCGCTTGTTGCTTCGATGCCACCATTCAAGGTGTGTGACGATGGTGATGGGTTGTGTGACGATGGTGAGCAAAAGTAGTGTTTCCGCTAGTGTGAACACTTGAATAAAAGTAAGAACGGGCTTTGATGAAATCAAGTTTTTCAATGTTACTGATGTAGACGTCTTGAGGAGGTATTACAAGTAGTAGCACGATACTTAATTTGTGTGTTGTGTTTATTTCTTTTGAGTACTAACTTGCTTAATTAACGTGTGGTATTCTTGTTATACATTTTACTTCGGTTTGTAATTGATCTTGTGGGTAATTTGTTTGTAGGTCAAGGCTTGATTAGCACATAAACAAAAAATTTTGTGACTGTAGTCCGCCATGGGTAACGAGCATGTGTTCGGTTTTAAGGTCATGAACAAAATCTGAAAATCTGCATATCAATATTGACAATCTACAATTTTATTGAAAATGAGATAGATCTACAATCTTTCATTATAAGATGCTTGTTATTTTTATTTAAAAGTTGACATATAAGCTTACGCTTTCTACTGCTCTTTGGTTTTAAAATATAACCCGAGTTAAGCTACATGAGATTTGGGTGTATAGCAATTCGTACCTCTTTTTTAGATTTCAAATACCTGGATATCAGGTTCTTATTATAGTAGCTTGGTTTTCTCCATTACAATTTCAATCACGAAATCATATTATATATGATTCCCAAAATAACATATACTCATCTATGCTTGATTACACTTAAGAATGTCAAGCAAATACTTCACTTAATTAGATCGATCTTAATTACAGTAAAATCATACAAATTAAGCATGTTAACTGTTTCTATGCATAATATCACAGAAATTTGAAACCGAATTTTGGATTTGTGTACATAGTCGACTTCTTTAGCACTTTAGCATGGTCAAAAGATGCATTATGATGCCTTGATTTATTTTTTTTTAACAAAATATCAAGCAATTCTAGACCTTAAAGAGAACTACACAACTAGAATACACGCAAATGTCAACTTAAACAACTAACAACTATTTTAAGGAATATTTAGAATCTGTTAGAAGAGACCAAAAATAAAAATCAAATCATTGGTTGTAAACATATATGGCTATCTTGAATAATATATCATTCATTGTATCTTTTCTTTAGATGCGTATTATTTGCTTCCAATGTGTAGGTAGTTTCTTTCACCCCAATTGAGCATCCGCCTGCTCTCGATCCTGAGGACCTAAATTGAGTCAAATCGAAATGTGTGAAATCTAACAAACTTTAGCCAAAAATAAAACATTTCAAAATTTAAAATTGGTTGAATCATAACAAAAATAACTTTAGTTTATGGAAATTAGTTGAGCAGGTGACGAGTCATCGCATGTTACAACTGTTTGCAATTATGTTTTATTCTTTTCACATTTTATTTTGAATGTTACACGAAACACTTATCACTATATGTCATATCGTTAATTATCGACCGCTATGAATGTCCGCCGCTATGCGCGGGTACTCGTCTAGTTAATACTAATTAATACATAATAATTAATACGCACTTTTAAATAAATATAATTAATACAACTTAATATATAATTAAAACAACAATTAATTTAAAATACAAGTATATATTTAAGTTGTACAACAACTAAAAGCATATTTTTACATAAAACATGCATTATTATGTCTACCTAAAATGACAGTGTATATAGTTATGAAAATCGAACCAGACAAACGGGTTCAACCGACAACCAGAGTCGTCATCATTTCAGCTAGAAAGTTACATAAAGATACCCAAACCTCATAATATCGTTTGCCAAAAACTATGTTACAAGGTACACATCGCCACAACGTGCGGGTACCCTGCTAGTTGGTTAAATGTATATAATAGTCAAATTTTGATCAGTTTAATAATTTAATCTTACTCTACTAAAAACTGAGATTTGCCTTTCTCTAACTATTTTCATTCATCATAATTGGCACGAATTATTCATGATTTGAGCATGTGCAGGGTGTGCAACCGCATAGGGCCTCCAGTTTTGAGGGGCCTCAGATTATAGTGAACGATGTTGTATATAAATTTATTTTCGGATGATTTAGTAATATTAATTGGTATTTTATGAAGGAAAATGTATGTTTTAAATGTTTAAGTATGCATTATGGAAAAAACAAAAGAAAATAGAATTGTGTTTAATGGTGGTTCATTGGTGTGTGGATGTGTTGGTGATGGAACACGGGGAAGAGAACTGTGTTCTCATGATTGATTTAACGAAGTAAATGAAAGAAAGTGAAAAGAAATACCATGAGTTGTGTTCTTAAGTTTTTACTTAAGAAAGAAAAGAAAAGGAAAAGAAAGGAAATATAGTGTGATTTTGATGATTTTGGAAGTAAATAGTTTCCTCTCAAAAGTGGAGTGAAACACTTTCCTTTCAATTCATTTACTTTTCTTTATTACCCCATCTCGAGAACACACTGTTTCAATTGTGGGCCATTATTTCTTTTCTTCGTAACTATTATTGTAACAGGCTTAAGATTGAATTTGACCAAACATCATATATTAAAAGATAATCGTATGCATCTAGTTTGAATAAAAAAATACTCCTTACTAGTTATGTATCTTTAACCAATAAAAGAATGGATTTAGCATATTTAAGTATGATCAATATTATTTATAAAAAAACCCAAATTATGCTTCGATAAGATATTTACTCTAGTAATCAAACAAATAAACAGAACCCATCCACTCCAACAACACGATATAGGAATGGATTGATTGTTACCGGAACAAGATGGTGCAACCAAAGTTTCAATTGTTTCATCGCGGTCGTGCTTGAGCACAGATGATGATCCTCGCAAGCCATCTGGCATACCTATAAAATAACCAAAAATAAAAAATACCAATAATTAATAACAGCAGGAAAGAATTTGTCACCAAAGCTTTAAAGCTTATGAAATTGAAAACTATATAACAAAACTGTTTGTCACTCACTTGAACACATACATCATTTATTTTTTATATCTAATACTTGAAAGTACAGGAACCTAAACACCTAAAAGTTTATAAATCATTAGACAAACACTGGTCATATAAAATTTATGTTAATACTTTTATTGTGAAGAATTTTAAAACTATCAGCCCATAGGACGTGCCTTGGGACTAATAAGTATATTTATATGGAGACAAATCAGAAGTCCAAATAAAAATATATAGAGAATTTACCAAAGAAGAAGGTTGACGGTTTAATTGACTCCTACTGGTCCTTGTCGCGGTAGCAGATTGAAGGCTTGATGAGGAAGATTGGTAGTAGGGTTTATGATGTTCCAAATCAACTCGTTTGGGGATGAATTGGCTAGACGGGTGTAAATCTCTAATGTTTCAAATCAACTCGTTTGGGGATGAATTGGCTAGACAGGTGTAAATCTCAGGGTTTATGATGTTCCAAATCAACTCGTTTGGAGATAATTTGGCTAGACAGGTGTAAAAATCTCACGGTTTATGATGTTCCAAATCAACTCGTTTGGAGATAAATTGGCTAGACGGGTGTAAATCTCACGGTTTATGATGTTCCAAATAAATCGTTTGGAGATAAATTGGCTAGACGGGTGTAAATCTCACGATTTAGGATGTTCCAAATCAACAAGTGTAAAGCTGAAAAACTCTGGCTTATATTATATAAGCTGAAAAAGGCTTACGTTATATAAGCTACAACAAACATCCCGTAAAGGTATTATAAAGAAATTAAGAAACATACACATCTTTACGACTTGTGAATCGTATTGAGGAGCTTTAGCTGGCTTCGGGTCAAAGATCTATATAACATCAGAATCACGTACTAAGTTCAGAATAACAACAATGTAATATAAAAGCTACTGTATGAGTTTAACTCAAATCGAACGACAAACAGATCTATGAAAGTTATACCTTCACAGTGGAATATATAGTCATTTAAACAGAGGAATCTAGGTGGAAAAACTATCATCTTTGATCAACACGTCCCATCTTCACAAACAGATCTACTTTTTTAGCTTTTCTTTTTGTAACAAAAATGTGTAACCCTAGATTTACTTCAAACAGATCTACCTTTTTAGTTGTTTTTTGTAAAAAAAATTGTGTGTACTATGTAAAGAGTATGTAACCCTAGATCTGACTGATTGATGGTGTTTTATAAGGAATTACAACAACTTCTGGGCTAAAAGACAATTATACAAAATCACCCCTTTGCATTATGCAAAATATTACAAAAACGACTTTACGCTTTAAACTATTTAAAATTTTTTGTTATAACAAAGTTTATATATCCAATATGGAGAAAGTATCTATCGAAAGTTTTTTTTAAATACCGTCGAAAAGCAAGTCTAATTGTGAACCAAACGAACCAAATATTGCAATTC